>CM054000.1:1395335-1720166 GCA_028641665.1 Chelonus formosanus
TATTTAAAATGATGAACCTGAGTAATGAAATTACTAAGTTTGACAAACTCGTTATGTTTTATGAGATGTAATTATTTTTTTTATAATTAGAAAATCAGCAAATACTGGTTAAAGTAAAAATTATCTACGAAATCTTGATAAATTATAAATAATTGATGTTTTATTTTTCATCATATAAGATTAAGATGACAGCTATGGAACTCCATTAAAAAATGATAAATTATTTATTTTCTATTGAATTTTCGTAGATAATTTTTACTTTTACTAGTATTTGCTGATTTTCTAATTATAAAAAAAGTAATTACAACTCATAAAACATAATGAGTTTGTTAAATTTAGTAATTTCATTACTCAGGTTCATCATTTTAAATATGACCCATGATGAAAAAATTTATTAGTAGAAACGTTATTTCAAAAATAAATCTATCTCAGTCGGTAATTACTCTTAAGTTATTAACCAGGCATTTATGCGTTTGGGTGTATACCAGGCATTAAGAAACCCGAGTGTATGTATATCGATAAATAAATATTTCTGTTTTTCAGTCGCTAGAGAGCAGATTAATTAACTCAAAATCATGCAAATGTTTTCCTCTTTCAAACGGTTTATTGACGGGATACAGGAGTTTGTCCTAGCGGCCGAATGGCGAAATTGTCATTCAGCCGATATGGCAAATATCGAATTGTTAAATGGCCGACTCGTCATTTGACCGAAGCGCGAATATTCGAAACGTCACAAAATGAAATGGACAAAGTTTCGATTCGACGTTAAACCGATTGTTCATTCCTTTGCATCGTCAAAACTTGTCTTCGCCATTCATTCGAAAAAAAATGTACATTAAGCTGTCGATAATAGAAGAATTTATTTTATCGAATAAATGATAAGAGAGCGAATAAAAGAAAATTCCCTATGGTAAATCAGTCTGTACATCATTTGAAAATGAAAAATATTCAATTTTTTTAGAATGTGAATTGTAATATGACCACAACCGAACGTCAGTTCGCGCCAGAATATTTGAAAATTGAGAGCTTCCTGCAGGGTCTGCCAGAGCAAAACAGAGCAAACACTAATGCCATCTGCTAGAGTTGCAGCATCTGCGCGCGCACGACCAACAGAGAAGGGAGCAACGCCAAGGAGCAGCTCAACGAAACGTGCAACACTCACTTGCCCGCCAGAAACCGGCTAGTGCAGACAAAAAAAGAACTGTAGTCATTCTGTCTCTAAAAGACCAGTTAACCAGTACAGCAGTCCGTTAGAAGTTCCAGTGGTTGGAAATAAGAGTTGTAAGCCTATTGAGTGAACACGGCAGGTTTTGAGGTTCCTGAGAAAAACCCGAGAGAACTGCTTGGAGGATCCAAGAAGAGAAAACCGAGTTCGCCGGACCAGTACGAGAGGATCGAGGTGATCCATAAGCCAGTATCCAGGTTAAAGGTTAACCAGTCGTCAGTAGGGATCTTATCTGATCCTGAACCCTCTACAAGTCCAGTTGCTGTCCAGTTAAGCAGTCAGAAAGCTGTCCAGTAACGAGGGATTCACGGGGAGAGTCACCGTAGATCACGCAGCACCTGTTGCAGAGAAGCAGAAACCCGTAAGTCGGCTTCACTTCGATTCTGTAATAAGAGTAGCGCGAGGGGTCTCGGAGACGCGGTAAAATCTGTTGATTATAGGGATAAAGAATGTAAAAGAGTGGAAAAGAATGTATTGAAAGCATAAAGAGTATCGTTTGTAAAGTAAATGTAAAGTTGTATGAGAAAAGAGCGGGAAATAACAGTAGAGTCATAGGGAAACCATTTTGTATAAGTTAGAAGAAGATCGTTTAGACTTATAGTATGTTAATGAGAGAGAAAGAGAGATTAATGTAAAGATACAGTTACAGTTGCTGAATAAATGAACCAGGAGTTTATGTTAAAAAGATAGAGAAATTAGTACAGTGAGTGTAGACAGTAGAGTTGTCCAAACACAGCCTGCAATCCTCATTCCTCCGACTGAACACCGGCAAATCCAGAGGGAATCAGTGAAGAAGCAGTACAAGGGTGTACTAGAGAACAAGGTTTGGACGGTATACAGGAGATAAGTATACCTGGCGCCCAGACATCCAGTCACACAGAAACCTAGTCATAAGTATAGCTTTAAGATTTATTTCAGTATGCACTCTAGTATCCAGTCCAGTATTCTTGGCTGTAAAAGCAACATAGCCTAGAAAAATAGCAGAAAGAGCAGAGTTCCAGAAGAAGAGCAACGAGAAGGACGGCGGGTCACACCCACGTCTGTAACCCGATAGACCTCAGGTTATTCTAGCTCTAGGAGTCTTGAAGCCGAGGCCAGCTACAGGAAAAGACACCCAGGTTACATTTCAGAATAAAATGAAAATAATTTAAAGAATTTATTTTAATAAGAACGATTTTAAATTAAAATAGTTTTTTTTCAAATTAAAAATAATTGTAAGGATAATAACAAAATTTAAGTATTTTCATTAAAAAACATTTATTATTTTTTTTACTGTAAGATATACATTACAAAACCGTATCGTTTAAAACTAAATCAAAAGAATACATTTTGAAATAAGAAATTCTTGAATTGTAATTCGTTATGTATTGTATGTATCAATAAGAAAAAATTTTTGAAAATTATTAAATTTCAATTTTCAATTATGTGATTTTTTTCGTAAAAAAATGGCTCCATTGTAGCTTCTCCTTGGTTGCAAATAGGACATTGGAGATGCCCCTCTTCTGCTGCTGCTATAACGCCTGCACAACATCGACCACAAGTTTGAGCGTAATAACACGGCTTTCAGATTTTAGTAATCGGTAGCTTATTGCATATCTGGCAAAATCGTAGTATTCTCCGTCTATTCAACATAAATTATTAAAATTAGTATAGCTCTATCTATGCATCCAATGTATTGTAGGCATTTATATATTTCTAAACATACCATTAGAATAATTTTTAGGTAAAAATATCTGATGAATGCCCAGCAGCAGCGTGTGATATATTGGACAATTTTTCTTCGAGTCTTCTGCTTCATAAGATTCGGCACATTTTTTGCATAAAATGGCAGGATTACATGGCTCGAATAAATAAGAAATATAATCTCCTTGACATTATTGACATTTGGAATCAAACATTTCTTTTCCTGAAATTTATTATATTGAAAAATTGTTCACCAGGTCGATAATACATATTTAAAATTTACCTCTATTAAGAACAGATAATTCTTCTTCTAAGGCACATTCCATTCTTGTTTCTATATTAATTCTTTTCAATAATTAAAAATTCTAGCAATAAATCTGAAATAAATTTTTATCGAGGGTATGAATAATTTTTCTATAAAATAAGAAGCATATTTACGTGATTCGTCTTCATAATTTTCCAGATATGGTACACCATCAACGCATTCTAAAGCCGGAATTGTCCGAAAAAGTCATCAACTATAGAAGATATTGAATAATAGAATGACGTAATATCACTATGAATTAATTTGTCTTAAGCTGTTATTTATGACTTACGATTATCTTCTATAGAAGGAGATAGTTCATGTATGAATTCTCGTGGTAAAACATGTCTATCAAAAATTAAATCATTAAGAGTATTGTCTGCTATTGCCACTATTCTATCTAAAAACTGGAGTCCATCAATGTCCTCTAAATCCCATAAGTTCCACAAACGGGACAAACAATCTTCATCAATTAAAACTTTGACAATTGGTGTTGAAGATATCTGAACTTCATTATTTAATCTTTCAAAATCTTCACTAAAAACTGTTATAATAGCTAGCAATCGGCCTATTATAAAATTAAATATGTAAATTTGGAAGTTTTTATAAAATATAAAAAACGCATTGCAATTAAAAGAATATTGTATCCATGAATATACTTACGTAGAAAAGTGACTGTATCAGGTTTATTGCCCATTCTATTAAAAATCGCTCGAAGATGCATTATTGATACGTTATTAGCAATATCGATATTTTTGAATATGCTATAGTTAACTGTTTTCACCTTATTTATTCAAGTTGTTCTATAATAATTGAAAAAATTTGAAAATCGTATCTGTATTGGATAAGGAATTTGTGTTATCAATTTTTCAAAAATCGGTGCAATGTTATCAGCAGGTAACAATATCAAAAACATTATTTTTTTAAAAATATTTCTTGAATCATTTTCGTTTAAATCTATAGATATATGTCATAGTCAATAGCTGCATTTATTAGTATCTGAAATACATATGATCGTTCAATTTTTATAAGGGCTATTTTCTTAGAACTTTAATGAATCTTGAAAGATAATATTACTCACTTGACAATAGTTTTCTAATGTACCATATACGTCACAATGTAAAAATTCTAATATCATTGCATGTCATTGGATATCATTGCATGCTGAAAAGTTGTGATTCGTTGATAGAAACTACATTACTGGAAATGCCTGCAACAAAAGAAAACAATAGTCATAATGTACTTTTATAAAATTCATAATATAAATAATATACAAAGCATTTCCTTAAAAATATCATAACTTACATAGTTTCGATGTTTTACGATGACAAATGTTAAATATTTTGTTTCATTTATTTTGGGAGTAACTTTTGTTGAAGTACTTATGTAGACACTATCTATTTGCAGGACATTAATAAAATCAGGATCATCAAAAACTATCAAATCATCATTCAAAGACTCTATTTTTAATGATCGAGATTCCGAGAAACATTTTCCGTAACATTTTAAAAACTCCCACTCCTCAGTCGATAAAATTTTTATGAAATCTTCATAACAGTTTATTGGCGGGAACTTTATATTCTCCCTCCATCTTAACATCGTTCGTCTTATTTTTTTAAAAGGAAGAATTTCAGCAGCTTCAGGATGTCTGTAAATTACAATTATTGTCATTAATATTCAATTCAAATATGGGAAATGTATCATTAGCTAATAAAGGTTTTTTTAATACTTTTATGTTTCAATATTTCTTATTCATGATTATAAATTTGAAAACAAAATAAAAAATTTATCATTGTCTTAGACAATTCAAGAATTGGCTAAAAAAAAACTCATTCTTATCATAAAACAATATCATAATATAAAAATACACTTGCATGCTTAACCATGGATAGTGAGACAAACAAAACAAAAGCTAAGCGTCCAGAAACATTTGAAATTTAATGAAGGGCGGGGGGGGGCTACAATATGCAAAACTGTAATATAAACATATTTCAATCGTACGTAAAAAATACTTACAATATTTTTAAATCGTTATATATATATATATATATATATATATATATATATATATGTTTCAATGATCGCAGTTGTCAAATTGTTGCTTCATACAGAGATCTTTTAAAAATGTCAAACTTCTTCAGATTGATAATTTGGTGCATGATTATGACTACGAATCAATGAAAAAACTTTATGTCTATCTATCTTTGCTGTCGCCAAACATTTCTTGTTTCTGCGTTCTTGGCAGCGAAGATATCTACGAATAAAAAAAAACAAAAATTCTATAGCAATAAAAAAATTTCTCGTTCGACATTCATTAAAAATTTCTATGCAATCGTTAATTTCCATGTAATGTTCAACTCATTTATTTCAACATCGTCTTTTATATTACATCCATATTTTAATTAATTTTGTTTTTAGATTATAATACTCACATTATTTCACCAAAACGTTTATTGTAAGTATAAGAGAATCCGTTAAAAATATAGTTATCAAAATGTGGACCTTTTGTTGATTTTTTTGACATTATGGAGTTTTATATTAATTTATTTATAACTTTTCATAAAAGAATAAAATAAATTTGTAAGTATGCAAACTTTTAGATATTCACGAGACTCAAATTAACTTTACTTCGGACAGCCCGCTCACTAGAATGTGTTCTTTGTTTTTTTGCAGATAGTGCTACTACTCTATCGAGTCAACCCCCACTACCGTGTGACACTGTCGCTAAAGCTTTTCATTTGTTTGACCACGCGAGAACTCTTCTACTGCGTAGTGCACTTCAACACTTTGGCAAGGGAAAATCTTATTGCCATGTCTCAAAAAATATCAAAATTTAATCGCGTTTCAAAAAAAAAGTATCTTCAAGGTTATTATTACTGGTGCAGAAGAACACAGGGTACTAAAATGTACGGATATTTCAATTCTTTGGCAGATATATCTTACTCACTAAAATTTTTAGAACATTTTCAATGTTTAAATGAAGTGTAAGGATTTACAGTATTTGCTCTTTTGATAGGTACTTGGTTTGTGAAGAATTTAGAAAAAAGAAGTGCCCTGGACGTGCTATTATTCTCGAGGATAATTATCGAATTACGCATGGATATAATCACGACAAAAATACAGATTTGGAGTTGGAAAGAAAATTTTTAGATGCACTAAAAGAAGCTGTAAAACAAGATTTATGTAGTTTACGAATTATATACGATCGAGTAAATTTGAGGTTAATAAATACAAATATATTTTCTTTATTTAATATTTTTATATAATGGATTTTATTACAATAATTTTTACACAAACTATCAATCAAATAATATAAAAATATGTACTATAATATAAATAAATGATAAAATTATAATATCTATTATACTTATTCGGTTAAAATATTATTAATATAAAAATAGTACGACAGAACTTTGTGACTCTAAATGTGTCATTGCATTTTTTAAAGAATATAAAATTATAATGCAACTTTGTATTTTAGGTTTCCTAACGGTGCCATTCTGCTTCCATATAAAGATGTTACATCAAAAATGCGTCAATGGTGTAAAAGTATTTGCTCACTGATTCCAAGAAATCTGGAACATTATATTGAAATTCTCCAAATAGATAAATGGAAAAAATTCCTCACCTGTAATGAAACACATCTTTCAGTAAATCGTATTGTTGCATCGGACCAATTTGAAATAATCATATATTCTGATATAACGTTTCTTAAATCAATTACAACTTCACAATTGTATATTGATGCTACATTTGATGTTTGTCCGAAAGAACCTAAAAATATTTATCAATTGTTAACTATAATGGCCAAGTTAGATGACAGTGTAAGTAAATTTTTAATTTTCTTGAATAATTAACAATTAAAAATTACAGTAAATTCAATACAAAAATTAACAAATCCGGATATATTTTTATAGGCACTTCCGATAGCATAGGCTTTAATGAGTCATAAAACTACACAAAGTTATACAATCCTATTCCAATATTTTTCGGCATACATTGCACCACATTTACAAATAAATTGTTTTATGACAGACTTCGAATTGGGTCTTTCAAAAGCTGTATTAAAAGTCTATCCAACAGCAAAACATCAATTCTGTTATTTTCATTACCTGTAGGTAAGAGTGATATTTTTTTTTTATTATTTGTTGATGAGATCATTAATTGGTCAACAATTGATTTTTTATGATTGAAAGGAATATGGAAAGATGAAGCATTATATAAATATAGTTCATTTTTTTTTTAACAATAATTGATGAGTATGCTATAGATGTTATGATACTTACCTTACTAATACATGCAATGGAATGATATTTTTCCTCATCATATTTTTTTAAATTCGTAAACGAATTAATGTTATATTAAACAATACAATTTTTTTATTTTATTTTAATTTTAAGTATTTATACATTGATAAAATAAATAAGATTTAAATAATTCGAATTTTTCTATTTCACATGAATTATTTGAAAAATTAGTGAATAAAGTAAGTAGAATATATTTTTACTTAAAAACAATATTAATCGAATTTACATTAGTGATTTTTGAATTGATAATCGTTCGTTAATTAAATGATAGAAAATAACAATTTTTTGTCAATTTCATTACTAAGTAAAGGTTTATATTTTATTCATGTCACGCTACTTGTTTGGCACAATAGAATATCTTTTATTAATATCTTTTTCACAATTTAGGCATTGACAAGGAACGCAGAAAAATTAAATATATTGCAAACAATAAAAAACAATGAAGATGCAAAGAATTTCTTTAGAAAAGTAGCATCGTTAGCTTTATTGCCTGCAGAGGACATAATTGAAGCATTCAATCCACTTTATAATGAGAATTTCGAAGTTCGTTTGATTTCCGATAAATTTCTTGTATATTTTTCCAACCATTGGTTGAAAGCAATAAAGCCTCAACGCTTCAGTGTTTTTGGTTACTCAATTGAAACCAATAATTTCATAGAGGCTTATCATAAGACCTTGAAGATAAAAGTTTCATTTCATCCAACAATTTGGAGGTTTACTGGTAATTACAACATTTATTTACGATTTGAAATGTTCAGGCTTTTCCCAACATAAAAATTTTCCCATCCCTAGAATTTCCCCATAATCCCTAACAGATGTATGCCACTACGCTTCAAGACTCCCACCCTACAAACAGACCCAAGAAAAACCCTTTCCACAACCTAATTAACCAATCCCAACACTCCTATTCCCTTTCTGCTTGAACTTCCCTACTACAGAAAACTTATTCTCAGTAGTAACCTTTCGCATCTTAAACGATTCACATGTTTTAAATAAAATAATTTAATTAAATCTATCGAGTGTTTTAGAAATAAAATTCCGATCCTCGCAACCCATTCCCTGCGAAACATGAAATTTTTTTATTTTCATCACTCATCTAATATAAATAATATGAACTTGATTTTTTATAAGGAATATTCCATAAAGGAATATTTTTTAAATAAAAGCAGAATTTATTTATGTACGAATAATTTATTTTCAGAGGGATTATTAACAATTCAAGAAATAACTAGGATTGAATTAATGTCATTATTTGATGGAAAAGCTATACGTATTAAGCAGCGTATCGCGGATAATACTCAAAGAAATTTAATTGCAATAATTTGGGATTAGTACAAAAACAAAAAATTAACAGCATCACAGTTTCTGGAATGTGCTAGCCGTATTATTCAAATTTCGGACAATAATCAAGCTTTCCATTCCCTTGGTGAGCTTGATAGTTTTGTTCAATCGTTATCTTATAATTAAAGTTTTACAACATTAGAGTTTAATAATTTTCAAAAATTTTTTCTTATTGATACATCGATACATAACGAATTACAATTCAAGAATTTCTTATTTCAAAATGTATTATTTTGATTTAGTTTTAAAAGATACGGTTTTGTAATGTATATCTTACAGTAAAAAAAATAATAAATTTTTTTTAATGAAAATACTTAAATTTTGTTATTATCCTTACAATTATTTTTCATTTGAAAAAATCGTTCTTATTCAAATGAATTCTTCAAATTATTTTTATTTTATTCACATTCTAAAAAAATTTAAAAATTGAATATTTTTCATTCTCAAATGATGTACAGACTGATTTACCATAGGGAATTTTCTTTTATTCGCTCTCTTATCATTTATTCGATAAAATAAATTCTTCTATTATCGACAGCTTAATGTACATTTTTTTTCGAATGAATGGCGAAGACAAGTTTTGACGATGCAAAGGAATGAACAATCGGTTTAACGTCAAATCGAAACTTTGACCATTTCATTTTGTGACGTTTCGAATATTCGCGCTTCGGTCAAATGACGAGTCGGCCATTTAACAATTCGATATTTGCCATATCGGCTGAATGACAATTTCGCCATTTGGCCGCTAGGACAAACTGCTGTATCCCCGGTCCTAGAGTAAATTTCAAGATTCTATGTCGATATTATTGAATATTTTATCAGATAACCGCTAGAAAGATTAAATACATGAATGAAGTTGATTTAATTACATACATTTATTGATAATCAGTCATAATACATAATAATACTATTTGAAGTGAAAGTAAATCCATTGATTATTTCAAATATAAAATTCTTAGTAAAGTAATTTTATACGCATACAAATTATATTATGAATTAATAGATTTGTTTTTCATATCTTCAATTTCTTTTCAAAGTATAAAAGAATCTTTTCAGGTAACATATGAATCTCATCCAATGATGAGCAATTGAAATCCATTCTAGCGTAGAGCTTTTTCAGCACTGGTCGCATTTTGTTGATTGAGTTGGAATCAAATCACATCTTCATCTCCCGTACATTTTTCAACGCACAATTTGAAGCTAAACTTGGTCCATGATGCGAAGCATGTTTCCATCTTGATAAATCGGGAATAATATGTAATGATGGGCAATCCAAATCATCCAAGTTAATCACAGTTTGTCGGTTATTCACAAACTGATGCATCCACACTTTCTTTTCTAGACCTTTCACATAAATGAAATTAGCTTTGCCTATTACATCAACAATTATACCAGGCATATCTTTATATGTCATTTCACCAGAATCCCATTGAAGTCCATAGTAATTGCGAGTATACCAACGATTTATTACTTGAAATTTTTGCGGTAATAATTCCCAATTAAATGGTTGTTTGAAGAATAAACACAACTGATTTTGTACGGCTCCGTCAATAAAGAAAAAAATCACTGCAAATTCTTCCACAACAAATTGATTTTGAGGAGCTCTGAATCCCTGAATATCAAAAAAAATATCCATTGTGTAGGTTTGATGTTACCAATTCAAAGGTTCCAAACTGATTGATGAAACTTTACAAATGTACTTGATCGAAATTTATGACACCACATCTTTTCTACGACACCGGCAATCTGTTGATATTGTAATAAACAAAAAAGAAAGACTTGTTACTGCCATGACGTCGTTTGTTTTGAAAAAGTTAACAAAGAAATAATATTTATGAATAATATTTTTCTGGGAATTAAAATCTAACGTACTTCTCTGCGAATAAATCTTTCAAAAGTTACAAAGAAAATTGCGCTGTTAAAAAATATATTTTAGTTATCGGTCGCTAGAGTAAAGGCTATATATGAACAGAACCGATTGCCAACAAGTCAGTTCAGCAACAGAGATCATCGGACACATATCTAAGTGTACACGCTTAAATGTAGAACAGTGATTGGTAAATTGCTGTGTGTGAAGTAGATATGGATTTTAAACCGTCGGAATTACAGCGCCATTGAGTGAAAAATGTTGGTAATAATTATCACCTGGTGATCAATAGTCGTTACAGGTCGATAATATTCAGAAAATTTAAATTCTTCACCCACCACAACAACAGACCCTATTATGATTAGCCAACATAAATTTTAAAAAATTAAATTTTTTATTTTTTCCTAAGATGAATCGTTGATGAATCGTTTGTGAACGTTTATGACACAAATGATTTTGTTTGTGACTAATTATTTAATCAGTAATTAATTTGTTAATTAAGAGCTTACGATTAGCCAACATTTTTTAAAATTACCGATAAAATTTAGTTGAAAAAAATTATGATTCTCTTTTTTTATCTAAGAAAAAAAAATTTTTTAAGTATCGGTCAGTAAATTAAAAAGTGTAGACTCAATATTCATTGAGTATTGACAAATATTTATATTAAATTTCATTTTAAAAACATCAAAATATTTTTGGAGTTGTTCGTTGAAAGTTTTTTTTTTTCATATTTATGGTAAATATTAACAGTTATCAGATTTATTGATTCATTATGAAAAACCTTTAACTCAAAATTATTATATTGTATTCATTTTTATATACAATTTTCTGATAGTAATTTACAATTACAGCCTGGTGGGTTACAGAACGAGGGTTCTTCAATAGATGAATCATTTCTTTTTGATGTCAAAATGAGATCTAGGATATGAAATGGCCATTAATAGGTTTATTGCATCAATTGGCTGGAAAATAATTCATGAAACAATGAACTGAAGTTTAATTCTTATCCTTGGTAAGTTGAATTGATAAAAACGAAATATACATATTTTATTAGATTCTTTGAAATGGAAATAAATAATATTTATATTTAAATTCATCTACATATATTTAGGTATCAAGTACACTCAATTTTCTTTCAGATAAATCAATCTTCAATAATTTAATTGACATCAATATTGATGAATCAGAGCTTCTAAAAGTAATGACAAGAAGTAAGGATCCTCCATCAAGACTAAAAGACCCTTAACCTTAATTATCCAATTTTTTCTACACTTTAATAAGATGAAGAACTTATCAAAGCTATTTAAAGTAAGATCACGAGTGCCAGAAACTGAAGATAAATAGAATTCTTCTAGAATAAGTGATCCAATTTTTAGTTGGAAATCAAAACTTGATTAAGATAATTTTGATTAATTTTCAATTAGTAAACATTTAATTGTAAAATTTATTTATAAATATATATTTATAATAATTGATTGAAATGTTCGATATTTTCCTGCCATCGCATTAGTTAGATGTATTGGTGCAACAGTTATGTAAATAAGTAATTTTTGATTGCTTTTGTCACCGTTTTGATTCACTAGTATATATATATGATCATTTATTTTAAATGTATACCTGGTTTCAGCCAAGTGTTTTAGGGTCGGCGAATTAGTACAGGGAACTAGACAAGTAATTTCTTGTGGTCAAGTTGGTATCCCTTAGCATATAGCAAAGACAAGAAAGAGACCTTACTCATTCTCTACGAATGAAATTAAGATAGTATGCTTCAAATTCAATAGGTGGCAGTAGTTGAGTATTTTTTTAGCGGTCTATTCAATATAAAATTATTCAATTAACGTTTTTTTCTTTCTTATTTATGTTTAATTAATTATTATTGTTATTATATTGTTATATATGAATGATGAATAGATAAAACTATAATTTTAATTTGTTAATATTCATTTTACAATAAGTTCCATTTTTTTTATATGCAATTACATATAAAAATTAGATTATTTTAATTTCTTTACATTGTGAATGTGTATATATATATATATTATTAGTAAAGATAAATTTATTAAATGAAAGACCTACAATATGATAGAAGATATAGCAGAAATAATAGGAATCAAACCTAATGATAAAATATGTGAAACATGCATGAAAGGAAAGCAAGCTTACTTATCGTTTAGTTGTAATAAGTTTGAGTTTTAAGTTTCAAGTTTTAGTTGTAATTCCAATTATTGTAATTTATATAAATTCTATTATTTATTATAATATAATTAATAATTATTAATTAATGTTTGAAATAACTTAAGACCAAAGTACTTGAATAAAATAAAATTTTATTTTCATAAATTTTTAATTATACAATTTATATTCAAAGATGGTATTATTATTATTAATATTATTATTATTATTGAAAATAAAGTAAATACAGATATATAATGTTATGCCGTGGGTAGGATTGAGGGTTTTAGTTAATTTTCACACACACAAGGTTATCGAAAATAGTCACAAATTTATTGTCACTTTTAAATCCTTATTACACTAACTGTCTAACACTAGAAATTCTTGTGATTCACAATAATGTTTCTTAATTACTTTGTTTGTAGTCCAATAATCTCATTTCTTAACAATACTATAATTCTTATCTTTCACAATGAATCGAGAAAAACTCTCCAAATTTCTGTTCTAACTTCTGTGAAGGTTCTTAGTCGACTGACTGCTAAATCTTAATTACAAAAGTAGTACCCAAAAAAAATATTATTACGCTTGAGAAAAGTGAGTAATTTAGTAGTTCTGAGTCGTGAGGCGAAGCGTAAGATTATTAGTGTCAGCGAAATTTCAATATGGGAACGGTATGAAGTGGTCACGGCGTAACACCCCCACCCTTACTTTGAAAAATAAAAATTTTGATTTTTCAAAAAACGTTAAGCTAAGTCCTCAAACTCAGATATGCGTAGTTTCGATTTACTTAATTTTTTTGCTTGACCAGCATGCTGACCTTGTTTATTGAGTTGTGGGATAACATCTAAGTCTGATGAAATAGAATTTTCATAGCATATAGTTCGCATTGGCATTTCATCAGAATAATTTTGTTCTTTACAAGACTTATTTTTTGAAGTTAAAGAACAAGTGTCAATTATATCATTGTAAAGCGAAAATAACGTTTTTAATACATATTTGATTAATTGAAAAACTCTTAACTTGTAAGCTAGATACAGAATAACTAATGCACCCAACGCATACAGTACATAACTTAACCAAAGCATTATTTTTTCATAAATAGTTTTTGTTCTCTCATGACTCCCTATGATAGCTGCTTCTTTACTGATTTCATGTAACTTGGTTCCATATTTGGACAAGTCCTCTATTTTTATGTCAGGTGTCTCTATTGAATGAATTTTAAGCAAACTAACATTCATAGTAGAATCATTAAATATTTGAAAATATTCATCAAAATTGTGATTAACTAGTGGTATATAAGTTTGATTGCTATCGTAATTAATACTCCTATAAGAATTTAATATAACACTATTTGAAAAAACACTACAGCCAGGGGAGATCCATAATATTTTTGTCCCATTGATAATTCTGTCAATTACTTTGTTGTCACAAACGATTTTAATAGTTTCAGGATTTGGAGTAGAATATAACCATCTATCGTTACTTTTAAATTGTATCCAAATAGTAGTTTTTGAATTAATCATTTTAATCTCACAATCGTTTTGTTTCAAATTAGACGGTTCGTTAACAATTTTGCTTATGTAAGTGTCTTGTTTTTGTATGAAATATTTTGGATAAATTGTTTTACAGAAGTGAAGTGATTTATGTTTTTTACATGATTCTAAGAAATGTTTGTCGCTAGGAGTATACAACAATCGTTCATTACTAGTAATTATATAATCATGTGGGTTTGATATGTATGCTAATAGATTATTTTTAATTAATTTAGGTTCAGGAATGGCTCTGTATGCCTTGTAGTTTCCTAATTCTAAGATTGGTATCTTAACTAGATATACAAATCTATATCCTACAATACTTATTGATACATCACTTATTTCTAGATATTCAAAAAAGTTGCCCTCATGGATGGCAATTGGCATTTCGTTTGCTCCTCTCTCATCTCTGATTAATTTTATCGAGCTCATTAATAGATGTGGGGTTAACAGTTGAGAATTTATTTGGCCAATCTTTGCAAGGCTTATAGACTGAACGATCATATTAACATTTCGGTCAAATTCTATTAAAGCTAATTCGATTTCGAAACAAAGGTCAGTTACAACAGTATCTATTTGAATAATGGATTCTTTTTCTAGTAGTTTTTCGATGTTTTTGTCGATATTTTGAAAATTTAAATTTATTTGGTCAAATTTGTTACTGTACTCTCTAAAAAGACTTTCAGCCTTATGTATAGTGAGTTGTAATATGTAGGTTTGATTTTTAAATAATTCACTAATTCTCTGATTGTCTCTATGAATCGAATCTATTTCATTGTTATAATAATTTGCATCATCAGAGCTCATAGTTCCGAAAAGAACTTTAGAAATTTTGCCAACAAAATTAAACAGTCGTCGTTTCTCTCTTATTAAATTTGGAATGCCTATAGCAGAAAACAGTTTATACTTATCTTGTCTAAGTGTCTCGAATTGATTACGTATTTTTTTTATTAGATTAAATTCAGTACAATTACTATTGCAAAATGCATCGACCATTTTGAGCCCTTTTCGAATCTCGGATTCTTGAAATGTCAATTCGTCCAAGTTGATGTATGATACCACGTTGTAGGTCTCGTGGAAAAACCTTACATCACCCAAGTATTCCATGTAAATGTTAGGTAGAACTGGGAAGTTTGTCTCTTTATAAATTTCCTGTTGACCTTGAACAATTTCAATCAGGCAAATTCTGAAACAGATTTATGTTAGCGTATTTTAGTCTATTTGCGTGTACAATTATTTTTTTATTGTTTTTTATGATCTCATAGTTAACGTCGGAAGTTTTATCGGATATTTGATACGGTCCTTCCCATGGTAAGTTGAGAGCATGAGTCTTGTTGTTGGCGTTACTTTCCTTCCGTAACCAAATTAGATCACCAGGTTTGAATTCTTGCGGGTTACTCATCCTATCATATCTGTCCTTGGCTCTTTGTTTACTTTCAGCTATCATTTTCTTGCACTCTTCGAGGTTCTTTGATAACTTGCTCTTTAATTCGCTTAGGTACTCGGAGTACGCAATGTTGTGACGTTTTTTAACAGATGATACGTCTGTTGCATTTTGACCGAATACTAATTCGCATGGTGTAAACTTCGTTCCTTCATGTTTCGATGTATTATAGTATAAACTTGCGAAGTGAATAACTTCATCCTAATTGCGTGCATTTTCATCACAAAAATGGCGTAAGAAATCTTTAAGTACTTGGTGACTTCGTTCCAGACTTCCGTTACTTTGTGGATGGAAACTTGTTGTTGTTATCTGTTTTATTCCCAGTAGTTTTTCAAAATTCTTCATCAATTCACTAGTGAAATTTGTGCCTTTATCTGTTAGAATATTATGTGGAACCCCAAAATAGCTGACCCAATGTTTCAAAAATTCATTAATCACTGTAACAGCAGTGAAGTTCTTTAAAGGAACTGCTACAAAATATTTAGTTAGTTGATCCTGCATTGTTAAAACATACTTATTTTCTCTTGTTGTCAAAGGTAAAGGTCCACAGATATCCATGGCAATTTTTGTATTGAACTTAGTTGGTGTATCTGTGATTACCATCGGCATTTTTGTTGGGTGTCGATTCACTTTGTTCCTTTGGCAGGTTATACAATTTCTTACGTAGTTGTCGACATCTTTTCTTAAAGATTCCCAAAAGTAATTTTCTGCGATCCTATAGTAGGTTTTCTTGATTCCTCCATGACCTCCAGTTAGGCTGTCGTGGTTCTCTTCTAATATCCTTGGAATTTCTTCGTCAGTTGGAATCATTCTATGTTTATCATGAAGGTAAATTATAGTTTGACCATTTCGAAATTCTTTTATCCAAATCTTTTCTAGTAATTTACTGGGGAATCCACTCGATTGGACACATCCATCATGATCGATGTGGAGTTCTTCAAATTCATTGCTAGTTGTTATTTGTCTTATTTCTTTGATTTTTTCTTTTAATTCTTCAATGGTTCCTTCTGGATCAATTCTGATGATAATATGATATTCTTGATTGTCCTCCTCAGAGTAGACTTCTATGGGTTGCAGATTCTCACCCCGAATGAACGATACATCCACACTGCCCTCAGGTATTGGATCATTCGTCAATATTATTTTGTTTCCCAACCTAGCTTGCGTTGGTAAATCTTGTTTCTGAGATTCTTCTCTATTATTTTTTTCTTTTTCTTCATTGTTCTGTAGTTTTTCATTTTCAATTTCAGTTTCGTTTGTCTTCTGTCGTTTTTTACTCTGATTTTCTGATTCTTCTCTCTCTATTTCTTTTCTTTTCTTAGTTTGTTGTACACTCTTTTTTCTTCTACACATCAATATAGGATTCCTTGATAACGCATCTGCGTTTGTATTCAAGACCCCTTTTTTATAGACAATTTCATAATCGTAATCTTCTAACATGATCCTCCATCGAGCTAATCTTGAGTGGGGATCTTTCAAATTCATCAACCAAACCAATGGCCTATGGTCGGTTATTATTTTAAATTTTCGACCATACAGATATGGACGAAAATGTTTCACACACCATACAACTGCAAGCAATTCTTTTTCAATTGTTGAGTAGTTTTGTTCAGCCGTGTTACGTACTCGACTTGTGTAAGCTACTGGATGTTCTTTTCCGTTTTTCTCTTGAGATAATATTCCTCCTATTGCTACGCCAGATGCATCAGTAGCTAAGGAAAATTCTCTCGTAAAATCTGGGTATGCGAGGATTGGTTCCTTGCATAATTCTTCTTTTAGTGTCACAAATGCTTTTTCTTCTTCAGTTCCCCATTTCCAAGGTGTGTCTTTCTTCAGCAATAATGTTAGTGGTTTTGCCTTTCTGTTGTAATCTTTAATAAACTTTCTATAATAGCCTGACAGTCCCAAGAACTGTTTGATATTTTTGACGTTTTTTGGACGAGGAAATTCTCGAACACTTCTACATTTCTCGGGGTTAGGTTTGACACCATCCTTTGTAATGATGTGACCAAGATACTGTAGTTCAGGTTTTAAGTATTCACACTTATCAGGCTGAAGTTTGAGATTAACATCTCTCATTCTTTGTAGGAAGATACGTAATTTATTATTATGTTCTTCCAAGGTTGACCCATATATGACAACATCATCCAAATAAACAAAACATACTTTGCCAATGAGATCTCTTAGAGCATTATCCATTATTCGTTAAAAGGTTGAAGGAGCATTTTTAAGGCCAAAAGTCATTCTGAGAAACTCATAATGACCTTGAGGGGTACTGAAAGCTGTTTTATGACGATCTTCTTGTCGCATAGGAATCTGATGAAATCCGCTTGCTAGATCAAATGCTGAAAAATAGCGAGCGTTGCCAAGTTGGTCTAGAATTTCTTCTATATTAGGTAAAGGATATGCGTCTGTACAAGTTTTTTCATTCAATTTTCGATAATCGATGACAATCCGCCATTTCTGCTTTCCTGAAGCATCTTTCTTTTTTGGAACTACCCACAACGGTGAGTTATACGGGGAATTCGAGTCTGTAACTATTCCTTTTTCTTTCATTTCTTTTACTTGTCTTAAAATTTCTTTATTTTGTCCGGCTGGATAACGGTATTGTTTAACATGGACTGGAATATCATCAATCGTTTCGAGTGAATGCTCGCCCAAATCAGTTTTCGGGAGAGGATCTCCTGGTAAACAATATACGTCTTGAAATGGATCTAATATTTCCCATAGATCATTCTTAGCTTTTTCGTCCAAAATATGACTAAGACGTGTGTTGTCTTTTAAAAGTTTACTTCTGTCTATCGAATAATTATTTTCTATCTTCAGTATTCTTAATTCTGGCTTCTTTCTATTGAAAATAATCGTTCTTTGCTTCGCTAAAATTATAGCATCTTCTTTTTCAAGGAATGGACGACCTGCAATACCATCTTCTTCTAATGGAAAGTCGTTAGGAACTACTAAGAAAATGTGTTCCACACTATCAATATCGATTTTACACTCTTGAGTACAATTTAAGGGTGTATTATTAATACCGGTTAGCTGTGCCGAGGTTTTTCTAACTGGTAGTCCATAGGTGCATTTTAGTTTGATGACGTTGACGGCTGCTCCTGTGTCTGCCAGGAATGTATGATATCGCTGTCCGATTTTACTGTCAATTCTGAGCATGAAGGTTGCTCCTGGATTTCTTGAACTTCTTGACATTCGGTATATTTGATGGGGTTGGGCACGCTTGGTTGACGGCGCGACGGAAAATTTGAATTCGTAGGTTTTTGTGGGCAATCACGGATAAAATGTTCCGTACTTCCGCATCCATGACAGGGGAACCGTTTTTTTATTAACGTCAAATTTTTCTGTGTCTCATTGTCTAAATTTTTCGATTTTTTCTCTTGCGCATTCAAATTTTTATTTGAATTTTTCCTATTGTCAAAATTCGAATTTTTGTAAACTACGCGCGATATTTCTTCTTCTTTTTCCGTTTCCAAAGCTAGGTTCTGCGCTTCTCGAATTGTTACAGGCTTTCCGGCTTTCACGAATAGTCTGATGCTTGGTTTTAGACCTCGAATGTATTGAATGAGTCCTTGTTTTTCGTCATTAGCTAAAATAATGGTTCGATCTCTTTTATCGTAATCAGGATTATTATTTATAGCTCGTTTGATATTAAGATGACATTCAGTAAATCGTTTGTTGTAGAGAGATACTTTATCCGAACTTTGTTGGCATTGACTCCTTTCAAGGATAGCAATGTCATAAGATTTACATTCGCCAAAATTGTTGCGCAAGACTTGGAAAAGATCGTCTGCGGATCGGATATCATGCCCGTCAATCGCTTTCCGTGCATTTCTAATAATCTTTTTTGCGATGATTAATCTTATGAATGTATTTTTCTGATCTTCCGGTAGATCGTCAATGATCGATTTTATTTCGAAAATGAATGTTTCCACGGCTATATTGTTTCCTTCGAATTCCGTAATTAACTCGAGCTGTTGTTTTAAATTTTTTATATCGCTTGATGTTGCGACGCTGTCATGTGTCGTTGACGCGTTGTCGTCAGCAAAACGATCTGATGCACGGTTATTGGAAACCGCGCTCATGCTATCTACTCTAGTGTTTAATACAACAAATTGATTTTGTAATGTTCTTATCGAATTCATCAATTCTATCATTCGTTCTTCCATCGTTGTTTCTCTTATTTCAATTCTTGGAAATTCGTTAGAATCTTCTGTCGATGCGTTTGAATCGTCCGAGTGAAAGTTTTGACTATTATTTCTGTATTCTGAGAACGCGTTGTCAGACATATGTTTTTATTCTTGTAAAATAAATTTTACTTACAAAAGTGTTGTTATAATCATTTTTATTTTTAGTAATCCAAGTCTTCGAATTGCGAACTGATTTGAGATACTACCGCTGCCACCAATTTTGTTATGCCGTGGGTAGGATTGAGGGTTTTAGTTAATTTTCACACACACAAGGTTATCGAAAATAGTCACAAATTTATTGTCACTTTTAAATCCTTATTACACTAACTGTCTAACACTAGAAATTCTTGTGATTCACAATAATGTTTCTTAATTACTTTGTTTGTAGTCCAATAATCTCATTTCTTAACAATACTATAATTCTTATCTTTCACAATGAATCGAGAAAAACTCTCCAAATTTCTGTTCTAACTTCTGTGAAGGTTCTTAGTCGACTGACTGCTAAATCTTAATTACAAAAGTAGTACCCAAAAAAAATATTATTACGCTTGAGAAAAGTGAGTAATTTAGTAGTTCTGAGTCGTGAGGCGAAGCGTAAGATTATTAGTGTCAGCGAAATTTCAATATGGGAACGGTATGAAGTGGTCACGGCGTAACAATAAATACGTATATTTGTAAATTATTTTTTGTAGTAGAATACGTAGAATACGTATTTTGTTCATAATATAAAAAAAAACATTACTTACTTGGAAAAATATAATAACATAACTTTCCAAAACTTTACTGATCCGTCCATTAACTGTACAAGGTCTCAGCGTGACGTTGCACAAGTTACTATTGGCATTCATTTTGGAGTCACAAACATATTGATTTAACTTGCTCCAAAAACACTTGGAGTAATAAAACTACCGTAATTTAAATTAAAAGTTAAAATTCATGCTAGTTTCACATATCTTAATCTTATTGCGAATAAATTAATATAAATTATTTTTAATAGAGCACAAATCCAGTAAAGTAATTTCTCACTCACTCCCAGCAAAAAAGTAAGACCTGTGATTCTATAGCACTCACTACCACACTGAAAAATAGATGTAATATTCTCATTTATTTATTATTTATTTATTTAAACTATTCGTCCCGCCTCCCCTGCGCTGAGCCTCGGGGCCATTGTGCTGGGTCCGTGTAACGGTAAAGGCGGTCGTCAAGCAGCTGTAGGTCGGCTCAGCCCGGCTTCGCAGCAAAACTGCAGAAGCTTAGCCGTTCCGACGTCTGCAAGAATCGGGCTGTTGGTTCCCAGGTTCCCTAGCAATCGCTGCCTTGGTTCCTTTAGTCCCAAACAGTCCCTTATCATGTGAAGAGGGGTCTCTTCCTCCTCCTCACACCACCGGCACGTGGATGTCTCCACGCGTCCCAGCGTTTTCATATGACGTCGGGTAAGCCAGTGCCCAGTGATGGCGCCCACGGCTACCTTCAGCCTTCCTTTGTCTAGTTCGATCAGGTCCCTGCTGATCTCCGCAGTGGGTCCCCTGACGAACGCCCTGGTGTGCCTCATTCCTGAGGTCATCCTCCAGAAGCCGGTGAACCTTCCGTACATCCACTTGTCCCCCAGCGCCTTCACAAGTTCCCCAGGGGCGTTAATCCCTACTGGGCCCTTGCCACCTCCGCCGCTGGCACCTATCCGGGCCAGCCTATCGGCTTCGGTGTTGCCGCGTATGCCACAGTGACTTGGCACCTTTAGCATCTTGATTTTGTTGCGGCTTGCCGCTTGTTGTAGCACCCTTCTGCAGTTGTCCACGAGTTTAGAACAAGTAGCTACCCGCAAAAGGGCCATTAAGGCAGCATAGCTGTCACTGCAAATATAGATATGTTGCCCCTTGCAATCCCTTCTGACAATAATCATTGCACAGATCAGAATTGCGTAAACTTCTGCCTGGAAAACGGATGCATCCCGGCCCAAGGTGTAGGATTCCTCCGCCCTTGGTCCACTGCACCATATTCCGGCTCCAGTTTCTCCCCCCTTGGTTTTCGCCCCATCCACGTACCAGACAGGCCCCTTTGGAGTTAGCGATTCCTCGCCCTCCTCCATCCAGGTCCGTCTGTCCATGAAAAGGACCTCATAACCAGGTGAGAACTCGAGCTTTCTAGGGCAGCGGTCGATCCTTTTGCGATTGAGTCCCGTGGGGTCCTCTAAGGCCAGAATCTCCGCATGCCCTGCCCGAAAGCTCGTCCACTGTCTATTACTCCTCAAGCGGATGGCCGCCCTCATTGCCAACACCTCCACCATTATATGCGGTAGGGGGATGTTCAGTAGGCAGCCCATGGCCAGGGTCGGGGTCGTCCTCAGCGCCCCGTTATGCCCAGTAGCGCCGCTCTATAGACCTTATTTAATTTCCTCCTGTAGACGTCCCTCCGGACGGAGGTCCACCATACAATGGAGGCGTATGTTAACTGGGGTATGACGATGGCTGTATACAACCATTTGATTATTTTCGGCTTCAAACCCCATGTGGTGCTGAACATTCTTCTGCAGGTCCAGAAGGTAGCCGTAGCCTTCTTAACCTGCCTGTCTACGTGCGCCCTCCAGCGGAGTTTCCTATCAAGGGTCACTCCCAGGTAGCGCACCGTTTCCGAACAACTCAGCTGTTTACCAAAGATGGAAGGAGGTCTGAATTCAGTCCTCCTGCCCCTCGTAAATAAAACCAGTTCAGTTTTGCTAGGGTTAACCCTAAGCCCCCGAGCCTGGCACCATTCCTCGACAACGTTGAGGGCCGTCTGCATCCTAAGGGACAGACTTCCCAAATCATCGCCTGTGACCGTAATGGCCACGTCGTCAGCGTATCCTTGGACGCTGAAGCCAGCCTTTTTCAGGTTCACAAGGAGTTCGTCCACCACCAGTGTCCACAGCAAGGGGGATATGACTCCGCCCTGCGGGCACCCCCCTGGCTACTGCAGCTGAAACCTCCGTACCCCCTAATTTGGCAATGGCCGTTCTATTGGCGAGTAAGTTCTTGATCCATCGTGCAAGCGCGGGGCCTGCTCCGAAGTTCTGAACTGCCTCTCCCATAGTTTCAAAGGGTGTGTTATCAAACGCCCCCTCTATGTCCAAAAAGACTCCGAGTGCCGACCTGCCCCTCTCCAGGGCTCTTTCCAGTCCTCCTACGAGGTCGTGGAGGGCAGTCTCTACAGATTTGCCACTTTGGTAGGCGTGTTGTGTTGGGCACACCGGCTTAATACGCAGTGCGCTCTCTTTAAGGTGACAGTCCACTAGTCGCTCCAGTGTTTTGAGAACAAAGGAGGTGAGACTTATGGGCCTGTAAGCCTTAGCCTGATCATAGCGGTCCTTCCCTGCTTTGGGTATGAACACTACTCTGACCGTACGCCATGCCATCGGTATGTAACCTATGGCGAGGCACGATCGGTATATTTGTACCAGTCTGCGCCATAGCCGCTCGCCGCCCATTTGCAACAGAACCGGATAGACCCCGTCTGTGCCCGGGCTTTTGTAGCGATCAAAGGTGCCGAACGTCCATTTAACTCGATCATATGTTACCACTTGCCTGGCGATTTCCTAGTCAGCTCTTTCGAGCCCGCCCGGTCTCTCAGCCACGCTTGTGGTTCCTTGCACTGGGGTTGACCCCGGAAAGTGCGTTTTTATGAGGAGCTCTAGTATGCCTTGATGATCATCGATCATCCCTCCTTCAGGAGATTCTAGGCTCCGGAGCGCCATATTTCTGCCCGGAGTAAGCAGTTTGCGGATCCTGGCTACCTCAGGTAGTGCCTCCAGTTCCTCGCAGTAGCCTCTCCAGGCTTGCCTCCTTGCTGACTTGATCAGGGATCTGAATGTCCTTCGAGAAGACTTATATTCAGCCCAGCCCTGATCTGTCTTGAGCCTTCTGGCCCTATTGAAGAGTCTCCTAGTTTCCCTGCGAGCTTGAGCAAGCTCCCTGTTCCACCAGGGGACTCTCTTTACTTCCTGCACCACCCTGGCTGGGCATGAGCAAACGTAGGCCCCTGCAATGGCGTCTTGTAGGTCCTGCACCGCCTCATCGAGGTTGGCAGGTGTTCCCACGCGCCTCTCCGGTTCCCCCATCAGCCTTTCTAGTTCCTGTCGAAACAGGGCCCAGTCTGCGCTTCTTGGGTCCCTTCGGACTTGCGGTTTCGCATTGCTCACCTCCCTTGCCAGAGTGATGTTAATGCGTCGGTGGTCCGATAGAGTTTCCTCTTCGTCCACCTCCCATCTGCTGACGAAATCGTATAACTTCGCCGTGACGACAGTTATGTCGATGACCTCCTGCCTGACCGAGGTAACAAAGGTAGGTTTGCACCCTCTGTTCAGGACTTCAAGGCCTTGTAGAGTGAGGTATTCTAATAAACTAGCCCCTCTCTCGTTGGTGTCGCTGCTGCCCCAGAGGGTATAATGCGCGTTGGCATCACAACCCAGTATGAGCTCGCAGTTCGTCCTCCAGCAGTACTCCACGAGTCGCTTTACTTCCTCAGTGGGTGGCGGTTCGACGGAGTCATAAGGGAGGTATGCCGAGCCGATGACGACTTTAACCGGCTTCCTCCCCAGTTCAATCTTCACCTGTACTGCCGCTAGATCCCTCGTGCAATATTGGCTGAGCCCCACAGGGTCTAGTTCTCGCCTCGCAAAAACGCAAGCCCTGGGGTCTCTATCGCCCTTATGGCATGTAAAGGATCCATCTGCGCCTCCCCTCAGAACCTCCCCCTCCCTACAATAAGGTTCTTGGAATAGGGAAACATGTGTATGCTTCGCCGCCAGGTCACGACAGTGTAATGCCGTGGCCGTATAGCAGCGATGCAAGTTGATCTGCGAAATCCTCAACTGCCCCGGGATCATGGAGATTCCGACGCTGTTGGATTTCGCGTGCTGAGGTCGGGATGCGGGAAGCGGAGGAACTAGGAAGATGTTACCCCTGCGCAGGCGGGCCGGCGGAATCACCGTCCCTTCCTGCGCTCTCTCCCGCGGGAGGATTGCCCTCGGGTTCTGTTCCGGGCTTTACCATGTCGGTCAGCCTAATCTGGGACAGAACCTTCCCCACCCTGGCCAGCTCCTGGTTCTTCGTGGGTCGCCCCCGAGTCCCAGTAGTTGGCGTTGCCCGTCCACTGCTCTGAGGTTTGCCCTCACCACAGTGCGCCTTTTCAGGCCTCTGCGGCGGCTCCCTTAGAGATGGGGGGTTTATGGGCCCTCCTGGCGCTCCCTTCCCTTTCGAGGAGGAGGCTGCGTGCGTCTCCACACGCTTCCTCTTCTCCTCTAGGGGGGGTACTACCTTGGAGGTCCCTGCCACCGGTACCTGTCTCTTTACCGGGGAGGATTGTTTCCCCTCCGCTACCTTCGGCGCCTCGTAAAAACGAGCCCTGCCTAGGCCGCAGTAGGGATTCATTCCCAGCCTCTTCAAGAGCGTGAGCGACTCGTCGTCTACACCGAGAACTAAGCTAGTTAGCATCGGTGTCGCCTTCGTGCTCCAAACCCTCCAAAGGTTTGTGTGCAATCCAGCATTCTGACCTTCGAGCCTTTTTAGGATCACCGCCGCATCCACCGGTGGCCCGGGAAACGTCGCGGTAACCCTATTGAGTCTAGGAATTTTCTCCCTCTCGAGAACCTCGAGGGTTACTCCTTCCAAGACCTTAATGGAGGGGACCGTCTCCTTGAGCCAAGTGGCTGCCCGTTCATCAGGACAGTTAATCCACAAAAGCCCTCTGTCGAGATTATGACCCTCAAATCCCAGGACCTTGCCATTTTTGATGGCATCGTCCAGGGCCCGAAGGAGTCCCGCCAGCACTGCCTCCCCCTGCTGCCTGCTGAGGGTCACAGAAGGGTAGAGATCCGGCGCGATGGCCACCCTCTTACCCTCTGCGGCCGCATCGGCGAAGCTGCTGGATCCAGGAGCTGTGCGAGCCTTCTTCGCTCGACATTTTGCGTCGCAATCCTCTGACCTTTGCCTTTTGGTGTTACCTAAGGTGCCGGTAGTGGACCCCGACTTGTTGGAGTTAGTGTCCCCGGTTTCGACCTTGGAGGTCGTCCCGGTTTCACGTAGAGTAACCTCGCCTCCGGAGATTCCACCGGTTACCACAGGGGTCCCCAGTATCATCGGCGTCGGTTCAGCCTCCACTCCGGCTGCGCCGTCCCTAGATTTCTCCAGGTCCAGCCGCTTAGCCCTCCGCCTCCTCCTTCTCTCTGCCCCGCAAAGCTTATGCTTCTTTGGGCGTCTAGGTGAATCAGGTTTTTCGGCCTCCTTCCCCTGATTCTCCTCGCCGATAGCAGGTCGTCCCTGACTAGGCAGCTCAGCTTGCGCCTCGCCGTCCCTGCCGGTCCGTCCTACCTCGGCATCTCCAAGTCCTGTCTCCTCACTAGAGGAAACAGGACCTCCACTACTTCGAATGTTAGCAAGATCATCCATTCGATTCCCACGAGTATTGAGGAAATAAGGTCCACCTGTGCAGAGCCTCTTGCCCAGGTAAGGCTAGCTACAATGGGGGATCGCCTGGTGCCCCAAGGGCATCGTTTGCGACACAGTGTCCCAGTGCCATTCAGTCTTCAGCACGATGGCTTACACCTTGACTTGGGGAGTTGGTCCACCGTGCCTCTTAGAATGCATACGCACTCAAGCTGCACTTGCCAGCGGCTTCCCTCGTGTTCGCCCTCGGTACGCCTCGCGGCCCCCGAGGCTACCACTCGGTACTACCCGGACAACGCTCCTATCCGCCACCTGGAGACGCGCCCGGTCAGTGCTCAACCAATGTTCCACTCTCTCGTTTATAGAGATCACGGAACCCCGGGATGTAATATTCTTACGCCATCTTTCACTTGAATATAAAATACTATTGAAGCAGTGCTAATATCTGTATTTACTTTATTTTCAATAATAATAATAATATTAATAATAATAATACCATCTTTGAATATAAATTGTATAATTAAAAATTTATGAAAATAAAATTTTATTTTATTCAAGTACTTTGGTCTTAAGTTATTTCAAACATTAATTAATAATTATTAATTATATTATAATAAATAATAGAATTTATATAAATTACAATAATTGGAATTACAACTAAAACTTGAAACTTAAAACTCAAACTTATTACAACTAAACGATAAGTAAGCTTGCTTTCCTTTCATGCATGTTTCACATATTTTATCATTAGGTTTGATTCCTATTATTTCTGCTATATCTTCTATCATATTGTAGGTCTTTCATTTAATAAATTTATCTTTACTAATAATATATATATATATACACATTCACAATGTAAAGAAATTAAAATAATCTAATTTTTATATGTAATTGCATATAAAAAAAATGGAACTTATTGTAAAATGAATATTAACAAATTAAAATTATAGTTTTATCTATTCATCATTCATATATAACAATATAATAACAATAATAATTAATTAAACATAAATAAGAAAGAAAAAAACGTTAATTGAATAATTTTATATTGAATAGACCGCTAAAAAAATACTCAACTACTGCCACCTATTGAATTTGAAGCATACTATCTCAATTTCATTCGTAGAGAATGAGTAAGGTGTCTTTCTTGTCTTTGCTATATGCTAAGGGATACCAACTTGACCACAAGAAATTACTTGTCTAGTTCCCTGTACAAATTCGCCGACCCGAGTTTTACAATACTTCCTCCTTATCTCTACGGTCGGGATCCTAAGCGCACTCCCTCTATGCCACCCTCCCCTCTCCAAAGACTCACCTCCCTCATAGCTGCCCGATAAACTATTACACACATAGTCCATCGGGTTGCGTCCGCAGCCGACTTACGCTCTAACCATTGTATCGCATTTGCACGAGGACACAGGGAAACTGCAGAAAACCTGTGCCGATACAACCAGCCTCTCCAGAGAGGCCTTCTGCTCACGGTGGCCAGAGAAAAAATCATATTAAATGATTTCGTTCCGACCGGGAATCAAACCTGCTACCCATGGCGCGTCAGGCTGACGCTGTACCCACTAGCCCACCGTTTCAATTTTGATTCACTTGTAATTAATGTTTATTTTTTTTTACAGTTATTGATTTATAGAAAACCATAATTCTTTTCAACTAAATTTTATAGGTTATAAATAAAATACAACTGTTGTGCTGTAACTTCTATTGTATGATTACACTAGAGGGCGCTGAAGCAGAGAAACAAAAGCGCCAATTACAAGGAGTGGCCAGAAAAGATAATTTGATATAATAAAAAAAAAATAACTTTTATTTGTCCCGTTTTCTTGAAAATTAAGCATTCACAAACATTTTCGTTAGCATATTTGCAATTCACGAACGATTTCCGATCGATTAAGTACCCGTAAGTCTATTTTACGATTAATTTTAAAAAATGTTGGCTAATCGTAAGCTCTTAATTAACAAATTAATTACTGATCAAATAATTAGTCACAAACAAAATCATTTGTGTCATAAACGTTCACGAACGATTTATCAACGATTCATCTTAGGAAAAAATAAAAAATTTAATTTTTTAAAATTTATGTTGGCTAATCGTAACAGGGTCAACAACAGCCCTACTCAGTGAAGAAGATTGGCAATAGTTACCAACATTAGACCAGTAACAATTGCCAGTAAAAAAATTCAAATTGTTTTACCCACAACAACAGCAGCGCCGCCTAACAATTACCGACTGCAGGTCAATACAGCGCTATCGAGCGAGGGACTTGAAACTACATCTACAGCCGGCTCTGTTAGTAAATTACCAACTGGGTTGGTAATTTACTGTCACGGTCGGTAACAGTAGATTGAGAAAAAGAAAAAGATCAAGTTCCTGAAGCTTTGAAAGCATTAAAACCTCTTGAAGGAAGTAAAATTGTATTTTATAACAATGGTGTATGTCAAGGGGATGCTTTTATTGATATTAATAGAGGTGCTTATTACCCAACCATATCAATTCACAAAAGTGCCACTGTTTCTGTTAATTTCGGTCCTAATTTAAAATATCCACCAACTGATATTACCTTTAGAGGAGTAAGTATTTATTATAACCAAATAGTTTCTTGATTATTTATTGTACCATTTCATAATGTATCAGAGTTATTCCTATTTAAAACAATTACTAAAAATACTTATTTATTGATGCATGATAAAGCTGAAGAAACAATGATTGAACAATCAATGGCAGATATTCTTTATCTCAGTGAAAATGAGGGTAAATTAAGACTGGATACATTCGCAATGTGACATTAAAGAACTTTTTATTTTCGCTTCACTTATGTTTTACATTTTTACAACAAATAAAATATGTACATGTAAGTAATTCTTAAAATTGATAAATTTTACAATTTACTATGTATAATAAAAATTTATAATAATCTTAACAGTAAAATAAGCGACCTATTAATATTATTTTCCAAAACCTCCTCGACATGCTAGACTTGGATCAACTTTTTTACTTGATTCATCCCATTGAGACGGTGTTTTGGCCTGTACATGAATAAAATTTGTTCTAGAAGTCAGTTTAAATAATAGTAGTATGACAAATGCACTATCAATATTTCTACTCTTTAAAATTTTTTGCTTAAAAATATGTTTCCTTAATAAATAAAATCTGTCTAGTATGTAATTTTCCCCGAAAATAATTTGACTTGAGAATATAGAAGTCCTTTTCATTATTTTTACTCAAATTTTAACTCACCTCCAAAAAATATGAAATTGGAGTAAATATATATCTTCTAATAAAATTATTTTTAAGTATTAATTTTTTCAAATAACTTCATACTTAGCACTTAAACTGTTGTAGATCTTCAATTGTTACTTACAATAATAGATAAAGCATGAATATTAGTTTTTAATTCATCAACAAGTACTTCATTTATCATTCGGTGACGCTGAAATTTCTTAAAAATGTCAAATAACTTAATTTTCAAGAAATTAATCGTCTCACTCAATTGTGACTTAAAATATCACAAGTTATTAAAAACTTCTTACAATTCTAATTCGAATTTTGCTTTTTTCAGTCATGATTCAACTTAGACGGTATGGTTACCATTCAAAAATAGCATTTTATCAACAAGATGAGAAGGTAAAGCTGCTCTTCGAGTGTCATAAAGAATCTGTGCCTCAGGAGAAATCATTGAAGGTGGTACACAACATGCTGGCTAAATTTAGACATTTTGCAGACATTTTAGCTCACCATTGAAGAGGACAAAAAGCTAATGGTGCTGTTGGTTCTCATTGATATTGGACCAATTCTAGATCTACTTTTTCTTCAGCAAGCATTGAATTTTTTGTTGGATAAAGACTACCCAGAAGTAATTCCATGCTTAAAAAATGTCATAATTTATTTAATAATCAATAGATTTTTTTGCTTTTAAATTCAATCAAATCATTGTTATAGTATTATCTGATAATCTAATTTTTTTACTAGGTTGTTCGTTTTATTGTTTGACCTCTACAGGTTTACAACCTTTTTCTTCAATTACTTTAACCAGCATTTCTTTTATTGATTTTGAAACCATATTCTTATCTTTATCTGTAGCATAAGGCAATTGTTTAAATCTGAAAAAGAAAATGATTTGTTTGTTTGAACATGTTGATTAATCTTGAAATGAAATAAATCTGAGGCAGACTTAAAGCTGAAGTAGTAGACCGATAATTTTTATTCGTAAAATAAACAACAACAGCATAATTATGATATTGAATATGTACTGTTTATTGCAAGTAATTTGTATAATTTGTCATTTTACAATTGTCTGTTAATCTTAATTAATTTGAATTATTGATGAAGATGTTGTAAATTTATCTAATTAAATATTCTTCGCACTTTTACAATACACTTTTACTCTTATAACACGCATTCATGTCACTCTTTATTTTTCACTGCTAAATTCAGAGCATTAAGATTCGTAGCATAAAATGAATCATGTTATTTTCAATCATGGGCTTACTGCACTATTTAAAAATGTGTTACTTCTCATTATAGATCAATCATTTACAATCTCAAAAGTCCGATATATGAGGAAATTATTTGCATATGAGAAAAAAATATAATTTAAGTTTAAATTATTTCACCTAAAGATATTAATGGACATGAATTTTTAACAATTAATCGTTTCAAATATTTCTCACAAAATATATTTTTCATGTGTACTAAAGTTATTGCTTTATGTAGAAATCTGATTTAGTGTTATAATAGAATAAACGACTTTATGCAAAAAAAATTCTACATTCCGGGGATATGCCCGACACATCAGACACCTCGGCAAAAATTCTTCTCCATCGATTTCTCCAAAAATACCTGCCCGCCTCTCCTCTCTTTCTATTTCCTTCAATCTTTCAAAACAGGGACGACAGGCACACAGATGACGGCATGGCAGAAATGCCACATTTGCTCCAGCAGCCATGCACACTCGACATATCACTGGGTTGTCAATCACTAAAAACAATATAATGTCAATAAATCAATTAATAAAATTGGTAATTTAAAAAATTGTTTACCGGTATTACCCATTACCTTGCTCATCTTCGATCATTAATTGTTCTTGATTTTGGAGCAATGGTGGTGCTTCGTCTTGTTGCAGCTGTTGCTCTTCTTCTTCTTCTTCTTGCAGTTGTTGCTCTTCGTCTTGTTGTTGTGGCAGGTTGTGTTGAATCAATACTGGCATCACGTCCTCGTTTTCTGGTAATTCAGGCTCTTCTTCATTTTCAGGTGCTACAAAATTAAAGAGATAATACATTTTTTTTATTACCAATATTATGATATCTTAGTGTTAGAATGCTCACCATCTGCTAAGTCTACATTTACTCGAATATCAGCGCGATGCTGGTAGTCAATCACAGAGAGCAGAAAATCCATTATTCCAATTCTTTAACAAAAAAAACCTAGATGTACTTACTGCAATTACAGCCAATGAATTTAAATTTTGATTAATTTGTAGTTATGCTTACTGATTTAATGAAAGCAACTCTTGTTGTCGTGCAATGTGGATATTCCGGGCATGATGTTGCGGTAGTACCAGGTCGTTTAAATTATCGAGCCCTCTTTCCATTTATTTCCATCGAAGACTAATGAAGCGGATGAACTGCTCTAATCTCGCTGTCACAAAAAAAAATATTGTCCATTACTGTCTAATATCATGATACCTAGTATTATTACTTACATATGAACATGTAGAAAGATGGATGGGATGCTACCAGTCTTCTATGTAAATGTCGGTGACAAGCTTCAGTGATATTGTTGGTCCTGGCACCAATGCCATGCACAGAAACTATGCTGGCATTGCGCAGCCAAACCCCCGTCAAATATGTAATAAATCTATTGAATTGGGCTCGATCTAAGTCAACCAATACCTGACCACGCTGGGCTATCGCAGTGATAGCATCTTCAAAAAGTGTTGCAGGCAATAATGGAATTGCCCAAGCTGCGTGAAGTAAAATTGCATCTCTTGGAAGATGCAGTTTGCTCCATTTCCGTGAAATTGCCTAGATAAAATTCACAAATTATTACGGAATAATGTTATTACTTACCTTACACGTCTTACTCTTATGAAATGAAACCAGCATCCAGTAACACTTGCGTTAGGTAACATGTTGGAGGTTCCTCTTATTAGGGCTCTTTCATAGTCCATGTGAATCGTTTCAACATTTTGTGCTATTTCAGGAGCTCTAGATAGAAGGAAAGCCCACAAGGCCCTGTAGAAGTTAGTGGTACGTCTTTGACATAACACAAAAACAATGGGGAAGCCCTGTAATTATTTTATTTTATGAAATAACATTATTTTATTTCATTCAATTGAAAAATAATAACTTACTCTTTGTCCTCGTCGTAAGTGGATGATCAGCAACTGGGATGCCCTAGGTCGAGCTGGGATCGACTGAAAGTAACAAAATATTAATATTTTTCCTGACATATTAGTCCATCATTCCTTTCAGTATTAGTTAAATAAATCAGAGTAGCATTGGTCTATTTGTTTCGGTCAGGGTCACTTTATTTGGAGCTGGTATATTTAGTTACAGCTTTAGTCCCTTCACTAACAGCGTGTTTAGCGAGTTCACCGGGTAAAAGTAGTCGAACAGCTGTTTGAATTTCGCGTGACGTAATCGTCGATCTCTTGTTATAATGAGCCAATCTGGATGATTCAGCGGCGATGCGTTCAAAGATATCATTAACAAAGCTGTTCATGATACTCATCGCCTTGCTTGAGATTCCGGTATCAGGATGAACCTGTTTGAGTACCTTATAAATATAGATAGCGTAACTCTCCTTCCTCTTACGCTTTTTCTTGGATTTGTCAGTTTTCGAAATGTTTTTCTGGGCTTTACCCGACTTCTTAACAGCTTTACCACTTGTTTTGGGAGACATGATGATATACACAGGCTCTTTATAAACAGAAACTGAGGTTTATACATTTACCTTAAAGGTACCATCAACGTGGAGTGATGTTGCAATACAGAGATGAGGTAGCATTCCAGAATCATAAAAAACGACTCCAACACAGCCATCGGCATCAAGGAAATGGCCTTGGTAAATTGATCTAGCTGAATGCCAGCTTTCCAAAAAATTTGGTACATCCCCAAAAGATGACGGAATGGCTGGACGAGAATTCCGACGTGCTCGATTTATAATTTGCACTGCAGCTGATGGTCTCATGACAAGAGCTGCTTGAGGGTAACTAAAAAAAGAAGAATTGTGTAGAGAAATTTGTTAACATTAAACGTTTATAAATTGAAAAATAAATTGAAGATGTTACTATTATTTGTACTGATTATCTTATATGAATATAATTAAATTATTCAATGATATTTTAATGACTATAATTATTGTTCCAGACTTACTCATTAAAGGTTCTAGCTACAATGTTTATGGGCAATGTATCATTAGCTATTGCCTCTTGTTGCAAAGCACGAATTGCCGGTTCACGAATGGTGATAGTTGGTGGTGGATGAATATGAACTCCGTTCTGTTGAATAACACCTCCAACCACTAACAAAGATACTCCACATCTTATTCTATGGGAATGACCGCTGCACATGTAACGATGTCCAGGGAATCGGCTGTCTTCATGATAAATAAATTGCTGATAAAGGAATCGCTGAGTGCCATTGCGAATTCCTGGGACTCTAACTAATCCACCAGAAGCTCTATTTATTTTACGTTATAAGGTTTAAGTTAAGCAAAAAAAAGTATTAATTGATTCAACAATTTGAAAAAATGAAAAAATAACACGATGCACACAGTGATGCTGGCTTGATTGTTGCAGACTGAATGGCACTTCAATATACGAAAAACAAAAGACGATTGACTAGCTATCCTCGAGACATAAGATTCTTGGAAATATGAAAAATAGTTGAGAGACGTTGCACGTGACAAATACTGAGAATTTCAAATCTGTCGATTGTTAATTTAGTTTTGAAATAAAAATTCCATCAAATTAAAAATAACTGATATGCTGATACAATTATAAATTTCACATTCATGTTACTCTTCTTCATTATTCAAATAGAAAATCAAATCAACATTTAGTTAGTAGTAGAGAAAGATATTGTATCAGTATTACTCCAAAACAACAATCTTCTACAGCAAGAACAATATCAACAACTGCACAAAGAAGCTGCTCCAGCATTGCTCCAAAACGTTCCATTACTCCAAAACGGCAAAAATCAAGAAGAATTATTGATAATAGAAGATAAGAGCATTAAAGATGAAGAAGGCAAGGCGTAATATCGGTAAACAATTTTCTACATTACTAATTTTATTAATTACTTTATATACTAATCTTCTCATATAAATAAATTCTAATGTCGCATGTATTTAAATAATTACATGATATTATTTTCAGTAATTAAGAACCCGGTGATATGTCAAGTATGACTTTATTACTACAGATTGCAACTTCTTTAGATCCAAGATACATACATTAATATTAAATAATATAAGACTATCATTTCTCCAGTATCTACTATAGTTTTTAAAAAAGTTTATTTCACTTCAAGATTAATTAACATGTTCAAACAAACAAATCATTTTCTTTTTCAGATTTAAACAATTGCCTTATGCTACAGATAAAGATAAGAATATGGTTTCAAAATCAATAAAAGAAATGCTGGTTAAAGTAATTGAAGAAAAAGGTTGTAAACCTGTAGAGGTCAAACAATAAAACGAACAACCTAGTAAAAAAATTAGATTATCAGATAATACTATAACAATGATTTGATTGAATTTAAAAGCAAAAAAATCTATTGATTATTAAATAAATTATGACATTTTTTAAGCATGGAATTACTTCTGGGTAGTCTTTATCCAACAAAAAATTCAATGCTTGCTGAAGAAAAAGTAGATCTAGAATTGGTCCAATATCAATGAGAACCAACAGCACCATTAGCTTTTTGTCCTCTTCAATGGTGAGCTAAAATGTCTGCAAAATGTCCAAATTTAGCCAGCATGTTGTGTACCACCTTCAATGATTTCTCCTGAGGCACAGATTCTTTATGACACTCGAAGAGCAGCTTTACCTTCTCATCTTGTTGATAAAATGCTATTTTTGAATGGTAACCATACCGTCTAAGTTGAATCATGACTGAAAAAAGCAAAATTCGAATTAGAATTGTAAGAAGTTTTTAATAACTTGTGATATTTTAAGTCACAATTGAGTGAGACGATTAATTTCTTGAAAATTAAGTTATTTGACATTTTTAAGAAATTTCAGCGTCACCGAATGATAAATGAAGTACTTGTTGATGAATTAAAAACTAATATTCATGCTTTATCTATTATTGTAAGTAACAATTGAAGATCTACAACAGTTTAAGTGCTAAGTATGAAGTTATTTGAAAAAATTAATACTTAAAAATAATTTTATTAGAAGATATATATTTACTCCAATTTCATATTTTTTGGAGGTGAGTTAAAATTTGAGTAAAAATAATGAAAAGGACTTCTATATTCTCAAGTCAAATTATTTTCGGGGAAAATTACATACTAGACAGATTTTATTTATTAAGGAAACATATTTTTAAGCAAAAAATTTTAAAGAGTAGAAATATTGATAGTGCATTTGTCATACTACTATTATTTAAACTGACTTCTAGAACAAATTTTATTCATGTACAGGCCAAAACACCGTCTCAATGGGATGAATCAAGTAAAAAAGTTGATCCAAGTCTAGCATGTCGAGGAGGTTTTGGAAAATAATATTAATAGGTCGCTTATTTTACTGTTAAGATTATTATAAATTTTTATTATACATAGTAAATTGTAAAATTTATCAATTTTAAGAATTACTTACATGTACATATTTTATTTGTTGTAAAAATGTAAAACATAAGTGAAGCGAAAATAAAAAGTTCTTTAATGTCACATTGCGAATGTATCCAGTCTTAATTTACCCTCATTTTCACTGAGATAAAGAATATCTGCCATTGATTGTTCAATCATTGTTTCTTCAGCTTTATCATGCATCAATAAATAAGTATTTTTAGTAATTGTTTTAAATAGGAATAACTCTGATACATTATGAAATGGTACAATAAATAATCAAGAAACTATTTGGTTATAATAAATACTTACTCCTCTAAAGGTAATATCAGTTGGTGGATATTTTAAATTAGGACCGAAATTAACAGAAACAGTGGCACTTTTGTGAATTGATATGGTTGGGTAATAAGCACCTCTATTAATATCAATAAAAGCATCCCCTTGACATACACCATTGTTATAAAATACAATTTTACTTCCTTCAAGAGGTTTTAATGCTTTCAAAGCTTCAGGAACTTGATATTTTTCTTCATAATATAAATGACTTTTGAATTTTTGTCTCAAAAACATTTTAAAAGAAGTAAGAACAATAAAACTTTATTCTTACTCTATCTTTCTAAGTATTGGGTATATGAGAAGAATCGTATGTGCCTGATAAAGTAATAATGACACCTAAAGTATCTCCTTCTCCATAACTTGGACTGTAGTGTTTTCCTCGACCTTCATGAAATTTTGTACCTTTCCTATTTATAAAAAATGTATGAGATAAATTTTGCAAAATGTAATCATTTTACCAAAAATTTTAAATTATTTATAATAAACGACAAGTTACCTTGATTTCCACGAATATCCAAATTTATCATATCCTAAAGGAGCCTGTAAATTTGCATATTCTTGCCCCCATCCTAATCTAGTGACAGAACCTTTTGGCATTTCTTCAATAGTTGCTTCCCAGTACCAAGTTCCTCGACTTACTGAATGTGTTGCTCTAACCATACAATAACCTCTTTCACCTGTCACTGCCAGTCGATCTTCAGAAACTTTCAATTGTGGTACTCTGTCATGCAGAGCCAATAATACAATACTTGAACTTAGCGCTCGATAAAGCCATCCAGGAATGGGTTTTCCTGCTCAATCACTGCTTTCGTCGAACTCCTATTAACTTATTAGATCAATATGTTATTTTTTGTGTACATAAAACTAATATGGATAAAAAAAAACCTTAAATTAGTAGACAACATAAATTTATTCAAAATCAATTCAATTTGAAGTTCATGAAATTTCGATTGTCATAACAACAAAATGACTCTTGTGTCTCATCCCTGCATGATATAAATTCTTGTAGTACTTTTCTTGTATACAGGATGTTTTTTGCAGAGAAGAAAGACTCTACTTTTTTTTAATAATATTATTATATCACAAGTGTTGAAAGGTTGTTTCATCACAAATATTAAGTGGAAAAATAAAAATAATGTTTTCACTTGCAGGTTATGGAACATGAACTCTCATTACATTCCATCTTTCACCTGCAATAGACTCTTCATTTCAAATTTATATTTTTTTCGCGGGTATAAAATTATCTATATTTCAAATTCATCTGCTCTTTAATACTATCCGTTGATTTTGGTCTTAAAATCTATTTTACCAACTGCCTGTCACCAGGCATAAGAGTAGAAATTAATTAGAAAACAGTATTTTTTCCTGAATAAATTTATTTTGGAGTAGACAAATTTAATTCTACATCTACTTTAGGATAAATAGTTTAAGTATCGTGATATTAAGTACGAAATAGATTTAACAATAGGACTATTTAGTTGCATGAAAATTTCAGCGTACAGCGCTCTCTATGCCGAGTCAACACGTTCCTGGATGAAATATTGATAACATTTTTAATGTATTTCATTTTTGGATTTGCCTACCCACCAGATATTAAGGGAACATTAGAAGTGATCCAACGCTTCGTATATATAATATTATATTATAATATTTCCTCAATATAATAGAATAAGCCAAACACCTTATTTATTAAATCACTTATTTTTTTATTGAGAAAAAAAAAAATTAATAAAATAGAAATATATGTATATTTCATCGAGTTGAGAAATTATTAAAATTGAAAGTGTTTTTTTTTAATTCCAAATTGCTTTTTAATTATTAGTACTTTTCTATCGTTTGCAATCCACGAGGTAGATGATTCCTACTATACACTAATTCTCGAAATATTTTCAGTGCTACTTCTAAGTACTACCTTTTCTCGGTATTCAACATTCTTTTTTTGGTTTTTTTCTCTTTTTAACGTCAATGCAGATCTAAAAGTCTTAATATTTTATTTAATTCTAATTATCATTTAATTTTCTAGATTATTTCCCAGAAATAATCGTCCTGGAGGAGCTAAATGAGGTAGAAAGAGAAAGGCAGTTATTTAACATCCGAAGTACACCAGTTTTGTTCAGGAAATTGATTCATTCAAAAACCATGACTCTAACGACTTATAATTGAACTTTTGGATAAGTTTTCAGTTTTTTTTTAACATCATTTTTATCCCTTCGTTTAAGTGATTTCATATCTTTCATTATTTTCAATAATTACGAAAAATTATAACGTATGCTTAAGCCACAATATTATTCAATCCAAGTTTCGAAAGTTCAATCACTTTATAAGCAATGAGTTAAAAGCAATAATAATGAATATTTTGTTTGATGTTATTAAAAGAATAACTTTTAATTGGTTTATTTCGGTTAATTTTGTCTTATGATTATGATATGACCAATTGTTGCGGCTTCGATGAGCATGTGAAAAAAGATGGAAAAAGATTACAGGTGGACGGTAATCAAAAAATTAAGTGGACTGTATTTTGAGGACAGGTTGGATGCTAGAACAGTCGGGACTGTTGAACGGTTGTAAATGAATCGGCTGAGACACTATTTCTGTAGTAACAAATAACAATTTATTCTTAACAAAAGACACAGTAACACAAATCTAGCGAGAGATAGTTTGCCTAAGAATTGTCTGATTTGAGTTCACTGAAACACACACATAATAAGATCACTGATCTTCTATATGGTGAGTTCACTGATGAGTCGTCTGATGAGTAGAAATCCCTAGAAAGTTGTAAGTTTTCCAAGACTGGTCCCTTGGACCAGGAGTAGTCTGAGTGTGTATGAGTTGGCGTCAATCACAGCGACACAAGTGAGTTGTTCTGGTGTAGACCTTGTGTGAGTGACTGTCTTTGAGGCCTTTAGGCGTTGAAGCCGACATCATTCGCGTCTCTTTCAGCGAAGATGCATGATCGGACCAACTTGAGATGACTGGTACTGTTTGATGTGAGTTAGACTGCTTGGTAAGTTTACAATCATCTCTGTAGATGATTGACCGTTGAGTTATTCCATTTCTGAGAAATCTTCTGGAGAGTCTTCTGGTTTTTCACTCCCGAGTTTGTCTGTGTGAGTTGTCCATTAGTACACACGTAACGAGTTGACTGTTATAACGAGTTGTCTATCGGTTGGCATCATTCGATGATGCCAATGAGTCGTCCGAGTACTAACACCTACAAATATTGACCGTAACTTGCGAATACCTGGTGACTACTGACCAAGACAATAACAGACGAATACTGACTAATCTACCCAAAACTCTGAGTTCTCGAAGCTTCTAGGTCCTTCGGAAAGGATATCTACGCCTAGAAATGAATCAGAGTAGTCTAATTGGCGATGATAAGTTGGCAGGAGAGACCTTAAGTTGTCTAGTTATTTGTTGGGGAGAAAAATGTCAGGCTATAGATGAATTACTCATGACCAGGTCAGAACACCAATTATTTATTATTTATTATTTATTCTAACTAAACTAAACTAAGTTGTTCCGCAAATGTACTTGGTCTATAAGCACATTTTATTTTCGTTCTTTGTCATAAAAAATGTAAACAGAATGCTGTTTAATTTATATAAAAGTGAAAAATGAAGAACAAATTTTTCTTTATTTTTATTATGAAGAAACCTCCCTAATATCGATAGAAAATATACGTCTTATAAATCTGAAAAAATAGTAATTTTACCTAAATTATTACATGAATTTACTAAACCAACCGGGTACAGACCGTTTTGTGAAACTACTATGCATGATATTCAAATTACTTTCTCATTGTTTTGAAAATTCCAAAAAAAATATTTATAATTTTACAAAGATGAGCATAAAATTTATTGGCTAAATAATTTTATAATTTCAATTACTAGTTAAGTAATTTTACAAAATATATTAATTTTACCGGTTTTGAAGAATTACAAATCATTAGTATAAATATAACTACGTATGAAATAAAGATAAGTTTATGAATTTTACATCACAAGCATTGTAATTTTACAAGACATATCGCTTTTAATAAGTTTTGTATTATGCAAGTTACAAATTCTAATTTTACAAACTATTTTCAAATATATTAATTTGTGAAATTGCAAAGCTCGATACACTAAATTACAAAACTGCTGTGAGCATATACTTCCAACGCATTTTTTATAAAATTACCAAAGAAATTTTTAACAGTGTATTCAGGAACCATTTAATAATGTAGATAGTGAGTACATAAGGTTGAAAAAATTTCGTGAATCTGGCAATTTAATAGCTCCAGAAAATGTTCTACTTGGCGGTATTTCTGGGACTAAAATGATTGATGGATGATCACAAATAATTGCAGAAGAGGTATTTGTTCAATTCACTTCGATAAGACATGTTTTGCGTATTTTTTTCGAACTGCCTAATGTTTTCAAAAGAACTCTTCTTTACATGAAATATGTTAACTCCAGTTCTCATGGTATATGTGATTTCATTCAATGTAGTTTGTGGAAAAAAGTTATTTCTGAGTATGATTCGAAAATTGTTTTCCCTTTATTTGTATATTTTAATGAATATAAAAGCAACAATTGATTAAGTAGCCATGCAGGGGATGGTGGAAAGATTGAGGCATTATATGTTGAAATTCCTTGTTTGCCTCCTGAATTTCTAAGTAAGCTCAAAAACATTTTTTTATTTCAATTAGTTAATTTATTACATGAAAAAATTTTCGGAAATTTACGAACATTTCAAAGGGTGATTAGTGAATTGAATTTTTTGTCAAAAAAAGGAATTGTGATTCAGGCTACTGAAGGAACGTACCATATTTATTTTGTATTGAGATTAGTTTTTGGAGAAAATTTGTGAATAAATTCATTATAAGGATTTGATTTATTGAATCGTTTCAAGCTCACTATTGGTGCAGATTTTGTTTAATGAATAAAAATGACGCTAATACAGCAGTTACGGAGTTATCTAATCTTGTTCGAGATAAAAAACATTATGACGATATTATTGTTAATTTTCAATTCCATAATACATTAAATAAGTATGGTATAAAGGAAACGTGTGTTCGGAATAACGTATATCAATTCCATGTCACTCAAAATGTTAATGTTGACGCGATGCATGATTTATTAGAGGGCATTTGTAAATACGAGTTGGCAGACATACTGTTTCATTTTATTTATAAAGAAAAAATTATTTCAGAACATACTGTTAATGATAGAATAAATTCTTTTCAATTTGGGCGGAATGAACGAAAAAATAAACCTCCTGAATTATCACCTGACCATATTGAACAATTTAATTTGAAATTAACATCATCAGAAGTTCTATGTTTTATGAGACATTCCGGATTATTTATTGGTGACCTTATACCAGAAGATAGTATGATTTGGGAAATTTATACTACATTAAATGAAATTTTGAATATTTTGGTGGCAAAAGTATATCATATTGATTGTCCGGACTTACTAAATACGCTTATTTTTGAACATTTAGAATTGTATCAAAAGATTTTCAAAAAACCTTGAAAACCAAATAACCTCATTCTTTTGCATCATCCTAGAATAATGAAGATAATTGGTCCAGTTGTTCATTTCTGGTCTATGTGATTTGAGAGTAAACATAGAGAATCAAAGATAGCTGCCAGATCCACAGTTTCACGAAAGAACTTGCCTTACACTTTAGCACTCAAACATCAATTCAAGCTTAATCATAAATTAAGTACAAAAAGAGTTCGTTCACTTCATCCCTTATGCGGTCCAAGAATAAAAATTCTTATTTCAAATTTGTCAGATTATGTTGACATAAGATGCGGTTCTACCTTCAAACATAAATCCTGATAAACTTCAAATTGTTAAATGGGTTGATTATCTGGGATCTGAAATTCATTCGAATGATGTTCTTACTGTTTTCACTGATCTAAGGCGATCTTTTTCAATTATTAAGCATATATGTTTGTTTGATAATAAACAAATTTATTTTATTTCTCATTTCAACGATTGATGTTGCTTCAATTATACTTCCTTTATTACATTTCTTTGCTTTTCAAGTTGAATCTAATTTTTTGTTGTAAATTAATTTTTCTCCTACTGGAGGATTCGAACCTACGACCACTTGCACGCATACGAGTTAAACCTACGCCTTAACTCGCTCGGCTATTCTAGTACTTAATATCTAAACAAGAATATAGGCCTACATATGCACTGAGAAAAAAATTTCGTTAAATAGAAGAAGTTTTAATTCAATCAATAAAAGAAACTTGGAGTATTTTCAAGATAATATTTTATTCAATCTAATAGTAGTGTTATTAAAGACACATTTTGTAATTTGTTTCAATACTACGACAAGTTTGAAAACATATTTTTAAGGTTACGTCAAGTTTGAAAACAAATAACATTGTATTCATTTGAGTGAATAAAATGATTTCAATCAAATATTCATAATTTCGAAGAAATATTTTATTGCAACTATTTAAAATTTCGATGTTAATGATCGAATGAAATATTTTTTGCATGAAGTAAATTTTTTTCTCAGTGTGCAAATATTTCGATTAAATTGAATAATATCGATAACAGGACGAATTGTTGTGTTATATATGAGTATAGATTGTGAGTGTCTCAAACTATGTGCTTACACTAATGTAACTTTGAGACTGTTCTCAAAGTATCGTTTTGTCCTCAAATAATGCGTTGTATATCCAACTTGTCCCCAAAAAATACGATCCATCAAATCATTATTATGTATATTTTGTATGATGAATGATTTGTCATAATTAGTATTTGTATTTTTCTACCAGAATAACGGTATTTGAAAATAAAAACGTGAACGTTATATATGATAACATCCATGTATACATATAACATAGCATACTTGTAGAAAAGTTATGTCACACAAATATTACATCTATGTAACACAAGTCATGTATTGCAAATATTCAATCATGTTATGTAATATATAAATAACTTAAGTGATATACATGCAAAATCACTTAGTTATGTAACAAAATATTGTATCCATGTAACATAATTAATGCATCGCAGTCTATATAACAGATATGTAACGTAAGTTATATTACACTTATGTTACTCCGTTATATTGATGTTATGTTACACTGAGATAACAGCTGCAATGGTATTTTGTGACTTTCATGGAACATTGCAATGACAATTCATACATGTCACTATTTATTGTATCACGTGTTACATTTTGTTACTTCTATGTTACATCGTGGCAACATTGAGTGTTTACTGGGTTGCCATAACAGTAATATGATTTTAATATAATGAATACGTTGAAGTTATGAAATTAAAAGATTCAAATTATGTAAATGTTATATATCGACTCATGGAATTTTTTAAAGGGCACAGATGGAACAGCAACATAACTTGAGAAGGATGTTGTTACGTCAACGTCATGTTATTTTTATGTCAATGTTATGTTATTGTTACATCATGTATGTACGAATAGGTTTTAATGTTATTTAAATAGCAATGTTAATGCGTCACAAAAACATAACGAAGGAATCATGATTGTAACATTTTATTACAATCACATGAATACGTCGCAAAAACATAACATAAGAGTCACTGTCATGACGTCTTGTTTAAAGTAACATTGTTAGGTCACGAGGACATAACAAAAGAGTCACTATTGTGATGTTTTGTTACAGTTACATAATGCCATGTAACTGTCACGTAACATAGGAGTAACAATTAAGTACATAACATGAAACTCAAATTTTATATAATTGTTATGTCACCCATAAGTCACAAAAGTAACGTTACTTGTTACTTCCTTCTTATATCACATTTACATTCTGTGTTCACTGGGTTAATGCTATATTTACATCAGGAACTGTATAATTTAATTTTTGATGACATTAAATTTTACTTTGTCAAACAGTAAAAATTATTTGACGGATCTTCAATTATCGATTGCAGTTGATTTTCAAAAGTATTATAACATTTAGTGAAAATTCCATTCTTACTTTGATGATTTAAAAAATCATTAACCTGCTTTTTTTAATCTTTTAATTTTTATAACATAAAAGGAGACAAATTAATCAATATGCAACAAGCTAGTGCGTATGTTCAGAAAAAAATATTAATATTATTATGAAGAGCTTTAGGTCTTTTTTTTTACGGTCTGGAACAATCAAAATAGCTTAAAAGAATTTTTTTTTGTTAAATCGAAGAGTATCGTGGATATGACCAGCAATAGTGTGAACCTGGAGGTCCAGATGGTGCCTGTAGTCCCCCCGAATGTTGTAAAGATGATGTGGGACTATAAAAATGATGAGTATGATGGTTATGACATACGGAACGACTTCGGGGTGTTTGAGAGTCAATTGTCACTCCAGTTTGAGCTTGGCAGGCTATCATAAGACCATAAAAGTCAAATTTATAAGCATATCGCTTGCCGTGGACTTTGGTCATGATATTTTTGTCGTAGTAGTACCTTTATTGATCATACAAACCAATTAATTGATTCCATATATTGATAATGACAGAAAGATTCAGGAGATAATAAAAAATTTTTACCTGAGAGCTCGAGAAAGTTTGTCATAATTCATATTCGGTTTGCTTTTCCGTTCTCCCCATCTTCTTGCAACTTCATCAGGATCAGTGAGTTTAAACTCACCATTGAAACCCTCCCATGCTATGCATGAAGAATTGGACGAATCTGAGAGAAGCTCAAGGAGAAATTGCCACAGTTGTACTTGTCCTCCACTGACCGTCCCAGATGTGGCAGAAGTATTGCAAGAACCAATCAAAGAGCAGGTACGTTGAAAGAGGCTGAACCTTTCTAAAACACGACGCCCTTTGTAGGAATTAATTCAGAACATTCATTTAAAGGGTTGAAGAGATAAGTAAAGGCTATTATAGAATATTCTTAAGATATTTATTACTAATTACTTATTACTTTTGACATTTCATTAGTTAACAATAAAATTTTTTTCATCAATCTATTATTAATTATTTTATGATGGTCTGAGTTTGTCATATACGTATGTATCAGCCGTATTTCTAAAACAGACAGACGTAAGATTTTTGTCAAAAAAATTCATATACAGAAATAAATAGCAATCTGACTCAGAGAAGAAACAGACGCACGTAAGTCTGATTAAAGTTCTTACATCAGGACTGGCGACTAGGGTCATAACTAATCACGATTATTTTGCTCAATTTATCCGGTAATGTGAGATCCAGACACTTTCAATATTTTTGATTAATTATGATACATAGTTTGAAGAGAAGAAATTTATTCTGACGCGTTTACCTTATTTACCTTATTATGTTTCGATTGTTACTTCGAGAAGTGTTAAACAGTAACGTCAATTATCATTAACTTCACCCATTAGATAGAACTACAATAAATGTACGTTTGGCATGCAACCTGCAGAGAATTAAATTATGCTTATGTATTCATAAACACTTATACAATTAAAAGTCTTTTAAAGATAAACTAGTGTACATCCGTGACTTCGTTCACGACGATAGTATATTTTTGAGCTCAAGTTGAACTGTTTACAACAGATTTTTATCTAACCACTGCAAACCTCAGTGTTTTATAAATGATTTATTTGAAAACACTTTTACTTATTTTATTCTTGTAGTCTAGTTTTAAGCATTTAAGCATATTTACAAATCAAAAACACTCGAAATGTTTCAAATTAAAACTCAGTTAATGTTTTATTAGCAAACGCTTCACTTGTTTTACATAAATGTGTTTTACATAAAAACGTTTTAAATTATCTGGATTGAAAATGATAATAAGCTATTTCTAATAATATTATATCAATAAAAGCATATAAAAAAGTTAATGAAATATAAAAAAAAAGGATTTCACTTCATCTTTCCATAGTTTAGGTATTACTTTCTTCACAATCTCGTTCTCGTATAAATTTTAACAATACAACATTTTTTTTATGAAGTAGAGTTCCAATAACTTCATGATCCAAATATTCCAATATATTTTGATATGGGTTGGGATATGCAACATACATAATATGCTGCTAATAAAGATAAAATTATCTTTTTCACTGATGGTTTTTCTACCTTCATGTTGACTTCTTTGTCAGCAACAATATATGCAGTAGCAATATCATCCTCAGTAGTATAGATTATACAGCGTGGTGATTCTCCCTCAACTCCAGCTAGGTTTTTATCAGGTGAACATACTTCTTCAATAATGATCAATGGTTTAATATTTTTTTTCATTGTTGTCAGTCGATTATGTAGAAGTTGTAAACAAGATTTTGATCTTTCATCACATTTTCCTGTGTTGAAGAATTTAATCAATTTGTCAAACATCTGATCAATATTCTTATCCAAAAGTTCCTCATTAAGGTTCTTTAAATTACAGAATTCGGAGATAATCTATAATTATTTAACAAAAATTATTATAATTATTATAATAAGGTTACAAAGAATATTGTTTTTATATTTCACGTATAGACCTGAGAAGAGATAGTAGAGTCCAATTAGTTTTAATTTTATCGGATCTAATTCGATACCAAAATTGGCCATATTAAGTTAGATTCGATAATATTACACATTTCAAATCCGATAAATACAAATCTATTTTGATCTGATTGAATCTAGTTAAACATTAAGGAATAAAACAACAGATCCAATAAGATTAAAAAAATTATTGGAAATCAAACATAAGATAAAAAAAAATCGAACTAATTAGGGAAAAAAACATTAGATCTCATGAGATAAAAAAAAATATTGGATTTGTTTAAATTCAATTGAATCAAAAGAAACTCGAGTTAGATTCGTTTTGATCTAAATGAAAATCATTTCATCTATTTGAATTTGATCATTTCTTTCCAGGTAATTATTTGTTAAAACACTTACTAATTCGTAGTTTGTAAGTTGGGGATATTTTTTTATAATTTCAACTATGGATGTAGCATCTTTTTCAATCCATGCACGTCGTTTTGATAGGGTAACTTTTAAAAAACGGCACATGAATGGTGTATTTCCTTCCTTTCGTTTTTCTCAAGCTGTTTTAGTGCCTGATCGATTTCATATTGATCTCTGAAATCCATCATTACATTTAGAATATTCATTTTCATTATATTATTCGAATATTTAAATAATATTTATAAATTTTAGCTGGTATATTTTTTTTTTTTTATTTTACTTAGTTAACTTACTCTTATTTTTTTACCAAAACGACGTTTGAAGTGGGATTTACAATACGCCCCTTGTGATCTCTTTTTGAAGATCGTTTTTTTAACATTGTACGATGATTTCGTATCCATGTACTCAGAGACTTTTTGACAATAACCTACGATTTCAAAATGATAAAAATAATCTACGAAGACTATGCATATAGCAACGTCTAAGATGTTAATATAATGATCATTATTTCGAAAATAGAGAATTATTTTATTAAAAGTTTAAATAAAAATTGATCTCACATTATCGCCTTCACTTGAACCAAGCACTGGATAGGTTTTAACAATTGTCGAAGCTAATCTTTGATAATCGTGTCTCGTTAGACTAACTTTAGTATTCTCCCATAAATAACAACCCTAATGATAAATAAGATCTTTCTGGGATTTTAGTATTCCTTTTTTCTTAATTTTCTCTTGCAAATCGTACGTTAGTGGTAATGTTTAAAGAGATTTATCTATAACGTTCGTGAAAGATGGAGATTTCGAGGATAGTCCACTACAGATCGGTTGAGAATGTATATCGACAGAAACAATATCATCAATGTCTTTTTGGACCTATAAAATAAGTTATAAACACATCAATTAATATATTTTTTTTTTCTTTATAATAAAAATAAATACAAATTATATGGAATGATCACACTGATTATTTTACGTCTTTCACATAATTATTTTTATTTTTATCAATTCAACCGATGTCTATTTTTACAAAGAATTATAGAAATAAAATTTTATAAAATAAAGTTATTTTCCTATAAACAAAATTTATAAATAATAAAAAATTAATCATTTGGTAGTAATGAGATAAAATTTAATTACCGATATATTTTTTTTCTCTTCTAAAAGCTGTTGGTTGGTTCTTTTCTTCATCACTAATATCATGTCCTTTGTCTAGGTCACTAATGTCATGTTCTTTGTCTAGAGGCTCAGTGTATATAATTTTTATATCTTCATGCATTTCATTATTTTGTAGAATATTTGGTGTAATTGTAATTACGTCTTGATTTTCAGTAAATGAAGTCAGTGGTATTGAATCTGATGATGATATGAAAATAACCTTTCTTTCTGTCTTATCAGTGAATGTGTCATCATTTTCTACATCATATCATATATTCTTGTCTTCGTCTTTTACTTGTAATACGATTGGTTTATTTCGTCGTAACGCTTTTAAGTTTTTATCATGAACCCAGAAATCATCTATCTTACGAAGGATGTCATTTTGATCAATTTCATTAGTTTCTGATAGAAACTTCGCACATTTGCACTGTTGTCCAAAATTTAGATAGATTTTTTTTCCATGTTTGATGACGCTTTCAAATTAAATAGTTTTTCATTTTATATGCTCAACAATTCAATACAATTTAAACTGCTAAACACCGAAAAAATTTTACGGTCGCTAATCACGCACACTACAAGTATTAAAACATTTTTATTCATAGACGTTAGTAATTGTAATATAAAGAGACGCACACGATGCAACAAATTTGTTGAGACTAAAGGGTCGACAAGTCTGGCCAACAACAGCAGAAGAAAACATGTACAAACATAAAAAATCTTGAATGCCAAAAACTGCTTATTTACGTCATGAAAAATGGACTGTAATCATAAATTACTTACTGACTGCGTTTATTTTTAATTGTATAATATTTTATTACGCAGGTTAGAATTTTGAGTGCAACCCATGTGGACACTGTATAAAACACAGCATACAGAGTATGTTGTTTACAATAAGCCTTCAGTGTGTAACATCTTTGTTAGTATTTTAAAAATTTGTGACTGACATAACATTCCGAGAGTACAGTTGATTTTGTTGATTTTTCTCACAGTGTTTGTTTCAAAAATTATATTTTCAACAATAAATGAAAATATGGATAACAATTTGCAAAAGTGTACGATGTGTTTTTTTACAACTAACACAAATGATAGTCTTATTCAGCACATTGTACAATATCATCGACACGACCCGAGATTTTCAGTGAAGTGTATACACCCTGGTTGTGGTACAACTTATAACAAATGGAAATCTTTTCTTCAACATCTTTCTCGAAAGCATAGAACCATCACCACTGCTATCAATAATATTAATATGTCCGAAAATATAAATGACATGCAAGATATTCTTAATGAAGAATTACATGATAATATTGAATTATTAGAACGTGAGTATTAATTAAGAGTTTTTTTTTGTGAAGGACAGTTTTTCTTCAGTACTAGAGTTAATATTTTACTCATAATATATGTCAATCAATAGAATATTTGTTATTTTCATTCTAGCCGTTGCTAAAAATGATTTTTTATCACCAAAAAAACGTATCCACTGGTATGCTGCCAAATTTATTCTAAATATCCGTGAAAATTGTAAAATTGCACAAAATGTAATGGAAAAGATAATTGATGGTGTAACATCTTTATTTGAAGTTTATTCATCAGTTGTAATTATAAGTTCTAAATTAAAATTCTCATCTTTCACACATGCTAATTTGTCAAAATAATCAATCGATGATCACATACTGAGATGCGTTATATCATTAGTTAAACTATTTGATTAATAAATATTTATGTACATATTAATATCTATATAGATTTTAATTAATTTTTTATCAAGTTCAATGACATAGAATTTTCTTTTATAGTATGTGATTATTTTTTTAGACTGAATTTGAAAGATTGAAAAATCTCGAGACACAAACTCTTCACTTTGATGACATTAAACGTACCTTTACTAAAGTATATCCTCCAACAATAGTATTTTCAACCTTGAATACTGAAAGCTCATTGAACAACTTTCTTGTTAATGACATGGGAATGGTAGAACCTACAGAAGTCACAATATGTAAAAATAGAATATGGAAGAAAAAAAAAGGACCGCGTGGTAAAGTAATGGATTCGCAAGAGGTAAATCGTAGTGCTTACATCATACCGTTCTTGAGCAATCTGAAAAATTTGTTGTTGAATGAAGAAGTACTATAAAACATAGAAAATTCTATAGATCACCAACGTAGATTTTATAGAACAGTATTAGATGGAAATTACTATCAAGAAAATATATTTTTTAAACAAAACCCAAAGGCATTAGCAATAATTCTTTATTATGATGATCTTGTGATAACAAATCCAAGTAGTTCCAGCTCAAAAATTCAAAAATTATCAATGTTCTATTAGACTATAGCAAATATTACACCTGAATTAAGATCGTCAAAGAATGTCATCCAGTTATTAGCAATAGTTAAAACTTAATATTTGAAAAAACCCGGAGCCCTGGAAATCATTTTAGGTTCTTTTATTGATGATATTATTGAACTATAGACTAATGGTCTCAATATTACTGTGAATAGAATAGAAAAAAATTATAAAGGTTTATTATTATTCGTCTCAGGTGATACTCCAGCATCAGCTTTTCTTGGAGGATTTAAAGAATCAGTAGCTGCTAATCACCCATGTCGTTCCTGTATGATTACAAAACCAGATATACCAAACCATATCAATTAAGTCAATTTAACTATGAGAGATCTTATTAATCATAATGATCAATTGAGTGCTATCGAAGAACCAAACATCACAAGAGCTGCTAAAGAATTTTGGCAGAAAACTCATGGAATAAACTATCGTAGTCCGTTAATGAAAATTCCATACTTCGATATCACGAAATGTTTACCGCAAGAGTGTATGCATATTTTAATAGAAGGCGTAACTGAGATTACGTGTAGAAGATTTTTATGGAACTGTATAATGGAGAAACAAACTTTTTCAATTAATGAATTCAATAAAAAACTATCAGCATTTGATTTTGGAGACTTAAGCAGGGATAAACTTGGTGCAATAGATCAAAATGATTTTGCTGTTTACAAACCACTTCGTCAAAGTGCAGCACAAATGATGGTTCTAGCTCACACACTCTTATTTTTAATTGATGAATGGTTATTAGAATCTGAAGATGAAGACCTTGATTTGAGAGTTGATCATTACGTTCTCTTATTGCAGATTATGAACTCAAGTCTTGCTTATGAAATTTCTCAAGAATCAGTCGAAGTATTATGTAACGTGACGTTTCATTGTGAGGATCGTCCGCCTCATATCCCCTCACTATCTTATTAGTTGACTGAGGAAATAGCAGAAGGACGACACCTAAAACCGCCTAAAAGTTACCATGGGAGGTCGCGTCAACAATTACCGACTGACCCATTCTCAATCAATGAAAAGATCAATAGTTGATCGAAATTCAAATTATTGATGAGGGCGTAATTGAACCCTTCACCCTACTCCTAATGAGGAAGCAATGGAAAAACGGTCTTTTACCAGAAGCTTCACTTGGCAGTGACCGGTCTACCAGAAAAGACTCGGCGGCGAGCTGTCTACCAGTCAAGACACTCGGCGTGCACCCATCAAAGTGAGAAGACATCATACTTTTGAGTCTCTCAAATTTTGTATATTATAGAACGCGAACGTTCGGCGTAAGAATCTAAGTGTCCAGCTCATTCTCGCATTGGAGAAGCCGTTGGTAGCCAGCAGGAAACCAGAGAGAGGAGTACTCCGTGAGCAGACCTTCAACCGTTGGTGGTGGAGCAAAAGCTATCATCTGTAGCAGCCATTTGCTGTCGCTGGGACTACGAGGGACGTCACCAGTAAGCAGAATACGCTTTTGTTGGGATGCTTATTGTAATCGAGCGTGATTGAGTCGCGTACTTTCATAGTATAATTTATTGAAATTGATTCGGAGTGATCACGGAGCGCCGTAGTCAGGTTATTTTGGCGGCAACGCGTAATTGTCGTACCGTATCCCCAGATCTCCCTTGAGACTGGAATTGTCTGTTTTCTTAGACTCATGAGTAGTCATTTAATTGATGATCGATTGATCTAATTATTGATTGATATTTTATTGCTTTTAGTCGAGAACTTTATTGTAAAATCTCGCTGATACTTGATTGATTATTGTAATGTAATTTGAGCCACATTGGCAGAATTGTAGTTATTCGCAGAAAAACTATTTACGTACTCTGTAACATTTCTGAATTGTATTTTATATTGTTGATTGACTTAATTGCTTAATCCGTCAAGCTGCGTGCAAGAGTCTACGAAGAATTGTTGGCGATTCGATCGTGCTTAGAGATTCTGTTATTTAGCGGCTGACGCGAATTGTCTTTGCTGATAATAATTATATGTGCGGCGACCTATTGGAGCCGTAATTCTGTAAATTAATTGTTAATTAATTAATCCCGACATATCTCAGGATTGAGGGAAAAGCTAGCCAGCGAACGGCGTTCCAGAGTGCTGTATGAGTGACTTGGACTTCTCTTAAGTCCTCGAACACGTTGCGTTGGCAGTAAAATTATTTTGTTATTTTGATAATTAATATTTATTCTTTGATTTAGCGGAGTCGAGTGATCACTAGTTGTGACACACCCCACGAAGTCTCACGCTTTAATTTTATTATTTAATTGTAAAAGCTAGCCGGTTCAATATTTTAATAAATTGTTCAAGGTTATTTATTTAATTACTATTTTATTATTTTGGTAGGTAGTACCCAATTGTCCTCCTACCTGGCGCCCAAACTTACTATAACTTTTATTAATATTTATTTAATTCCATTAACGTTTAAAAGATTATACTGAATTGAAATTTTATTAAATTATCGAATTGCATTTGCAGTTGTCTTAAGTTATCATTAATTTAATTTTCTTAACGATAGACACTGCGTCGAGTCACAACAGTCGACGCAGGTTGAGAACCATTCTCAGTCTAGCGTTACAATTAACACGAATTATAGAAATCTTTCTATCGAATTACATCGTTCTTTATCCTGACAGTATGGTACCAAAGTTTCATTTTTTAATACACTTTCCAGAATACATTAAGCGTTTTGGTCCGGGACGTCAACAGTGGTGTTATCGTTTCGAATCCGCACATGCTTATTTTAAATCAATGGTATTAGTAGTTCGTAATTTCAAAAATATGCCATACACAATGTCTTGCAGACACAGTGTCGAGTTGTGTTACACTTTGTGTTGCTTTGTGTCTAGTTCTAAATGGCGCTTGATGGAACACTGAAGTTCATGACACAGCCACGAGTTTCTGAATCGTAAGAAACGTAAATCGTACATATATCTGTTCTTTTATAATATATAAGTAGATTAAAAAAGAAATAAGTTAATAATTCACTTTCGTATTAGTTTCATCGTAAGTATTAATTACTTGAATAATAAAAAATTCAAAAATCATTCAAAATGTGTGTTAATGGCATCAATGTGGTGTTATGTTATCAATTGTGAGTACTAACAGCACCGCGAATAAAATAGTAATGTTTCGGTATTGTTGGTAAGACTGTCGCTTTGACACAAGTTTGCCTGTATCCAGTTGTATCTCTAAATGGAACGTTTAAGTAGGACACAAAGCTACACAACTTAACACAGGGTGCTTTCCATTTAAGTACAAAACGAGGCCCTGTGTTACAATGTGTGAACACAGTGTTTTTCTCTACACTCATTGGGCCATTGCTTGTGTATCTAAATGGAACACCGTATTAAACACGGTGTTACACTGTGTCTCGTTGTGTTCCTAAATGGAAAGCACCCGGTAAATCCCAACTTGAGAAAACGCCAAATGTCCAACTTTCACCCATGGAATAAAAATAGCTGAACATTTTTAAGGAAATTTCCTACTTTTAATCTTAGAAGTCGAATATTTTTTTAATGAACTGATGGAAAATTTTTATCTATGGAGCAAATGAAAGCTCGTGGATGATTTATATGGCAAATGTAAGCATAATTTGCTCCTATCTTTTATAATTGTCGAGTAAATGGGGAAGATAAGATTGCGAGAAAGAGAAAACACTGCTTAAAGTATCCTGTTGAAAAACGAAATTTCAATGGAAAAAATGCATAAGAAATTTCGTGTAAAATCTTTTTGAAAATTATTTTTCTTTTGAAATCGGTTGAATCCCATTAGACAATCCTATAGAAAAACATTAAATCCTACTAAAGGTTTTAATAGGAACGATAATATTTCTACAGGATCATAATATTGTCGCAATATCCCCTTGAGCAGGAAGAAAGTCTTTTTAACTTTTCAATGGGATTAGTCGATATTTAATGAGATTGTAATGCTATCAAAATTTTCTATCAAATTGAGGATAAACCTATTAAACGTTTTAATAGGATTTTATGACCACAAAAAAAATCGGTTTAAACAAAAGTAAATTTTAATTCGCTCCAGAGGTTTTCTATTTATACGAATTTGTCGTTTAAATATACACCTGTAGTAATGAAATTTATTAGAAACTTTGTCCGAAAAAATCCTGCTGATAGTAAGATTCGATCCTGGCATCCTCGGGTCCACAGCACAGTACACTGCCGACTGAGCTATTCTAAAACATGAAGATATGACTTTCGTCCAATCTATCTGAGTTGAAAATTGGTAATAATTTAAATATTAATCAAGTTTGCTTTCTAGCAAGTATTTCAAACGAGAGAAAGAACAATTGTCATTTGTAAAAATATGACAAGTAAAATGCAACTTAGAAATTATATCTTTATCGCAATTTCCCATGATAGGATTTTATGTTATTTAAAAGAAGAATATTGGACCAATTTCTGTTAGAAATCAATGGATTCAAAAGAAAAATATGACGAAAAAGAATATATGGCATAGAAAATATTTTCTCCACTGCACATCCGGAAAAATTCCAGTATTTAGTAATTAGTCACTTAAAGTGTTTTATAATTAATCGCCGAAGTGTTGACAATGTTAAACTCCATAGATAAAACTATAGCATTCCGGTAAACGGCAAGAAGCATTTGAGAGTCGTCTACAAAATTGCAATAGTTCGTTTATGATGTTTAATATTGCAAACACCTTAAGTGTTTAGCTTTTAAACACTTGGGTTGGCAGTGTCGGTTTTCGATACTTTAATAAGACTTTGAACATTTAAATAGGCTTAATATATTTTCTTGTTTCAACATGCTAAAACAAGTTTTAGTATTGTTTGATAAGTGTAATTTTGTCAGGTCTTTATAGGAAATGAATAGATCGAAAAGGAAAATGTGATTTGGAAAATATTCTCTCATCGAGATATTCCCTATCAGGATTTCGGTTTTCCAATTGATACAATGCTTAGGAAAAAACAAAGGGTATTGACTGTTGGATGTTAAAAGAGTTCAACCTATCAAATAATACAGAAACCTATGAGGATTTGATAGAAAATAAAAATAATTATTATAATCCCATTAATATTCATTGATAGAAAAATCAGAATTATATGGACTTATAATATTTAGTCTCGATTCCGATTAAAATTCATATTTTCCGATTGAACTTCTTTTAAAAGCAAATATTTCTCCGGGTGAATCTATCTAAATTTTTCGCTTTCTATTAAAATCTTCTAAAAAGACTGTAAGTTTCTAGATATTTCAATAGAACAGTTTAAGCAGAGTGCTTGGGTAGAAAAAAAATTACAAAATAGTACTTTCCCTGTAAAAAAAGTCGACTTCCTATTTAAACTCTTCTAACATCTTCCTATACACTGAAAAAAGAATATATTTGTAGTTAATATAATTTATTTACTATAAATATATTGAAGAGTTAAATATGGCGAACTTAATACATATTTATTATTAATATATGGTATATTCGCATTACATATGAAAATAATTTTCTAACAAGTATAGATATGTTAATAATAAATAAGCATATTCTTAAAGTGAAAATTTCAAATACTCCAAATGTGTAAGAGTTTATTTATCTGAAATAATGTAACATTCTGTTCAAAAATCGCAGATAACTCAACTAATGATAAGTGTAAGCCCTCATTATAATTATTTTTTTTATTACAAACAAAAAATATTTGAAAAATTTTTTATTTATGGTTTTTATATGAGAAATATTATTAATTAATTATACTTAATGGAATTTCCGCAGAAAATTAAATAATTGAAATTGTACTTAGGTGGATTCGAACCTACGACGCTACTTTGACGCAACTTCAACCAGTGTTTTTACCCGCTCGGCTATTTTTTTTTTGAACAATATGTTTATTTGCTTATTTGAACAGTATACATAAGTTTTACACTATTTCTGCTAGGTGATTACAAAACATAATAAAAAGTAACCTATATCTTAACAGCCCAACTGCTTTTTATTAATAAATTGACCCTAGGTGGGTTGCACTTTATTATCATAGCTCTCTTTTTCCTGGCTGCTTGCCTGTAGGCCAGAAGCTAGCCGGCTTAGTGATTATAAAACAAGTGATATGATTGATTATTCCAATATTAATGGAGACCTTACTAGTTACTTGAACTCTACAGATGAAGCACAAAAACTTCAGAACACCCTGCGCTGGATCAGCCATCAGAATATTGCACAGAGACCAAAGAAAATTGCCACAACTAATTCTTAATCTTGATTATTAGAATGTTTATTAGAAACAAGGAAACTTTTCATTTGATTTAAATACACATATGTAAATAGTTAACATATCATATTTGCATCAAACAATTTGAAAACCACAAATCAGGCCCGGATCCGTACTCTACATTATTACTATTTCCCATAGAATTAAATTAGATCCTATTAGAAAATATTTTTTGACGAATAAATTTTTCCAAGTTTTATTTTCCTGTTCATTTATCTTTATTTCTTTTGAATCTTTTTAACGGGAAAAGCGTTCTTTTAGTGAGACTATAATCTTGATTTTAAATTCCTTTTAAATATGATATTTTCAAATTAATTATTATTCGGAAGCAAACAATTCCTCGGTTTATCCTGTTAAAAATTTCCCTTGCCTATTCAGATTTGATGAATATCTAATAGGATTTCAACTGTTTTAATAGGAGAGTTTAAGCAGGGAAATGCGAAATTGTGTGTATAAGAGTGACTGCTCGTCACGTGAAATGACAGATAGAGAGAGAGAGAGAGACAAAAAGAGGGAAAGGGCAAAAAGTGGGACGTGACATGGCGTGAGTAACGAGCAGTTACTATTGATCAATTTTTTTGTTTTTTTTCTCAACAAGAAATAATTATGTTTAGTTATTTTAATTATTAATTATGATTGTTCATAATTATAATGAATTAATTTTATATATTTTTTCCACTACTTAGCTGTATTTATTACTCGTAAATATTCAAATAAAGTTTATAATATATTAACACATGTAATTCCGTAAATGATAAATTCCCATTTTTAACCCTCTCTATTTTTGTAAGAAGGGATGACCGACGGTTGGAATGAATTTTTTTACGTTCAGTACACTATTCTTGATCACTCCCCACAAGCCCAAGTCGATAAGTAGTGGGGGTTGATTTTTAGATACTTGCCTCTATAATACCGAGTATCATGATATAAGCATTATGTTTCTACTCTCCGGGCAGATGCAAGTCATTGATGGACGTGATGACTGCATTGGAGATTGAAGTTTAAAGACTATTAAATAAATAATAAAATCTAAAGCTGTTCTAAGTGCTTCATTATTTTCGTGCTATCCCAATATATTTTGTTTGGAAATTATATATCAGTAATGTCAATCATATCCGGTTTATTTTTTTTCATTTCATCCAAAGTTAAGTATTGTCAATAAATATTTTACTTTACAGCTAATTGTTCAATCTAATATTGAGCGCTTAAATTTCAGTGGAAGAAATAAAAATATAAAGTATACTATAGTTTGAGCATTACATGCTGATAATAATAGTTTTTTATTAATTTTTGGCATCAATTAACACCCAGTAAACACTGTTATATTGTTGTAATATGGATGTAATGTTACTAATGTGACATACTTATATTACAGCAATGTAACATGGAACTAATATAGATGTTACTATTTCCTACTCAGCAATGTAACAATGTAACATAACTTTGTGATATTAAAGTGACATACTCGTTACATTGTACTAAAAAAAGATTTTCAATGATTGATGTTGCTAATATAATTAAATTATATTTGTTTTATTACATTTCTTTACTTTTTAAGTTGAGTTTAATTTTTTATTATAAATAAATTTTTCTCCTACAGGGGGATTCGAACCTACGACCGCTAGTAAGCATACGACTTAAACCTACGCCTTAACCCGCTCGGCCATCCTATTACTTAGTATCTAAACAGGAATATAGCCCTACATATCTAAATATTTTTATTGAATTTAATAATTTCGATAACAGAACGAGTAGTCATGTTATTTATCAGTATATATTTAGGTAATTTAAAGAAAACAAAAAAAAAACGATACGATAGCATACTTGAAACAAAGATATGTGTCATGAATGTTCCGCTTATGTAACATAAGATAAGTATTGCAAATATTTAATCATGTTAAGTAACTGGAGTAGCATATAAGCAACATCGCTAAGTTATGTAACAAAATATTGTCATCTTCATATGGCCAACTACCCCGGACTCATCCTGTAACATAAATGTAACGTAAGTTACATGACACTAATGTGACTTCATTTTCTTGATACTATGTTACACTGAGGTAATGGCTGTGACATAACATAAACATAACATAGATATGTACCGCGAACAACTGATCACATTTTGTAACATGTACATCACTTGAGTGTCATAGATGCAACATAACATGTTAATAACTATGTTACATAACATTAATGTTACATTTATGTAACTTTAGTTAATATGGATACATATTAAAATTTTTATGTAACATATTTGTAACAGGAGTGATATTGCTCTCATGTTACAATGTTATATCGATGTTATGTTTTAGGGAGATAACAGTTGCAATATTATTTTGTTACATTCATCATACATTGCAACAACATAACATACACGTAACAAAGTGTTATGTCACACGTTACATTCTGTTACTTCGATGTAACATTGCTGCAATATTCAGTGTTTACTGAGTAGGTATATTTTTTAGACAATAGTCGATTATCTTTAAAACAATTAAAAATGATAAAAATAATCTTTTCATTTCACGTATATGGCTATAGTAACAACAACTATTGAATATTGTTGTTAACACTGAAATATTGTTAATAATAATATTTAGTTTGTTATTCTACAATACTTATTGTACTTAAGAGTATTTAATGGATGGTAATGCCCGTTGCTTCTCGCAAATATAAAATTAACTAATTTATTCCTAGTAGGATGTTCAATATGATAGAATGATCAATATTTTGATCAAGATGAACCTAGTTTAATACTGAATATACTGAAAATCTTGAGAAGGTTGATCGGTACAATTGCAGTATAAAAATTAAATTATTTAGTAGTGTATTTAGTATGATACAAGGTTTTTTTTTATGCAACTCAAATCAATTCGGTACATTCAGTATAAAATATGGTTCGATTTCGTTTTCGTAGGTTTAAATAAGTTCCATATCTTCGCCTCGGGGTGGATTTATAAATTCATATAAATCTTGAGGAAAGCCATACAATGCAACACACTAGTGAATAACGATGATAATTTTTATAATAATTTCGTTATTGTCTATTGCTATTTTTCTTTACATTTTATTTTTCAAATTATTGGTTAATTTTTTCATTAAATGTAGTTTTAAATTCAATACATGTATTTGTACATAATAAATAAATTTAGTACTCACGGACTTATTTAATCTTAATTTGTTAGTTCGAAGGACAAAAACAGATGAACAAAAGATCTGTTTTTCTGCTTATTATTGAAAATCACGGAGAAAAACAGACTTAAATATTCAACGGTATCAGGAATAAAACAGAAGTTTTTTAGGAAAAATTCAGTCTTCATCAAAGTGTCGTAAAACTAGTGAAATTTTTCGATTCGGGTCATAACGCGTTTGTAAACCGTTTCAAATTTTTGAGAAATCTGAACTTTTTCGGGCATTTCACAAATTTGCTGAAAAATAATGGAACATTCAAAATTGTTATCAGATTTCCGAAAATTTTTGTAAGTAATCTAGAATTTCATGAAAATGAATTGCTGTAAACAATCAATAATGACAAAGAGTAGCTTATGTTCCTTCTGACATTCTCTTCTTGAAGTTTGTTCTATTGGAATCGGTTGAGCCGTTTTCAACATAGCTCCAGACATATAGAAAAAATTCTAAGAATTGTCATTCGTCCTTTACCAACGTTCGAATAACCTTTTGAGCTTAGTTCAAGAAAGTTTTCTAAAAATTACAGACAGACACTTTTATTTTATGTACTTAGATTTTAGAAATATCTACTCTTCATTTTATTCATCAATGTTTATAATCATGAATCAACAAACTGGAATTATTTTAAATTATGTAAAAATGTTCATACTTCATTGAAATAAATATTTTACTGCATTATGTGTGCTACAAAGTTTGAATGTACGAGCTACTAAAAGCGACAAAACAATGATAGTAATATAAAAACAGTAATATGATACTGATTTTCATAATATTAATAATTGTTCCTACGAAACTAATAAAAATTCCAATGAGTTTATAAGAATGAATCCAATTTTTAATCATTCATTTATTGTGTAGTCATCATTACTATAACGAAACTTTGAAAAGTATTTTGTCGTATCACATATATGCAGAGAAAAAAAATAATAATTCATATTTAAGCATAGGATCAATTACTATAGTTATTTTTTAACTATTTTTTTTTTTTTTTATTTTACTATAGGACTTTTATATTATATACTATATATATACTAAATAATACTATAAATTACTATAGGAATTTTAATTCCATTTGAACTTTTAACATAAGCCTTTAAAGTCTGATAAAAATCTTCATAACGAAATGCTCTGTGAGTCCAAAGAGGTCTCCAATGTAATACACTCGTAGCTAAATGTGATAGAAGGTGAACATTGAAACTGACATGTTTATCTCCATAGATTTTTTCTATCTTAATAATAAAATCCAGCAAACATTGGCCCGCATACATGACTTCTGATTTCATTATAAATTTCTTGATTAAAATTGGTATTCCATCAACACGTAAGCCAACCAACCAATTATTAAACAAACCCTAATGCAACACAGTACATCCAATCAACGTCAAATCCATTAATAATATTAAAATCAGGAATGTTAAATAATTCTGATCTACCCTTCATGCCTTTCCTATTTTCTTTTTTAACTTGTTTGGCATGTTCTGATGTTTCTTCATGGGTTCTCCAACTTTTTCTATATGCATTTCTTTTGACGACTGGATGCACTCGAGTATGTCCTTTCCCTTTCTTTATTTCTTTTTCTGGATAGAGACAAAGACCACATCCGTATTTTCCATTCAATTGCATAGAACATCTTACCAAAGGACGAGCTACTGAATCACAAACTACAACTAAATTGACTACATATTTCTTGTATTCTTTATTATTAGCAATGTATTTGAATCCTTTATTATATAGTTTTCTCGCTTCATTAACAAATGGTTTTAAATAGCCATTCATACTGCGTGGTTTACCTGTTCTAACCTATACACTTAACAAAATTGGTAATGGTACAAACAATTAGATATACTGAATTATTTTTACTTTTGGATATTGATATAACGTCAACACTAAAATTTAATGATATCATATTTTCTTATACATGATTTCATCATAAATATCTTCAATTGCGTAACTACAGGTTTTAACACGCTTTTCTACATACAAATTATTATTATCAATATTTTGAAGAATTTGTTGAAGTTGCTCTTCTAAACATGTGTAAAGAAATGAATTTTCTTCAAGATCATTCTCAGTAATTACAGAGGAACAACTTTGGCAATAAATAATTTTACTTAATCTTAAATAATCTCCGCAATAACAGCAAACGTAATGAACATGAGCTGATTAAGAATAATTCTTTATCAATTTCTTCAACTTGTATTTAGAATGATCGATTCTTAACTTGTCATTAGTAATTTTTAATAATGACACTATGTCTAAGGCTATTGCATACGTTAAATTTCGACGCTACTTAGTAGCTAAGACAAGAAGACAATGAATTAAATTCTTTTGCTCAGTTCGAGTTAATTTGTGTTCTTGTTTTTTGTTTTCTTCTTTTTCATAATAATGTTCCTGAAATCCATCCATTAAGTCATTTTCAACTATAACATTTTCTTGAGTATGTATTTTAATCACTGAAGCATCAATAGTTTCTTGTGCAGGATTTTGTAAGCAAATATTTGTATAAAAGTTACTATCAATGATATTTTCTAATTCTGATAATAAGTTAGTCATACAATTATCTTTCGATGTATCTTTGGATGCAAATTTTAAATTCCAATACCTTTCTGTTCTAGCAGAAACACTATTTTTGTTGCAAAAATAAATATATTGTTTGTAAGGACCTTTCCTCTGTTTGATATATTTCGTTGAATTATTTTTTATTATGTTTTATTTTTTGTTTACACTTCTTAGTCTATATCTATTCATTTTTTCAAATAATGTTTTTTGACTTTTTTATTGACAAATCGATATTTATGTATCTATATATAACTATCGTTTTTTTGATGTTACTTACATATAACTTAATCATTTACCTCATAAAAAACAAAAGACAAAAATTTCTACACGTAATTACAAATATTGAGATCTATTGACGTTTTTTAATCAATACGTAATAAAATTACTGTAAACTAATAAACATGGATGAAAAACAATATTTTGCCTTAGTAAAATGGATCGGAGAAGAGTTTGATGGAACACATACACCAGGAGTTCCAACAGAATGGATCGAAGATCTAGATATTGAAAATTTTAATTCTCGAAACGAAGACTCTGATTTATCATACGTCGTAGAATGGCGTGAGACTTCGAAAAAGAAAAATTGGAATTGCTATGATGCACAAGTGATTGAAATATCTCGTGAGTACTGTTAAAAAAATATGTTTAAGGTTGTATTGTAATACTTTATACCAATATAAAGTTCAATTAATGTATTAAATTGATTTTTTGTTTTAATCAGATTCAATAAAAGCTTTGAAAAAAAAGGCAAAAAATTAGATGTTACTATATTGCCTTTACGACGCAAAACGAATTTAAAAAGAAAAAATTCTAATAGAGATCAGAATAAATCAATCAAAAAACAGAAACGGAGTAACGAGCAGTTCACTCCAAAAAGATTAACTTCACATGGTACTTCTGTAAGTCATTATTTCTTTATATATTGACATTCTGCTATTGATAAAAAGTAAGCTGGAACAATAGAGCTCATAATATAAAAAGAATTACTCTAAATTATTCTACAATTTTCATTTAAGGTACGTACCACAAATGCTAAATTGGCATATAAAACAGAAAACGAAAATAGTAGCAATGACGATCAATTGAGTGAAAGCTATGAGGATTCTAATATCCATACTAATAAAAATGAAAATAATAATGATAATGAAACTCATATTAATAACAAGAGTAATTGTAACATTAACAATAATTTAATTTATTTGGAGAATAATGTTCTTAGCAAAATTATATACATAAAATATGATGTATTCATCTCATTTAATTTTTAATTCTTTAGTAAATGATTTTTAGAAAACCAATCAATAAAAACACTTCTTCAAAAAATTCTCGTTCAATTAAACAAGAATGGACGAGCCAATGATAATGATAATGATGGTGATGATAACAAGCACACGGAGAGAATTTTTTCACTGAATCTAAGTGCAAAAATGACAAGTGCATGTTTCGAAATTTATAAGTAAAAATATTTCCATTTTATAGTAAATTTTGAGTTCTTGTCAGTTAATTTTGATAACATAATAAAAACAATAAAAACATCTATACCATTCTGTTATACTAAACAAATATCTTAATACGTATATAATAAATTATATTCGACAAGTCTATAAAATCATATATGTTTTTTTATATCTTATCAGCGGCAGAATTATCTATAAAAACATATATCTATATATAGTATAAGATCTAGAAAGACCCTACGCAAAATCACCCCCAGGGGGGGAGGAGTTGTGACGTTATTTTTCGAATAACGTCCCATTGTCGATTATTATTAATAGTTATTTAATATTGAAGGCTAATAATAGCCCACTTAGGTTGCTCTAGTTATTTTTCATGTAATTGTTCTATTTTTTTTAAGCTCTCAAGAGCTATCTACGCGTTGTTCCAGTAACTTTTCGTTAGATTATTGAAGATGGAGGAGACTTATGGAGGTTGAAGACAGAGAGCAGTCCCAGAAGGGAGAGGAAATCCAGTAGAGACATGGTAGACTACAGGGAGTTCCTTGATGCAGAGAGGAGGTTCCAGATAATCCAGGAACGAGTCGAGGTCGGCATACGACACCTAAGTATCCTCTGTCGCTCCTGTAAGTCATATTGAGCCTAGTTTTTTTTTGGGGGAATTTTTAGTAATTTTGTTAGATTTTAGAATTATTATGAGAAAAATACGGAATCTTCCACCCTTGGTTTGCTCTCGTGATTTAGTTAATTAATAAATTCAGTTAGAGTATTCTAGTTTAATGATAAGAAATATTGATGATTTTGCTTCGGGTTTTAGAGTCGCTTGGAAGATAAAAATTAGTGTATTCGAGATCAGAGTTGTTAAAATTACGGTAAGTTAATGTTTAAAGTTTTGTAAAGATAGGTAATTATTTGAACCTCGTTCTAGAATTCGAGTTCAAGTATTTAAGTGTAAAATATTTTCCTTTATTAGTTATTGCGGATTCGTCACAGAACGATTCATGATTTCTTTTGTTAATTTAATTATAAGTAAAGAGATTGATTTTGTTTTAATAAATTAAGCGTTAATGGATAATTGGTATTTGAGTAATTTGAGTAGAACAGAACCTTCAACTCCATTTCGTTTAGTTAATAATTTTGGATAACTTTATGGGGTCCGACCGATGATTTTTTGCCGGCCCTGGCCATCTCTCCACAACCCACATAACTGAGCTCCAGGAAGATCCCCTGCCAGGACTTTTTTTTTATCAGCATCATCTTGAGTGAGTTTAGTTTTAGGTTTTCGAATTAGTTTTAAGATTTTGAGTATTTGAATATTTAAGTTTTGGATAATAGTCTAAGTTCGGTTTAGGTTTAAGTTCTCTTGGGTTTTAGATGGAAGTTTTGGGCCAGTTTAGTTATTCTGGCGATAAAAATAACTTGGCGCCCGTCGTTTATAATGTTTATAAGCGAACCAGGGATGTTAGCTGATAAAGTAGTGTCCTGGAGGGAGGTGAATACTTACTATACCTACCCCAGTGGAAAAGTATTGTCACAATATATATATATATATATATATATAATTATATCTATGTAATACAATTAAAATCTATAACAATAATGATAAAATAAAATATTTTTTAATTGAAATGTTTTTGAAATTTATTTATATTACCTTCTAACGGATAATTTGAACGTAATATTTGAATTTATTCTAAGAATTGAAATATGACGTACTTTTCATGGAACACAGGAAATTGCGTTGTTAGAAAATGCGTTTCAATAATTTGCCGCTGAAGTAAGAGCTATATATATGAACAGAACAGATTGCCAACAAGTTAGTTCAGCAACAGAGATCATCGGACACATATCTAAGTGTACACGCTTAAGTGTAGAACAGTGATTGGTAAATTAGTGAGTGAAGTAAATATAGATTTTAAACTGCCGAAATTACAACGCTATTGAGTGAAAAATGTTAGTAATAATTATCGCCTGGTGATCGATGGTCGTAACTGGTCGAAAACATTAAAAAAAAATTTAATTCTTCACCCACCAGAACAACAGCGCTACTCAGTGAAAAAGATTGGCAACAATTTCAAATTTTTTTTACCCGCCATAACAGCAGCGCTGCCTAACAATTACCGACTGCAGATAAATACAGCGTCATCTAGCTGGAAAACTGTGAACTGCGCGCACAGCCGGTAAGTTACCGGCTACGTCAGAAAATTACCGACGCCGTTGGTAATTCACCGACACAGTCGATAATCGTAGAGTGATCCAGACCCCCCCTCCCTATTATTATTAAAAAAAAGTGCTTAAACGAGTTAGGTTTGCGTAAATGTCCCAGTATCGGGTACTTTACTTTACTACATCACCGACATAGAATATTTTTCGAATTTTTTCTCTACCCGCACTTTTTCTGACCCATGTGCTCCGGTCAATGCAACTACTAGCGCTGCGTAGTGGATTAGTTTTTTGAGGAGTCATGTTTTAATCGAAAAAGTGGGGGAGTCGGAGAGGGCTGATTATAACTAAATAACACAACTGTAAATTTCTTGACGGTTTGATAGCATGAGTTTTTTTTCAATAATATCGATGAGTGAATGATCATTTTTTAGTGGTTTTGAATCAGCTAAAGCCCGAGTTACACTTGAAGTTTTCATAATCACAACTTGACATTATTACTTGATATAGACTCATTTTCAGAACTGTCAACACTTGGTTTTTTGAATGACTTTTGTAATCGTCGGACGCCTTGTTCGTAATCTTCTAAAATTACAATGAACTATATAAAATATATTGCAAATAATTAAATAAAAAAATAACCAAGAAATGTCGAGGCCAATAGTATTAAAAGCATAAAACTTCAAAAAATAATAGTGGGATAAAGATATAGTTAAATAGTTATCATTGTTTAAAAGTATTTTCTCTAAATTAATTTTTCATTCAAACAAAAATTCATTTCATAGTTGATTAAACGTAATATTTAATTTTCATAGTAACACCAAATGAAACCGGAATTACAGAATGCGAAGAACATCCACATCCAGTATCAGCAAATAATAACCTCATTACGTACGCAACAGTACATCAACCACCACAAATGGCACAAATGATCAATCAATTAGAAATGGAGAGCATCAACAGGACATAAATAATATGAAAACGACTCAATTGAACTCTCAACCAGTAGCTGTTCATTCACGAGCATCAGAAGATACAAATAGAAAAGTAATTTTTTAACAAGAAGAACAATCAAGTAGTAGTGACTCAGAAGATAAAGCAGAAGTGGAATATACAACGAACAATCTCATCAGACACTCATCAGACCATCAATCATCAATTAACACTATGATCAAAATTTATATCATACGGAAATCAATCAACCATATTGTCCATCATCAATTGAAACCATGCAACATCAACAGAATTCAAATATTGGAGGAATAACTCAACAACAATACTAATCATCAGTTGAAAGTGTACCGTATTACCAAAATTCAAACTGTGCAACAGTGACTTAACTGTATAATCAACCACTAACTAGGAATGCAGAACAGCAACAGGACTCAAGTATCATAAATATGAATCAATTGAATCCCATCTCCTTATTGTCTGAGGAATCACTGCTGCTTGATTCCTCAGACAATGAGTAGATGGGAGAATTGAATGAAATGATTTCCACAAGTCGTATAGGAGAGAGTGAGTATTAAAATTAATTATCAATTTAATATCCTTGTTGACTCATCATCAACAACTAATTAATTTATGTGTAATTACAGTAACGATGCGAGATGTGAAACTGCAAAAATATATTTATAAATTATTAAAACATAAATTTCTACGGCAGCACGATGCGAAACAAAAACAAATTCAACAATTTAAGGTATTCTTTTGTTTATAGATTCAATTAATTGAAAAATTTTTTTTCTACAATAGTTTATAATTTATTATTTTATTTATAGATGCCTGATGAATATTTATCTCCATCATCGAAAACGGTAAATTTAACATATAAATATGAATTTATTCACCTAACACTATAATGCATTACATGAAATATTACCTATTGGATTCTCAACTTATAGGTAGAGCTATCACCAGAATGTCAATTTTATCTGCCAAGTGAAATTATAACTCTATTCACTTTAGAGTATAAAAGAGACAAAAATTGGACCATCTTTTTGAGACAAATTTTAGAAGAAGTGTACGGAAAGAGTCTCATACATTCTTCTGCTACCGGAAAAACTGGAAGATCAGGAATCAATAAAGGACTCTTAAATGGAATTATTGGTTGGTGAAAATTATAATTATATTTATCGGATTTAAGTTTTACATTTTCTTAGTTTTTGCAAATTAAACTTTTAACTTATACTTTTCAGCCTGGATTAGAGAGAGACGTCCGGAGGTTCGAAGGGGACAAATAATTCATTATATAAATCAATTAATAGTCAACAAAAGGCAATATTCAAAAAAAATGGAAAAGAAAGGAGAAAATAGAAATAATAAAAAAGACACTTAATTAATTAATGTAATTTTAGATTATTATAATAATTTCATTAAAGAATATAATAGTTTCTATATTGTATTAGTGTTGAAAGATTTTTTAATGTATATTATCTTATAAATATATATTTATCAGTAAAAGAAATTGTTTGTAAACATTGTTTCCTAATGTAATGGTTCAGCAAATTTTTCAGAATAATAATTAATCTTTTTTGCAAAGTTCATTTCATATGCTTTTAAAATCGATAAGCCGATATTTTCTGAACTTGTGTATCAATCTGAAGTTTATGAAAACTAGATAACTAGATTGGCACTAAAAATCAGTAAAGATCTGCAGACCAGATTTAAAAGAATATAAAATGAGCTTTGCAAAAGACTTTGCCCGTGTAGAAAAAATTTGTTCCGGAGGCATGCCGCCGGAGTTCCAAATTTTGATGCCGCTGCTGAGACGGAGCGGTACAGATTTGGAATTTTTTGGCAGAATTTTTTATGTAAAAAAGAAGAAATTTCCAAAAAAATTCCAGTTCGTTCCAATTTTGGAACGTTCCGAAGTGGAAATTTTTTGGAAAATTTTTTTCTTTTCTATTTCACTCATTCTGCGATTTGTATTTTATTCAATGTAGAATATTTATCCATTTTTCAGTTTATTTATAGTCATAAAATGTGTACATATACGTTTATATTTACTATAAAATTAAATATTAGTTAATGAAAATCTAAGGTATTTACAGCATCAACAACAAAAAAAGTATTGATTTCATCATGATTTTTAATACAAAAAAATACACTTATCAGATCGCAAATATTAACAGGAGTAAGAGAATCTTTCAATTCTTTACATAAATATATTAAATCAAGTGTTTCACCTGTTACTGTCGTACATAGCATATTATATTGATTAATCATTGCATCATAATTTGGTTCATGATTACAATTTTCAAAATTATTACATTTACATTGAAATATTTGTAAAAAAGTTTGAATAGTTCCTATTTGTATTTCATCACGTCACTTATATTTCTCTGCATATAAGATTGTTCTTCTTTTACGTTGATAACTTTTAGAATCATAAACAATTTATTGTTTATTAAGTCGACTAAATGAACATGGTCTATTATAATCTTCTATGCCAGAAGTTACTAATGTTTTTTTGAAACTATTTGATAAATTTTCGATAAAAGAAATTTTAAAAAATTTAATTTTAAAATTTATTGAATGTTCCATCAGTTCGGTCTTAAAGTAGTACTTATTAGAAATAATCTAAATCCTTATTTTCAAAAACGCACTTAATGCTTCAAAAATGTTTAAAATATCCATATTATTCATACTAATAAAACAATGAAACTACTTAAACTTGAAGGTTCTTTGAATTTTTAGATTAGAAAAGAGCGTGTTTTATTTCTACGTTGAAATTTTTGTTCGACGACAGGTGGCGCAGGAGCCATTTGCCGTGTTTTATTTTGGGCCAGCGTGTTTTATTTTTGGTCAGCGGCCATTCGTGGGAAATTGGTCATTTACCGACCGAAAACTCGTAGAGTAAATAGGCGTTTTCTCCGCATGCGTGGTAACCAAATAATTTTTATTCTTTAATACTTGTATTATATTAGAAGATAGATTTTAGGACAAAAAAATACTCTTATTTATGCTCATTTCTATATGACTCTAATTTTTATGTTGATAAATAAACAACACCTATTGACAGAAATGTATTCCTACATAGTAATAATAAAATACGCAATCACCTTGATTTGCATTTGGTAAATTTAATTCTTTATTATCATCAGCTGAATCATCTTCGCTTGGAGAACTTTCATTTTCTTTCATTTTCTCCAAAAATCGTGCTCTCGACGAACGTGAATATAATAATAAATCTTTCATGTTCGATATAAATTTATTATTTACTTATTATCTATATAATTTACTATTTATCTAAATGTTATTTTAATCATTCACAATGATTTAAATCGTTTACAATTTTTTCTGATTTTGAATTGAACATAGTTCCTTGTGATATTGATTTTCAATTTTTTTTAAACATTCAATTCAGAATAATTTATTTATCGATTTCTAATTTTTCTCTTGCGTAAAAGAAACTGTATTCTTTAGTTTTTTGGATTAAAACAAAGAATACATCTGTAATTTACTCGAGTGATATTTATAAAGAGGTCGAAGGTTCTACAGAAGAATGGAAAGGACAATATTACTCTGTAAAAGTGCTAAAAGTGGATGGTTAGTTTTAACTTATTTTTCTTAAAAATCATTTAATTTTATAAAATTGAAAATACAATTTCGTCATTTTTTATAATGTTTTTTATAATATTCTAAAGATGATCGAGAATTATTAAATAAAATTGAAATAACTTCTTGTGGTGAAATTTTCGACACAAATAAAAAAGACAGAGCAAAGCAAAAAGAGAATGTAAAAAATACTGCTGATTTAGAAGTGCTAGAATCGAAGCCTGTATGGAACGGTATTACAAAAAACATTTCTATTGATGACAACAATTCGGAAATTAGTGGACAAATCGAAAAAACCAAAATAAAAAATATTAAAATGCACATTGAAACAAATAAGGATCATTTTACGATTATAACAAAAAATCAAGTAAAGGTAAATGAAAATTATTTAAACGAAAAATATATTTAAAAAATTTTGAATGTGACAGTATTGTGATATATTATGGTTGATTAAATACCAATTGTACATTAATTTTTTTTCAGAGAAAAATAAATCAAAGAATAATTGAAAAAGAAAATAATATAAAAAAAAGATTGATAGAAAAAAGGAAAATAACGAAGAAAAAGTAAATGATACAATAAAGAAAAAAAATGAGGAAGAGAACAATAACTATGAAAAAGAAAGATTTGAGATAAACAGAAATTATAAAAATAAAGAGAGTGACAAACAGAAATAGAAAAATTATAAAAAAAAAAAAATCAAAGAAAAGAAGGGACAGAGGAAATGAAAAATTGTGAAGAGAAAAGAAGTAATAAAGAAAAAGTGAATGATAGTGAGAAGAAAAAGGGTAAAAAAAGAAAAAATCATAAAGAAAAAGGAAATTATGTAGAAAAGGGAAATAATAGAGAGGAAGAGGGGTTTAAGAAAATGGGAAATTATAAATATCAAGGAAGTAACAAAGATAAAAGAAAGAATGATAATAAGAACATAAGTTCGGATAAAGAAATACTTGAAGAAACAAGCAATTATATAGAAGAAGGAAAGGATAAGGAGGAAGAAAAGGGTTCGATGAATTGGATATTGATACACATGATTCCAACGATAATATACTTCTACATAAAATTAATAGAAAGGTAGAATATATATTAATACACTGAAAAAAGTGAGTAGGAACCATTCTCGTTCTCCTCAGTCGTTTGAGGATAGATTCGACCATTTGGAAATGTTTTCTACTTTAATAAGTAATATGTGCTAGAAAGCAAAGGAATGATTCCTATGCTCTATCATTCTTCGCTAGCACATCAATGATTACTATTTACCTATAAGACAAATACTATATTTAATAGTAATCATTCCAATGCTTTCAACGCATCAGCGCCAATGCGTCACGAAACTGCGACAGTTCACATGGTAATGACTCCCACGTCCTATCGATAATTAAATTTATGAATCATCGGATTGATTTTCCGGTACACGTGCACTTTAAACTTATAGTCAAACAGCAAAAATAGAGCACGTGTTCTTTTCGTTGTTTTAAATAATTTTACCATAACTTTTTTACCATATTTTTTATAATAGTAAATGATTTATTTAATTTTAATATAAAAAAATTATTATTAAATTAATTATTATTATTAAACTATTATTTATTAATTATCGTTTTATATACATATGTATGTATAGGTAATTTAAAACAATAATTTATATAATATATAAATTACTTTATTTTAGCCTAAGACACTCACTGTCATAACTTATACCATTCTTATGCTCTCTACGAACGAGTTCGTGAAGAGCCTAGGAATGATTCCAATGCTCCGTTTATGACTCATTACTATATATGCCAAGTAATGAGTAACATCCCGGTAAACCTCTCCACACTTTCCTAGGCTAATTAGGAGCCCAGGCTTGGTTTTGTAGGGATGGTTCCTATTCACTTGTTTCAGTGTATCATTTACATGTATGAGTATGTTTTATTTTTTTCTCATTATGGTTCTTTCTATAGAGGCGAATTATATTTTCTGATAGTGATGATGAAGAAGAAAGTAATATTAGGAAACGAACACAATATGAGATTTCTGATTCGTATGATAAGGTAAAGCTTATTGTACTCTAGTTATACACAATTAATCATTATTTATAACTTTTTCATAGTCATACCTTTAATATTTGATTTTTTCTTGAGAATATTACATAATATTTGGAGGTCAACTTAATCATATAATAAGTTTAATAAAAATTATTTCAGACCCCTTTAAAAACTTCTAAAAAAAGATTTAAAGCATTTTCTAACGATCCACGAAATAATTATGAAAATTCTTTTGAATCAATGATTTCGTATGTAAATCATTCTTCGTGTAGTGTTGAATTGATCAATCAACAAACTGAACCAATACCATCATGCTCATATCATGATAGTTCAAATATATCTCATAAAAGAAATATTAAGCAAAACTCATCTAAATCGGTGAATTCTACAGATGAAAATATAAGTGATGCTGATAATGGGTTTCCAATCGGTAATTAATTTAATAGAATATTCTTTTAGGTCTTAATTTACGTAAATTGTCAGTACTCTTTGAGATCGGATGGTAGTCAATAAATCTATCATTAAAATAATAATTGTAATTATTCATATGCTATTATATCCTTTTTATTCAGTAACACTGGAATACATAAATTTTTTGGAATGTTATACTCACCACATAAGGAAACTTTATTGTAACCAACAAAAATATCCAGTAATTGACACGAAAAATAAATCATTTGACCAATTTGTAGCTTCAAATATGAAAATGGGAAGAAAAGGATACCAGGTCATTTTTAACGAATATTTTTATACCGAATAGCTAATAATCAAAAAGCGAATTAATTAATAATAATAACGAAATGCGTATAAGAAATGACTCTTACATAATAAAATGTTTTGAAATATACATCTATATTAGTATTAAATGTCAGGTTGAGCTGATCCCAAGAAGTAGCATCGTAATAAGTGCATCATATTTAGAAACACTAGTGAACGACTGTAAAAAAAATCCGAATCGAATGACAAGAAGTCTCTTCAAGTACATTATTGGAGAAGATGAATTAACACAAATTGCACTTTGTAATGTGAAGAATAGAAATCTCCCTAAAACGACTGTTAATAACATCAAAAGTCAGTGATTAAAAGCGTGTAAACTTTTCTCCTTAACAATATACAGCAATGTAAATTCTTGAGTCAGTAATGTAGATGTTTATAGTGGAATACGGGGCAAGACGGCTTTTTCGATTTTTGGCAACTCATTAGTCAGGCAAAACGGATTCTCCGAAGCTGTTAATACAAAAGTTAACATTGATTTAAAAATATGCTTATCGCTCAAATTACATTATTATGTGTATAAGTCATTTTAAAATTCACAAAGCCGTCTTGCCCCATGGATCCGTTTTGCCCCGTACAGTTGACTTCCACTAATTTCCTCGGCAGTCAGACCATTTTTCGCAGAAGGGAAATTGAGAAGCGTGCCCCCCTCACCAATAACTGTTGGGCAATAAGAGGGGGGATAACGAATAGTAATAGATAGCGGGACTACAGATATTTTTAAAAACTGATACGCACATTGAATAGGTGAGAATTAATTTAAATATTGTAAAGTATTGATAGAAGTTGTTTATTTATTTTCAAATGAAATAAACAGCATACAACTTTTCTATAACAAACATTAAATCGAATATTGTTTCCGACAATTATCATTGATGCTTAAAGCTAGCCTTCAATTTTTGAAATACTTTTTTAAAGTCTTACTGTTTTCATAGTTTAAACATTTTTTCTAACACAGATAAAATTTACATTTATATAAAATTTTTATGCAACAGAATAAGCATTAATGTATAGAACATCTAATTTTTCAAACAGTCTTTTAAAACTCAATCATTTAAATAGTCTTTGAGTGTTTTTTTAATCTCAATTAAAAGAAATCTGCAATAAAATGAAACTTTGAAACTCATGACTAGTACTTAATTTTTCAAAGTAACATGAAATTCAAAGTACTATAAAATGCTATTGACATTACTTAATGACTTTTTCTTAAACCTGATGCAATAATTGAACATTACTATAAATAATATCACAAGTAAAAGCTCTAATGATATTTTAAAATAAAAATTATGTATTAAAGTTAGATGTAACAAGTAATATCACTCTTTAAGACTAGAGTTATAATTTTTTATTTCTTCTTGAACTTCAAATAGTTTAGCAATTATATTTGGAGGATAATTTTTTTCTCTACAATAGTAGATTGCATGTTTTAAACATAAAATAGCCTCATCTTTAGTTAGTACCGAAGATTGTACCATATTCAACTCAGCTTTGTCCATTATTAGTTCATCATTGGATGTACCTCTGTGATTTTCAACCTCGTCATCCTTAGTAATATTTTTATCATTATTAGATTTTTCATCGTTATTTTCATTTTTTATTATTTCTATTATTTCGTTATTACTTAGACATTCATCTGAACTTAATAAATTATGAGGATTTAACCACTCATTGACATGTGATTCTTCAATATTTTGGTAACTTGGAACACTTTGAAGAGCAGTCAAAAATTGAGTTATTATTGTTTGCATTCGGTGTTGCTGTTCCACATAAACATTGCAAATCTCTGCTCGAGTTTCATACGGCTATATCTAATAATAAAAAAAAATATTGCATTACAATTATATGAGATTTACAATGAGAAGATTGCTAAACGAAAAAAAAAATTTACGTGGTTCCAGGACTTTTGAATTGTAGAAATAGTAACGTCTCTCCATGCAGAAGCTATCCAAAAGATCGCTTCTTTTAAAGTAATTTTTTTCACAGCCTGAATTAGAGAAATGCCTGTTTCATGAGCATTGGTCATGTAATCCATTAAATATTGTTTATACAAAACTTTTAAATTTTGTAGACAGCCCTGATCCATCGGCTGGACCAGGGACGTCGTATTTGGTGGAAAAAACATCACAGTCATGCCATTCTCAGTTTTAATCGAATTATGAGCTGAACAATTATTAATAACTAAGAGTGATTTGATTGGTAAATTATTCTGTTGCAAGAAAACAGTCACCCTTGGAATGAATTCCTTAGTGTATCAGTCATTGAAAAGAGTTGCATTCATCCATGCATTTTTTTGAGCCTTGTATATTACAGATAACTTGTTCTTGATATTTTTCAAAGCATGAGGATTTTCATATTTTCCTATAATTACTAATGGCAATTTTAATCTGTCAGAAACGTTGGCACAAGCCATTACTATAATACGCTCTCTATTTCCTTTCAATCCATTTGGAGTTTTTTCATCTTCCAAGCAATAAGTTGACTTAGGCATTGCTTTATAATTTAGAGCAGTCTCATCACAGTTAAATACATGATCTATACTTAAACCTTCTTGTTGAATGAATCCTAAAAATTTCTTCTTAAATGGATCCACTGCCTCATTATTTGCTGACAGTTTTTCACCACAAATTTTTGCGTTACGAATGTTGTATCTTTTTTTCCAACCTCTAAACCACCCTTCACTGGCTGTAAAATTACCATTTCTATGAAGTTCTTTATAAAATTTTTGTGCTTTAAATCTAATTAATGAACCACTTAAAGGTACTCCACCAGCACGTTGTTGACGAAACCAGATCCAAACTGTTCTGTCTACATCCATCATTTCAGCAGGTGTCATTCTTTTCTGATTCTTTGGCACAACACTTTAACTAGGTAATTCTTCTGCCCATTTCTTCATTTTTTCTTTATTTTTTTCCCATTCACGAACTGTTGAAGAATCAACATTTAAATTGTGAGCAATTTCCTGAACCGATATTCTTCCTTTTTTTAATTCTCTAATGCACTTTAATTTTGTTAATAAAGTTTGTGCGTTATATTTTTTTCGTGGTTGAAATATAACTTTCATACTTAATGGATTTATACTATCATTAATATCACAAAATAAATAATAACGTACAAAAATAACGTTCTAACCTCAAAACTAGTTTTACCGCGTGAATGTATTGTAGGATATCTTTTTTTATTCCATCTTGCGTTCTCACTTTATTTGCGCATCTTTTTAGATGCGCAGAACGGTAAGTGGGGAGTTTTATTCACGCCCAGCGGAATTAAGGAACGAGGAAATTAGTGGAAGTCGACTGTATTCCCCTATTCTATTTTTTTTAATTTAGAGTTTGTACGCCTTAACTGCCACCGATCAGTACGACTCAGAAGACAAAAAAGTCATATCAACGATGTTATGTGCATTACGTGAAAAATATAGGAAAAATCATAAGGTAGAACAAAAACAAAATGAGATGAATAAGAATCAAAATAATGATAGAAAAAAACCAAGGGAAGAAGATGATGAAATAAAGACAAAACCAGATAAAGAAAAAAGAAAAAAATTTCAATACAACAATTTTTTACTGACAAAAAAATAAATATCTATGTATATAGTTCGTTAAATTTTTGAATTTTTCCATTTTAAAAATCTTAATTACTATTGATAACACACAAATCGTAGAAGGAGTGAAATAGAGAAGAAAAAATTTTTCAAAAAACTCCCACTTTGGAACGTTCCAAAATTGAAACGAACCGGAATTTTTTTGGAAATTTATTTTTTTTTTACATAAAAAATTCTGCCAAAAAATTCCAAATCTGTATCGCTCCGTCTCAGCAGCGGCATCAAAATTTGGAACTCCGGCGGCATGCCTCCGGAACAAATTTTTTTTACACGGGTAATTATTACCCTGAAAAATTTAGTGAACGATTACATTCCTTTTACCTTGCCTAATATTTTTAATTACATTTCGTTCGTTTATGAGATTCATTTCGTCATTATTACATTGCTTTGTTATTCATAGATGACCTTAGGTTCACATTGCTACTATTGAAAAGGGAATTATGCCACATTTTCAATATAAAAGCAATGTTATCTTAAACATTGAAATCTAAACTCAGTTCATATTAAGTTTACATTGGTCATATTTCTAAATTCAATGTAAGCAATGCAAAAGTCCTTAAAAAAATTTCACGGGTAGATGGACGGGCGACCGCTTGGGAACTCTACAAATAAAAGAAGCAATGTAACCAATGTTAATCCGGCCCCAATATTAATATCAATATGGCCCCAAATTTTATTTTTATTTTTCTCAATCGGGAATAAATTAAATCCATTATATTACTTTTACATTTCCTACATTAGCAGCAATGATATAAAGATCAACTTAATATCACATTCAAATGACATTCTCATAGTGAAAATGAAAATTTCACATGTCAGCAATGTGAAATTAAGTTGATTTTTAACATTACCTAAATCGAAGTATTTGCTTTTATTTTGACATTGATTACATTGCTTCATACAAAATATTTCGACTAGGGAAGTGTCAAAAACTCTAGCACTAGTCATACTTACCTTACTTGAAAGTAAGGGAATGAACGTATTAACGTGGAGTATTTTATCAATCAGATATTCTTAGAATTCTATAGTTTAACCTTACTGTAAGGTACTGTTTGATTCCATTTGCTTAGAGAAAATATTTTACTTGACAATAACGTGCAATATACGCATGAACAAGTCACTTAGTTCAGAAAATAAGACAAAAATGACAAAATATTTTCACTTCAATTATAAAGTGGAAATTTTCATACTGTTTCGTAGCTGAATTATCATTTATTTTACTTATAGAAAAATTTTTGATATTTAAAGTATAAATAACTACACTGAGAAAAAAATTTCGTTAAATAGAAGAAGTTTTTATTCAATCAATAAAAGAAACTTGGAGTATTTTCAAGATAATATTTTATTCAATCTAATAGTAGTGCTATTAAAGACACATTTTGTTATTTTTTTCAATACTACGACAAGTTTGAAAACAAATGACATTTTATTCATTTGAGTAAATAAAATGATTTCAATCAAATATTCATAATTTCGAAGAAATATTTTATTGCAACTATTTAAAATTTCGATGTTAATGATCGAATTAAATATTTTTTGCATGAAGTAAATTTTTTTCTCAGTGTATGTATTCACTATACTTGAGATGTGAAAAATATTTTACAGAGTCAACAAAGTACGTACACGATACGTAAGGTTATTTGTGCTTTAAATTTCGTGTTGATTACTGTAATTTTTTTACTATTCTGGCAAAGTAGAAATTACAGCATTTATTTTTCTTCGTGTAGCGGCATTTTGCAATTTAGGGAAAACATTCACGGCTGATCTTTGAATTATAATTATCATTTATATTATGATAATAATAATTTCATTATGATGGTAATGATGAATGATTTCGAAAACACAAAAGTTTTTTCATTTTCACTACTGGGAAGTTAGTCGTATAGACCGTGCGGGTCGCACTTAGCCCACTGAAGAGCACTAATATAAACAAGACACTGAAAATTGGAGGTTTTGAAATTTTACACTAGAGAGATTTTTAGATTTTTACATGTATGTGTTATAATGTAGCTATAAAATGACAACATAAACGAAAAGAAGAGTGTTTTTCTTGTGTTCTATATTTTTTTGCTCAGCTGTTCAAGAATTTTTTTCACTAGTCATAGTTTTCGAGAAAATTACAAGAAATTAATTTTCAAGGACTCTTTTCTCGACAACCACCTTTGTCTTATAAAATTAAGATTAAACAAATTAATCGCAATAAGAGTTCAGCTAAGAAAGGTTTTCTATCGAATATTACACGGAAGAGTTAACGAGGATTGATTAAAGAAGAAAAGTCCAATTTTAAGACTACTGCAATGATCAAAATAAATTAGTGTATTATAAAAGTTGTTTATAAAAATGGTATCCTTCTATTTACATGATGGAACGATACATATTTACCAATAATAAATGACTAAAAATTGAGAAGAAATAATGATTAATCCATCGGTGAAATGACAAAAGTATGTTAATTTTATGACATTTAAATCTTGACAGCAGGTAAAGTCATTCTTATCCAGCATTTTATTATATAAATAAACAAGTAATTCAATGGAAATTCGGTATGTGTGAAGTTGACGAAGTTGGCGCCACACAAGAAGTGAGAAAATCGGCAGGATTTTTAGAAAGTTTTGTTGAGTACCACCTGATGTGTTCGCTAGCTTTGTGAAAGTAATTCCAAATAAAGACGTGTGCTATTTAATATATATATATATATATATATCTATTGAAAGAAAAAATCATGGCGGTAGTAGCGGTACACTTTGTCACTGTCATATCTTGGCATTAGATTCCGGTATTTCGAAGAAGAACGATGAATTTATTATAAACTGGGTGGTCGAATTTTCCTTTTACGACATGTATGTACATACAGATTCCTCTTTTGGCAACATATTATGTATGAATAAATTTTTGACGTGATGTATATTCGATATCGGACAAATTATTTGAATGTCTGTCAGTATATACCGATTCGTTTTTCCAATTCTTCAACAACTAATCCTCAAGTCGGAGATTCTGTTGGTTTTTACGAAACTCGATAGCTAAACGATTTTCTCTCGAAAGCACCGTAATTTTTTAGTATTGACGCATTACTTAAATCTGAGGCAAATTTCATTTTACAAAAATAAGTTTTATATTAACGTTATAAGTTTTTATATTCATCTATAGGTGAATATTAAAGAAGCCAGTTTAACATAAACTTATGTGTAATTTTGCAGCTAAAGTATGAGAATTTAAAAAAAAAGTCTCAAACAAATGCTGTAGGTCATTTTTAAATTTGACAACTCTAATAGTTTAGAAGAAAAATGATGAAAAAAAAATCAAAAGAAGAAATAATTGACTTTGAACATTTTTCCATTTTTATCGCAGTTTTGCAGCTGAACTATACAGGATGAGAAATAAAACTTAAAAGCCTTTTTTTATAGGTATAGATGCAAAATAAAGATAAAAACATGAAAAAATTCCATCATTTATTTAGCAGTAAAAATAAACCTTAAATCGAAATATTCACCGTTATAAAAAATTGTAGGATGAATTCTGTCTTGTTGAACATGTAACGAATGCATATGGATCTTCCACATAACACGAATAAAAACTCCAATGGGTAAAAATTCTACAATTCAAGTAATTTTTAATCTTAAGCACTTGATAATCATGTTTACAAAGATTAAAGTTATTTCTATTTTACTCTCAATAACACACAGAACCATTGCTGACCGTGTTCGATTTTCAATCAAAAACTACCATCAAACATAAACGGCTTGTTATAAATAATCTTGAAGTAATTTCAATTGAATCACATCACGAATTGTCAAATGTTTTAGCATGACTTGATAAATAAATATTGTTGGTAATTATGTACAAAATTGAATTCAAAATGAAGCAACATTCTTCTAAATTTAAGTTAATTGCATAAAAAAATTGTGTTAGATCGAACGTGTAGTTTGGTGGACACTAAGAATCTGAACGACCTTTAGTCTCGCGAATCATTTTCTCCCTTATTTCATCCCCTCTACAAACGTAGAGCTTCTCAACGGGGTTTCCACGAACCTTAAGATAACATCTAATGCAGTGTCTTTTGGACGATTTCTCTATCTAAACTTCTATATTATCTGATATCAAAAAGAAAATCATTCTTTTCAATTTGGTTTAAAATTTCGTCGCTTGAAAGAAATTTGATGTAACAAAAATGAATTAATGAATAGAAACACTCATAAATTATTTTTAGTTTATAGAAGTATAATTTTTAGAAAACAATTGATATTTAGAAGTGTATTTAACATTAATTGGAGTGCTTTAACATCAAGAAATGAATAAAACGTTACAAAAATTACATCAAGATCAACTTTTTTTTATTCTTTCGAAAACTATGATGAATACGGGAAAAGTTTCGATTACAAAGTGATACACATCAAATTCTGAATAAAAAAAAGGAATGACACTTTACCTTCCATCTACTACAGACTAGTTCCAAAATAATAATAAAGATACCAAAAGTTTGTAAATTAATAAAAAATCCTTTTTCAATCTCTATTGTAATTTGGCAAGTAAAATAAAGGAAAAAAAATTGGTCTGAGCACACTTTTTCTGTGCTTACACGACGAACTTCCCGTTATTATAACAAATTCATATTGTTATAAGCAGTTTGTATTTGTTAAAGCTCACATCTCGTGATAAATCATATTATTTCGTTAGAAACATCCAAATTCATGTAATATATGCATTAGTTATTCGATAAATAATATTTTTAATTGTTTATAACAAATTGATATTGTTATAAACAATGTGTAATTGTCGAAAGTCATATTTAGTTGTAAATAATAATGTTCAGTGAATATCGAGTTAATTTTCAAATGAAATCGTCATTTTTTTGCTTAAAAGTATTTTAATAAATAGTCAATCTTTTCATTCATTCATTATTAGTTTTTTTTTATAAAAAAAAACGGCTCGACTAAATTTGTTTAAACTTCTTTCAGATCTTCTTTATAATAATATCTTTCGAATTAATTTTGGTTGGAGTTGATATCTCAATCCGTTCTTGAGATATCGAAAACGAAAAAAATGCTGACATACGTACGTACATACGAGATATGATGAAAATTCACATTTCACCATTCGACCCAATTTCAATAACTTCTTAATGGGAAGTTAAAAAAAAAAAAAAAAACGTGGAAAAAGTTAGATAAAAAATGGAAAATTAATGAATTTTAAATAAAAAAGTCCTCAGATTCTGTTCATCATCTTAGTTAGTTTAACTGGAAAATAACCATAAACATCGCAAAATTTTAAAAATTTGGAAAAAATTCGATTTTCTTTCTTTATTACTATTTCACGGGTAAAAATTAAAAACCTTTTATTTTCATTGAAACTCTTTTTTGTATTTCTTTCAGTTCATAAAATAATCATGAAAAATCGGAATGAATGTGCCTCAAAATCATTTGAAAAATAAAGAAAACGCAAAAAAAAGTGAAAGTAATGAACTTATTGTGTAATCTGTTAAAACTCACATCAAATTTTCTTCAAAAATAACAACATATTTTTTTAGTTCGGTGCAGTAATTAGCGTGCAAGTCTACGGTTACAAAAATTTCAGGTTCGAGACTATGTTTGTTTTATTATTGGTTACCTTAAATGTTATTTTCAGCATTAATAATTAAGTGATAATAATTATATTAAGATATTTATTTAGCGATCAATCAGTAATTTAATCGAATTTCAATTGTATATTTTTTCATTTAAGTATCGTTTGTTCTATCTTCTTCAAGATATCTTACAGAATCGTCTAAAAACGACGCATAAGATATCTCTTAGATATCCTTCAACAGTATTTCAAATAAAATGTCCTTCAAGATATCTAGCTCTAAATGAAGATTGGTAAATATCTATTTTGGGCTACACACCCCCTTACTCTACTCTTTGGTCCACTATAACTTGTATAACTTTACTTTTCGGAAAAAAAGCACTTCGGTGAGACTGGGATTCGAATCCAAACCCTCTCAGTTACGCGCCAGGATGCTCTACCACTCAAGCTACCCCACAATCGTGTCTAATTTCCTACTTTTCGTGCTTGCACTCATCCTAAATGCCTAAATTAAAGTATATTCGACAATATATGTCGATCCAATGGAAATTGGAGGTGTGTTACTTAATCTAGATAATTACTTGAAGAAGTATATTAAATAACTCATTGCTGGGTGAGGTATCTCAATAGAAAAGATCAACTTTTTACTTTCGTAGAAAAATTCGTTCTATTCATACTATTTGATTCGAAAACTACCATATTTACTAATTCTCGACGCTAGTGAATTCATATGAATGCAATTATGATCCGGCCTAATTTTTTATCGAATGTGGTTCCTGAGGAGATGTTGGAAGATATTCGAGGAAAATAATGTAACTGCACCCCGCAGTGAGCTTAAGGTGCTTTAACATAGTAAAAATGGCGGTAGTCGAATATAATAAATGCAGAAACGAGAGGGGTTATCATACATTACTCTGCCCAATGCATCTTTCTCTGTCTAGTTCATACTTAGGTCATGTTACGTATATAGTAGAACTCTATCTCATACCCCTAAACATTTGATGGTTTATTCATGAAGACTCTCGCCAAGATAACAGACTGGTTCATTTAATAAACGGTCTCAGTACCCCTGTACTATGAAGACTATGTACACATCAAGGTCTATATAATATTATTCAGAGTATAAATTCTTCACCATGAGCTTAACTCAAATCACTTGGTAGTTTGAGAAAAATTAAATTTATCCTTTGTTTTTATAGATTTTAAAACGTCGTTTCGTTCAGTTCTTTATTGTGTGTTTAATAAAAGTTGTATTGAACATTATATGATGAATACTTCATATAAACAGGCATATAGACAGACAGTTGTAGATAAATAGAGACATATTTTATTATCATTTCCGTAAAATCAGTGAGATATACGGAAAAAATTTTTGAATAATAGTTGTAGATTTTTCAATTATAAATAAAAAAGGTAATTCTTTTTTCTCTATCCTTCGTAGTTGAGCTACGAAATCATTATAAAGTTTAAAAAATCTCACAAATTGATTGTCTATTATTTTACTAACTCGAAGTGAGTTAGTGAGTATCTCGAGTGATTTTATATCATTTAAATTATGGATAATTCTGATAAACTTTTGAGTCGACTCTATACGAGGAAAATTCATTTTTAGTTTCGAGAAAAAACCTAAGTCGAAATATTCGATATTATTTTGACATTGATTACATTATTATCATCTTATTTTTACATTAATTACATTCCCATATAGCACCAGTATCTGAAAGTCATCGATTAGATATCTTTTTCCAGATATCTATTAGATATCCAAAAAATGATATCTATAAGATAACCCAATCTAGAAATATCTTCTGCAGACGTCTAAAAGATATCTTTCAGATCTCTGAATTCAGAAGTATAAAATTCAATATCTGTTCAATGTTGGCAATTCGATTATAATCGTATGCATTGTTGTAGGTGTTTCCTTGCAATTTTAGGATTATCTGACGATACTCAGATACATATGTGTTTGTATATACTATAGTATTTTACTATGTACACGTGTATGTCAACGTACGTTCCTCATCTATACGGAATTTAGCATACCCACACAGCACAAGTATTCAGAAGATATCTTTTTTCAGATATCCTTAAGATATCCATGAAATGATGTTAAAAATATATCGTTTTTCAGACATTTTTTTAGATTCACTAGTAAATTCCCGCGACTTCGTCCGCGTAATGTGCATGATTACGTTACATAATAATAAACTGATTTGGAATGTTTTTACAGAATCCCAGATTGTAGTGTCATAGTGTTTATAGCGTAGGTTTTTTTTATAACGCATATAACAAATCGAAAATTGTTGAACAAAAAAAAAGGTCTCCATACATTTTACTTGGTTCGGAACATTATTTTAGTAAAAGAAAAAATTACTTAATGAAAACTATAACATCCAAATAATCACAATCTAGAGTGACAAATTTTCACAATGATTTCTCATTTATTGCTGTGAGAACATAATATTTCTTTGTGTAATTTAATTTTTATTTAGTGCCCTAAAAAAAATTGCCTCGATTCCCGTTAGATTCTTATAGAATTAATACATGAAATCGAGGCAATTCCAAGGCACTGGATAGGCCCTCGACAAAATTTCTACTAGGGTGATAGTGAATTTTGCTGGAATTTAAGTTTGTGTATTTTCCGTGTAATGATTACAAAATATTTTAACAATAACGTTGCAAAGTAAAAAAATTTGTTAGAAAAGCTTTTCTAACAAATTTTTTTACTAGATTACCAATCATATAGAAAGGCTAAAGATACTAGGAAAATCTTTTGTTTACGAGTCGGATTTTAATCGTAACAATTTGAAATTGTTGATAACACTTTAATAACGTTTTTTATAGCATGCAAGTTTTAATCATTATTAAATCTTACTGATTATATTCAATATTGCTATAAATAATTCAAGACTAAGTATTATTTATAACTTTTTTCTTAAAATAAGAATAAAATGTTGTTAGAAATTAAATATTCATAGAAACAACTGAATATTCTTAGGTTTTGTTCGAATCACCATTAACTATGGAATAATGTAAAGGACAATGTTCCATCGTTAATTATTGTGGGATATTTAGATTAATAGTGATGCAAGATTGTCAACAAGAGTTGTTTTTTTTTTTAATTTTATAGATTATATCGATCTTTATAGTATCTGAACTATTAAAACGTCTCTTTTTTGGTCAATTGTTTTTTAAATCATAATTTATTGCAATTTTAATAGAAATCAGAATAGAAACTATAAGATGTTATATATCTATGCGTTAGACATCATTATTTAACAGATAAATGAAGAATTTTTAATTATTTATAACATAATTGGTAATAATTTAGAAAATTTTTAATTTGAATTAATATGCCTGTACACCAAACTTTATATTGACATTTCTCATATTTTTTCCAATTTATTTTTGATATTAACTTCACATGGACTACATTGCTATGAAAAGTACAAATCCATAGCAATGTAGTCAAAGTCAAGCTAATATTAAGAATTTCGAGAATTGATTTCAACCGATGTCATCAATGTGAAATTAATTCCAAAAATGTTAAAAATAAGATTGAATTAATGTATTCAATGTAAAACCAAGGCCAAACTAATGTATTAAATGTGGAAAAAAGATCAAACTAATGTAATTCATGTAAAAATAAGACGATAACAATGTAATCAATGTCAAAGTAATACCAAATATTTTTTGGGTGTGAACTCGGGAGTCACTCGGGTGTGAAATTAAGTTGATTTTCAACATTTCCTAAATCGACGTATTTGCTCTTATTTTTACATTGATTATATTGCTTCTTAGCAATGTAATAAATGTCAAAGTAATACCAATTATTCTGACTTCGGAAATGAGTCCGCTTTTATTTCAACACTAACATTGCACTTAAACTTATTCCAATCGCATCAATACCTTTCTCTTTTGTGAGATGAATTTGGCCCTCCGAGACCTTGAAGGGCATGCCTATCTCAATCGTGAGTCATACTGGAACGCATTCCAAATTACACGTTTAATGTATAACTTATATTCTCAACTTCCCATTAAGAAGTTATTGACTTTGGGTCGATTGGAGAAATGTGAATTTTCATCATATCTCCTCGTTTCAAGATATTTGCAAGCATACTGACCAACTTTTAAGATGATGCGTGTGTGTACGTACGTACGCAAAACTAATAACTAAAAACTAAAAACTAATAACGAATAAATGAAAAGATCGACTATTTAAAATACTTTTAAGCAAAAGGATAACAATTTCATTTGAAAATTAACTTGATATTGACTGAACATTATTATTTACAACTAAATATAACTTTCAACAATTACGCATTGTTTATAAAATGTGATTTTGTAATAAACAATTGAAATTGTATTTATCAATGAACTAATACATCTATCACATGGAGTTGGAGTTTTTCGACAAAATAATGTTATTCATGACAAGATATAACTTTTAACAAATAGAATTGTTTAAAACAATATGAAGTTGTTATAAACAATTAAGAATCGTGTTGTAATATTTGGGAACATGTCAAATATTTGTTTTATACACTGCCGTATGAGCGCTGAGCGTTATTAAGCGGTATTTTCAAAAAGAGTATATAATAAGAAGTTCGTCGTGTTGGCACAAAGTGCGTCCAGACCCATTTTTTAATTTTGTTTTCTATTCATTCATTTATTTGTTGTTTTTTTTATTTTGTCAATATTTTTCGTTAATTTATAACAAGTTTACAATATAAAAATACTTGATATTCAATTTTTTTTTCCATCCCCATAACCAGCATTGTTTCGGTCTGCTCATCAGAGATTAAGTACGTTGATAAAATTTTAGGTTGAAGGTAACATACTTAGAGAGTGAAAATATCTTCAGAGCAGGAACATAAGTTCAAATGGCCGAATAATCTCTTGAGTAATTTTAGGATTGTTATACGTTTTTTATGTAGACATTGATTTTATCTAACATTTTTTGCTTTTTTAGATAGATTGTTATTTTTATTTCAGTTTTTTTTTAAACAGTCAACCACTTTCTTTACACTTTCTCTTCTTAATTGTCATTTTGCAGCTAAAGTATGTGAAACACAAAAAAAAAATCAAAACGTTAGATGTAGCTTTTTAAATCAACAACATTATTAACTTCCCAGCGGGAAATTATAGTAATGGATCCGATTTTGCGAATCCCGAATTTTGATATATATCCCCGTTTCAAGACCCTCAGAGTCGAATACAATAGTTTTTGAGTAGATGTCTGTGTGTGTGTATGTACGTATGTGCGTTGAGAATTATTTTTTTGTTCAATTATCTCGAGAACGAAAAATAATATCATCATGGAACCAATTGTTTTCGACACATAATCAAACAACTTGGAACTGATTAAGTTTTTAGTGAAATCGGACCGGCCATTCTTTTTGCAGAATCAAAAAACTGGGAAAAATGGTAAACTAGCTGAATCTCATCATTTTTTCCGATGGGAAGTTAGTAGTGTGGACCTTTCGGGTCACACCCAGACCACTGGAGAGCGCTGATATTTAAACTTTCATCTCTACCGCGAATGGTTTCACAAGAAAATGACAATAAAGTCCATAGAACGGGAAAAAATCAATTTTTTTATTTTTATCGCCGCTTAAGCAAATTTGCAGCTAAACTATACAAGATAAGGAATAAAGCCTAGGAACCTTTTCATGTAAAATTGAATAATTTTTAACTTTTGTTCTGAACTTTTTTTTGTATTTTTTATAAAAATAAGATAAACTTACTTTCATCTTTATCTTCTTGTAGAAGATCTGGGCTATGTACACCAGTTGCTTGAAGTTTAAGATATCCCAAATGTCGAGCGAGACACTTTCCTCCAGGAATTTTCTGCCATTCTTTTGATGGAACTTTTAAAAGTTCCTTTCCGTTTGATGGTAATTGATCTGGAGATGGCAAAGGATCAATGGCAAATGTTTTTGTACACCAAGTCATCCAGGAAGCTACATGATGGGCATTCCATTCTGAAGGATCTGTGAAAAAAATGATTATTGAAATTCTGAATAATGATAAGTTGTGGTGTGAGTGTAATCTTGAAAATACACAAGATCAACCCAATTCCAATACATATCTCATAAACTATTGGCTTATAAAATTAAGTTTCTGTACTTTTTTTTACGTTTATCGTCATTCCATTACTGAAAAATGAAAGATACAAAGTAAAGTGAATGAACCTTTTTATGTAATATTGAGAGACCTTTAGATTGTATGAAAAACTTTTTTTATATTTTGAATAGTTTGAAAACAAATTGACAATAACAGAAAAAAATGTTCAAAATCTATTTTACAACTTTTATTATCATTTGGCAGCTAAACTACACAAGTTAAGGGTCAAGGCATAAAAAATTTTTTCGTATACAATTTGATAAAAGTTAATTTTTTGTTTGATGTATTTTTTCGAATTTTTTGTACTTAATAAAATAATGATTAAAAGCTAAGTTCAAAGAAGTCATTCATAAAGCTGTTTCTACTACCAATCGGAACCGTTGCAAAAAATAAAATGAATATTCAGAAAATGATTTACCAAATTTTATTTCAATTCTACTCAAATCAAACAAGTAAAAAATAATAAAAAGTCAACTTACTTGATGGCACCATGACTTGTGTATTTGTATCCAAATCTTCATTATTTTCATACTCATGGATTTTCGAAAAAACTTCCATGATTCAAGAACAATGAAATTTTAACGCATATCGAGTATAATTTAACTACACTTGAAAAAAATGATCTTTAAGTAATCGTTTTGAGGCTGAATATTTAACAACCTCTCGAAAATGGGTAAAAATGGATTATTTTTATGCATTTTTTGGTGGACACAGTATTCATCGATGATCCTCCAATGGAGAGGAAAGAATACTGAATCTAGATACTACGTAAGACGTGTTTGAAAGTAAACGATGATTCACAGACATAAGGAATGAGTGACTCGATGAATTCTTGGTAATTTAATCTTTTATTCGTTAATTTTTCTTTATCATATAGCAATTAAATTTTCTTAACATTAAAACAAAACAATTATCTCAATTGAGAAAAATGTATACAAGATTGCTTATAACAAGTCAGCAGTTTTTCTGGCAAATTTTCCACCAAGAATAATCTTTAGGTGCAGACTCTGGGGTGGATTTATGGCTAATGAAGAAGACGAGAACTAGAAAGTAACGGATACCCCACATGATGATGTTGGAGATCAAAAGAAGGTAAAGAAAGGAAAGATGCATGTGTCGTTGATTATGTAGTTGTGAGAAAGTAAAAGAGTGAATGGAAGACATGAATCGATAGTTCTAATTGGCAGAAAGACCCTTGGTTTCCTAGAAGTCGGGAAAGAGATAAAGAGCCTCTAAAGAGCTCTGTGTCAACTGTTGGTTGCATCGTCCAACGCTGAATCATACATCGATCGCGATTTATTCAATTTTTCTATCCATTTTTAACTTCCCATTAAGAAGTTATTGACTTTGGGTCGATTGGAGAAACGTGAATTTTCATCATATCTCCTCGTTTCAAGATATTTGCAAGCATACTGACCAACTTTTAAGATGATGTGTGTGTGTACGTACGTACGCAAAACTAATAACTAAAAACTAAAAACTAATAACGAATAAATGAAAAGATCGACTATTTAAAATACTTTTAAGCAAAAGGATAACAATTTCATTTGAAAATTAACTTGATATTGACTGAACATTATTATTTACAACTAAATATAACTTTCAACAATTACGCATTGTTTATAAAATGTGATTTTGTAATAAACAATTGAAATTGTATTTATCAATGAACTAATACATCTATCACATGGAGTTGGAGTTTTTCGACAAAATAATGTTATTCATGACAAGATATAACTTTTAACAAATAGAATTGTTTAAAACAATATGAAGTTGTTATAAACAATTGAAAATTGTGTTTATCAATGAACTAATGCGAATTTCACACTGACTTAAATTCTTTCGACAAGATAATATTATTAATGATGGAATATGACTTTTAAAAATTACGCATTGTTTATAACAATGTGATTTGGTAATAAACAATTAAAATTGTATTTATCAATGAACTAATACATCTATCACATGGAGTTGGAGTTTTTCGACAAAATAATGTTATTCATGACAAGATATAACTTTTAACAAATAGAATTGTTTAAAACAATATGAAGTTGTTATAAACAATTGAAAATTGTGTTTATCAATGAACTAATGCGAATTTCACACTGACTTAAATTCTTTCGACAAGATAATATTATTAATGATGGAATATGACTTTTAAAAATTACGCATTGTTTATAACAATGTGAATTTGTTATAAACAGTTAAAAATTGTATTCATCGGTTAACTAATGCATCTATCACATGGACTTGGAGTTTTTCTACGAAATAATGTTATTAATGATGAGAAATTACTTCTAACAAACCCAAATTGTTTATCATAATATGATTTTGTTATAGATAATTAATAATGGGAAGTTCGTCGTGTAAGCACAAAGTGTGCTTAGACCTATTTTTTACTTTTATTTTCAGTGTGAGTCCTAAGTTTATGAATATAACCAATGTCGGGGCATTGAGGAGTGTAGTGATAATGATATACTCTACTTTTACTTCAGCAGGAAATTTCTTTTTAACTCTCCACTAAGAAATTATTTTCATGTTGTCGATTATTAAAATTCGCGATTCTGTCATTTCTTCATATTGCGAGTCATTCCAAAATATATTCGGCGGTTTCAAAATAGATGTATGTACAAACAATGGTACATTGTTCACCAAGAGAGCAAAGTATAATATTTTGATCAGGGTGTAAAATTGAAACCCGAGCCGAAGGCGAGGGTGCCAAACACAGGTAAGGATATCTTACTTTGTTCCCGAGGCGAACATACTATTTTTTATCATACCACCGTCCAAAATTAAAGTCTGTTGTCTGTTTTGAGGTTGGAAAAATGAGGTTCTCTCTCTCGCAGAGAAAGATAACACCCGTCTGGGCACGCGCACAAACGTTTTTTGGTCTTTTTATGTGGGATAGAATACGTCGTTTTGGGACCTGAAAACGGAGAGCAAACTTTAACTTTGGGCGGGGGTATGATAAAAAAGAAATTTTTTCAGTGTAAAGTATCATTTTAATTTACTAAAATGATAACCCTAGAATATTTTTCTACTATCTGTAAAGGTTTTATGATTGAACAATAGTATCAACGATCCTCTTAAAAATGATTAAATGTATAATATTTGAAGTAAAATTAACATTATCATTTTTATTCACTAAGGAAACAGCTGTAAATCTTATAATTTCTCTCCGTGTAGAAAGATATTAGTAGCTATTTCCTAATTCCGAGTGAATATTTACTAGTTATACACTGAGAAAAAAATTTACTTCATACAAAACATGTTTCATTCGATCTAATGATCGATTTAATATTAATGTTAATACATCGAATTTTTAAATAGTGGCAATTAAATTGTAACGGTTTCTTCCTATTGTTATTCGGTCAAAAATTAAAATAAGTCAGTAATTAAAATATCAGTCAATTTACTAATAATTAATGAACATTAATTACTGCAATCGAAATAGTTAAATCATGAATAACAGTACTCTTGTCCCCTTTTTATGCTATTGGGCTCAGTTGTCCAGAATTCGTCACTAGTAATTCAGACAAGAGTCGGTCAGAACAGTAATTCAAATCAACGGTAAATTAGTTAAATCAGTTCCCTCCCTGAGATAAACAATTGGGCAATTACCCTCAAAAAATAATTAGTGATCGAGTACCAAGCGTTTTAGATTTACAGGATAAACCTTTTATTATAATAAACAACAATCAGAATATTTACAGGATTGGAAGAACGGTCACCAACATGGCTTATTATCGGTATGAACAGAATATTTAAATTCGGCGGTATTTTTAAACTAGACGGTAATTCGGTTAGTTATCTCGGTAACAGTCAGTAAAATAGCAAACAGATTTATCGATATTAATTTAAATAAACGATATCAGAACAAAATAGCGAAATAAACATTTAACGTTTAAACATATCTAGACGGTTAAACTCGCGGTGATTTGACAGTAATATTTAGAACTAATTAATAAACAGACAAGTACTTCAAATATAATTGATAAACGGTTAATTAACAAACAATCATGACTTTACGTGATAAGCAGGAGCTATATATATAAAACGGTATTTTAAATCAAACGGTAAACAATAGTTTTCAGGTAAAGACTATAGGTAATTAAGAACCCGGTTCAACCTCATACGACGATAATACAGTGTATAACCGCAGTCACACACACAGTTTAGAAAACGAAAGGGTGAAATGCTCGCGCCCTTCGTTTCCTTTTGTCGAGAGATTTTGAGGTGGTGAGATGCTCATACACCTCAAAATCTGGTCAAATAAGTGAAATGCTCACACAATTTTGACAGACAGGTAGTGTATGCGGACTATATCTATATATGTCCCAATAATTTCAGTATTCATCATTCCATACAGAAATCAACGATTTGTGAGAGAACCCTCATAAAATATTCCTCTGAAATTATGAATAAATGATTGAAATCATGTTATTTACTCAAATGAATGAAATGTCATTTGTTTTCAAACTTGTCGTAACAATGAAACAAATGACAAAATGCGTTTATGAAAACACTACTATTTGATGGAATACAATATTATTTTGAGAATATTCCAACACTAAATTTTAGTATCTTATTTCAACCCTCGCGGTTTCTATAGACTAGAAAAATACGGTTAAATTCCGGTTAAATAATCAAACCGAAATTTAACCGTTTTTTCCGGTAAAAAACCGGTTAAAAAGCAGGTAAATAACTCTGGTATTTAACTAAATATACACGGTAAAATCTCGGTTAAATTCTGATAGAATCCTGGTTAAATACAAGAAAAATATGAAGTATTTAACGCGAAAAAAATGGTAAAATACAGGTTAAAAACCGGTTAAACACTAGAAAAATGACTTAAATAATTTTTATAGATTCTGTGGAATATTACAGTTGAATATTAGATTAAAATCAGTTGAATATTATTCAAAAAATAAAAATTGACCTCGTGTATTCAACAAGTGAGAAATAAATAAATATTAGTTAAGTAGAAGAGAAATTTCAATTAAAAAAAACAAATAAACTTTTTCGTGAATTCCGAAGTTCTGTTCCCCTCTCGTGATTACAATTTTTTTATAACAGCCTGTAATTGTTATAATAACCTAAAATCGTCAATAATTGTTGGATTTGTCTTGATGTGTAGAAATGCGGAATCGAGGCATAGCTTGAGGAAATTCACTTCAACACCCATAAAAAGAGGTAAAACTGAAAACAAATTACGAATAATCATCCACCTGACTTTAGACCTCTAAAACTCTTGAACGGAGTATCAAATAACGTTTTTACGGACATTTTTGAAACTTTAGAATCTGAGCTATGTAACAATATTTCTAGATTTATTTAAAAAAATAAATTCCACCCTTACAATCAGCGAAATATAAAAATAGTCACATTTTTTTTTGGAGTTTGCCAAGTATATTGGTGATTTTGAAGGTGAAATAAACTTTTGAAATATTTTTCATGAATATGTATGTTTAGCTTAGATGTTAAAGTTCCTGAATACTTCTTAAAAATTATTGTCTGATGATTTTTCCACGAGTTATAATGATCCAAAGTCGAAGTGTAGATAATTTTTCAACCCTTGCATCGACTTTGGACCTCCATAACTCTTATACGAGTGATTAAATAATAATCATAAGAGAGTATTCACATATTTTAAAATCTAAGCTCGGGAACATTCGTGAAACGTTTGGGGAACAAAATTTTTTATTTTTTTTTCTTTATATCTTTATTATATGGGTTAGGAAACAGACTGTCGTCGGATTTACGCATGTTGCTGTCTTTTGGTTTCCTAAGGTGAGATCAACGTCAGACATCAGATGCTGCTACAAAAAGGAAGATAACGTACGTAGGTCTAATGATAATTCTGATATCAGATCTTAGCTACTAGGGTGAATAAAAATAAAAAGTGACTCATCATCCTACCTTCTCCTCTATAATTTTTTGATGACGTTATTTACGTAACACGCATTAAATGGAAGAAACTAATTCGAAATTTCTGTAATTACATCTTAACTACATCCGCACTGTGCAAACAAAACGTCATAAATTTTGTGAATTTATGTAGAATACTATCATAATAATGTATCTATACATATCTAATTTAACTTTTATGGATCTATAATGACTTTTCTGTCATAATATTTACCTACTGAATGCTGTTATGTTGTTAATACATAATATGTTATATTAGTTATTCTATAACAACATACTATAGATTTTATGTTTTTTGGAAATAAACAATTTTCAATTTAACTATTTTCGAGTTATCTCCATCATCTTAAGAGTCATAACAACGAAAAAATTGTTACATCTGAGATAAGGCCCACGCAGTGCTGCTTTTCTCATAAGTCTTATCGAGTTCATTAATAATCTCGCGTGCTGCTTCATTAGAACTGATGAGATTTATATATCTATCACCAAGATATTGACACACTATGCCCTTAGATGTTCTTGCAGCTTTTTCCCGTTTGCGACTTGGTTTAGTTGGTTCTTCTTCATCTATCACTTTTAAGATGTTTTTCTCTTTTGACACTGCACACACTCTCGCTTTCCAAATATTATATTTATCACCATTGAATAGTTGGATATTTTTCTTATCCATTTTTCTTTTAAAAAGTTTGTATTAATAATTAGTTATAACGATTACACACTCACACAAAATTTGATACTACACTTGAGATAATCTTATTTTATGTTAATAATTTGATATAAAACATAGGTCTATAGATTAAACTTTTCACAATGTTATTCCGCAGCGTTAACTGGACCCATGACCTGTTAAAAATCAAGGATTATGGTGTAGGAACATTAATTAAATATAGACTAAATTGGTTTCGTAATATCGAAAGTATAAATACTGTATTTGAAGATAACAGATTGTGCTGAGATAGATGTCTGTATCCTTCAGTGATTTGCTTAAGACTAACCAAAACTTTCCTTGAACATTTCTTTAAAGTAGAAACCACCAATCCTCTCGTCTTTGCTTATATTTACAGATGTCAGCAGTACGTAGCATAATATTGAATAAAATCAAAGGGTCCTAAGTTATAACTAACCTTTATAAGTAACATATTCCGGTAAGAAATTGTAAAAAGAACAATTATTGGAGACTTTATATTTTTTATCACATAAGAGGATGTTATTAACAAGTCAGAGTCGCAAGAGAAGATGTAGGGTCGTGAGCTACCTTATAATGTCAATATTGTACATATTTCGGCGAGAAATCGTAAAAAAGCGTTCAGACCCGCCAGGCGAGGGCTTATGAACGGGTGGCGTGTTATAGAAAAAACACTATTGATTTAATCATAGCTATAAGTAAGTATTTCGAAAAATGTTTCTATAAAATTTTTTTTATACCTCCAGGTCGCAAGTCGTACTTCGCGATTACTTTTCGCTCAGCGCTCCATTGGTAGTAGCCGCGAAGAATTTGATCGAAGTAGTGGGAATACACCGTCACTTTGTCCAGACGTGGTATCCCTTAAGACTTTTCTTCATGCCAAAAAGGAGGTGGTTGATGTCTATTTTTATTTTTCTCCAAGTCGTACTTCTCAAAAATTACGTCGTCATCTGACTCATAACTATCAGTCCATTTGCTTCGGGCCGTCTGGGGTTTTTGGAGGTGAAGTAGATCGGCTTCTAATTTTTATTTCCAAATCTCATACCCAGCATCCCATGAGAAATTATATTTCGCTTCGTATTCATGACGCATTTCTAATTCACAAAGGGTTGCCGCTAATGCCAACTGGCGCTGATATTGAGCAGAGCAGTTTTTTGGCATATAAAATTCTAAGTGGCGCGTTGAATAATAACGGCTATGTGTTAAAGCGCGTAAACACTCATGCTCACGACAGAAACGACTTGTCTTAGTCAAGTTACCACATTTTAGGTCCCTATAAACAAAAGCCTCACAAGGGTGAATGTTTTTGAACGATTTTGTTAGATAACAAAAGATATTATTTGAAATTTTATAAACACTCCTTTGCAAACGTAACACAAATTGTTCATCACTAAGTCGATAAATCACTTGTAACATAAATATAACACCAACATCAATAATGATAATCATAATGAGGTATAAAATATATGCCAAAATTTGATTCATTATACTTGTTTTTCAATAACAGCGTATACTCTAACGAGCGTATATACTTTTCAGAGATTCTTTTTAGATTGACGGTTTTATTAAGTTTAGTACCCTTTCATTTTTCTTATCAAGGAAACAGCGCGTCAAATGACTACTGTCAGCAAAAAGTAGCTAGCCTCTCAACGATTCTGTGATGAAAATTTTTTAAGTGATAGGGATATTCCAAGAACCGAATAAGTAATGTAAGCAAATTCAAATGCATTATTTGAAAAATCTTCAGTTTATTTAGTTATTAAGTATTATAGTATTGTAAGTATTATGATTTAATAATTTAAGTCAATTTTATGCGATAAATATAATATAAAATATCAGATAAATTGAATAATTATCACGCGGCTTCATCAGAAGATGAGTATTTTTCCTAATAGTTTGTTGTCTAAATTTTTTAAGTTTAAGAAGCAATTAATTTTTTGATGTTGACAGCTAATTCACAGCAATATGAAAGTGAGGCTGAATTTGTGTCCGTCGGAGCCGGGCCGTGGGAGGCAGGGGAAGTCGCGTAGCGCCAAGTGGGGGTATATATTTATGCATGTAGAAATAATTATATTAATAATATCGCGGTGTAATTAGAATTTTTATTGTAATTAGCCTTCTTTTCAATTATAAGAAATACTATAAGTACTTAAATTACATGAAATTATTACAATATTCATGTATAACTGACGCATGCGCATAGCAAGAGCCTTATATTGCAATTGAAAGCCTGAGATGCATTAAAGAGCATCGACGTGCCATCTAACGTTAAAAAATATAACGCGTAACTCAACGGGTACGCTGGGAGTGCCGGTGTGAGGTCCATTGTTCGGGCGCAAAAAGTAGGGGTACCGTGTTGTGGGGCCTGATGCCGCTGCTGCGAGCTGTCTGAGTGCAGTTTTTAGCGTTCAGACCCGCCAAGCGAGGGCTTATGAACGAGTGGCGTGTTATTGCCGCTCTGTCCGAGAGGTTCCTACGGTCCGATGAAGGCTTATTTTCAGCCAATGAGCGGCGTCTGTATGAGCTGCGCACAAACCCTTTTGCATATTTATAACGGTTGTGCGCAGACTATTGACTGTGGCGTGGATACGTACGTGTCTTGAGAGGATGATTTTATTTTTATTAAGAACAGAGATGTCTATTAAATCATTTATTTTATTGTTGCATAGATTTTTACATTTTTATAAACGTATAATATTACATATCCTTATTTCTACATAAACATGATTATTGTTACATATATTTTCATGAGTGTAAAATATTACATATTTTTATTTCTACATAAACATATTTAATGAAATTTTATCCCTTTACCAACAAAATTATTTTTAATATATTCAACACTATATATTTTTATATAAGACTTATAATATTTACTTGCGATTTTATTGTTTTCGGAATATTTTCTACTAAAGCAAGATAGAAGGTCACTAAGTGCCGTGTCTCTAATTTTTAGTGAAATCTGGCTGTAAAGGCTTCGAGGGAATTTGTCGTCCATCGACATACAAGGAAAAATAATTAATTTTATAATGATGAAAATTGAATGGATTTACTTTCCGATCACCATTAAAAGCTTTATTATCAACAAAACCAATAATTACGCGTCGCGGTAATTGTCCAAGAATCACATTGTCAATGATTTCACCATGAACGCCTCCATGTATGGAAACCGCTTTAACTTCCACACGTGTTGACGGGTATTTTGCTGCCGTTTTTGTTAGAGCACGTGCATGTGATAGCAAAGTACCTGGTGATATTTTGACACGTCTTATTATTGAAGAGGTCTTAATTATGTCAACTTTGCATTCAGCGTTAAAAGGATCCATTGAACAAAGAGAATTTCGAGATTTCGTTAAGCGTAAACGTATCTCCACGCCATTTATTAAAAAGCGTTCTTGAATAAATATGTCACAATGTAAATGACCAAAAAAATCAAACGTTCTTCCATATGATGAATATTGACGACGTTTTTTCAGTCTTTCATTGTCATCAGCGAGACTGTTCATTTTACCAGGTGTATCTTGAGCCCAGCTAACGGTTCTCAGATGTGAATTTTTTGCGTCTCGTCCATAATTTAACAGTGCTTCAATGTAGGCCCTATAGGCGTATAAATTATTAGGCGGTGATACACATTTTTGGTTAAAAAGAACATCGACTTGATTAAACATAGAATGCATAAAGTTATTTATAGGTGCGACAGCAATAAGTTGAGGAGCGGCTTTAGGATCACTTTCATCCATTGGCGTGTAGCGGGCTGTAATTTTGACTTTTAAATTCAACATAGTATGCGCAAGGTCTATGTATTCGTCTCCTTGGCCTTGAATGACAAATTCAATAGGTGAATTATCCGTTAACGATGAAATTGGCTTGTAAAACACTTGTTGAGAGCCTTCAATTGTTGTAGGTGTTGGTGGAACAGAGAATAATTCCAACTCTGTTTTAGAACATTCACATGAATGTACATGAAGAAAAGCCATGGTTATTTTTTGAATTTATCTGCTACGCAATGCGATTCCTTACTTTTTTTTTTTTTTAATTTTTTTGTTTTTCGCGTATTTCTTTTAATTTTATGGCCTTTACTCTTCTTCTTTCCTCTACGTTTCTGCTTTTTTGACTTCTTAACTTTTTTCGTACCGCGTTTTCTCCTTTTTTGAGAGCCGATGTTCTCTAAACGGCTGTCGAGAAGCAACTGTTTATTTGATGTTGAACCTCGCGATATATAGACTGATCCTCTTATTAAGCTATTAATTTTTTCTTCTGTTATACGTTTCAAATTTTATCCTGAGCACTCCTAAATGAGCCGCCCAAAAAACTACCGATACCATGACCTTTCTGATGGGGTGTTCCAATGTAAACTTGACTGATGCTACTGTAACCACTGCGACCGAAGCCATGCTGTGGAATATCGTAGTCAATTTCTTGATACATATCTATCTTAGTCTTTTGAAGTGTAGCGTTACTGTCAGCGTACCGTGTTCAAACGGTATAGGTTTACCAAATCATCTCTTATATCTATTCCAATCGTACGAATATCCGTTTTTAATAGGGGTATATAACGCATTGTAGAAAATGACTTTATTTTTGTTGAGCCATATGCATAATTATGCATATAAAGAGGTACAATACGTAATAATGCCGTCTGTACATCTCCTGTCATATAATTTTCATAAATATCTGTATAAACAAATAAGCTGCATGGTAGGGATGCAAAGATACTTGTAGGGCGAGTGCTTTGAAGATGAGCTAATAATTGAGGTCTATTCTTTGCTGGAAATCCAAGAACCTGTTGGAGATAAGGTGATAGTTGGAGCAGGTGTATCCCACCACAACTGTCGTCGCAAATCATCGTAGTTTCAACATAGCCACCAGGATTCACCATCCATTTTATATGTTCGTTGATAATGTTGAGTTTATTCAATTCATCAATTAGATGATTAAAGGTTTGATATACACCAGCAGGAATAAGCGACTCACAATTTTCTGCTTTGTCAAAATTATAAGTATCAGCAACATTTTCTTCCACGAATTCTAGGATATCGACGGCATGTATAAGTGAAAAAGAAACATAAGCATATTTTGCAGGCACATTAAAAAAATTCATAGGAATGCTTATTTCTTCCAAAGACACCTTCCACTTTCCAGGCAATTTGAGAGGATGTGATAATTGCTTAACAAAGCGCGTTGTGGTATTTTCAGGAAAATAAATCATGCTATTATTACTGGGTAAAATAATGTGGAACTCGTCTTTTTGTTGTGTCATTTTTATTTTCTTGATTTTTGACCTACTCTTGACAGCTCTTCCTCATAAAAAATACCGTCTATATTTTGATGGTTTAGATCTTGAAGTATATACACCGCGGGCTGACGAAATTTTGACACACGAATTATCCTAAAAATGTGCGGGCATATGTAAAATAACGCCACATTCGCTCTTTTAATGTGCGATTGAAACGTTTAATAATAGCGGCTTTAACATCAGGATTTCTCACTGTTCTGAAAATAATTTTTTTTTACTTAAAACTTTTTGAAAATCACTGCCCAGAAATTCTTTGCCTCGATCTGTTTGTAATATGCGTGGTAATCTTTTATCACTACGTTTAAAAATCCGTGTCATTGCTCGAGCAACAGTTAAGCTTGTTTTGTCATGTAATACTTCAACCCATACAAATTTACTTAGAACATCAATGACGACTAATAAACACTCAATATTGTCATTATAATTAGTAATATTACGTAGATCAAATAGATCTGCTTCCCATACATCGTCTACAAGTGAACCATTATACGTCCGCCTTGGAAAACGACGTCTCGTCATACGATGTAAAGTATAATGTAAAGCATCTTTGTTTTCCAATCATTTTTCTATTTTATTGTAAGGTAAGATTTTTCACATGATTCAACAACCGCGTTGCCCCAGAAAGGCCGGCGGGGTGTTTGGATCTATAATATATTTTTTTTGGGCCGTCATTACTTGAATGAAAATTTTAACCAACGCTTTTTACACTTTAGCTTCAAAAGACCTGATCCTCTGTGTGATTTGGCGCTGCGTGCACTTGAAAAATCATCACCTTCATTAATATCTGATGCACTTTGCGATCTCATTGACGAGGAACCCTCAGGCATTATATCTGGTATGATAAGCCGGCGTCCACGTGTTGAGTGTGTCGGCGTAGATGTGCCTACTGTTTCAGCAGCTAATAACTCTTTATTTCCTTTGTATTCGCGTGGCACGTAGCCTCTATGAATAACGCGTGCGAACTGATCTCTGCCTATAGCGTATTCATTCTTTCTAGACCTCATAGCATCATTCAACAGGTCTATAATATTTGAACCTGGCATAGGACTGCCTTCAATACTGACAACACCTATATTATCCCATATGATAATATTATCAGGCATATTTTTTAAACGTCTGTAGAGAAGTTTAGCCTTTGACTGAAATACTTTCGGAACACTATCAATAACAGATTGATCAATGTTATGATCAGGTGATTTATTTATCGAGTCCCCTACTTTATCATACAATGATCTTTGACTATCATAGACATTTCCATTTTTAATGAAATTTGGTGTTGTCACTGTCTGATTTTCATTTTTGATAAGACGTAAATACCTTTCTATCACTTGCGAGTAAGCATTCCACTTCTCACATTCATTTTGATGAGCTGTAAAACATCGTATTTCATTCATCTCTTGATCGAGGCGTGCTAAAACTGAATCATAAATTTTATCTAACTTGTTTGTTGATAATTTTGTATCTGTAGTTTGAAGATTTTTTGCAGTTTCTTCTGGTATCGAAACCATTTTTTCAGCATGTTTCATTATTTTTCAACCGTTGATGAGTTTTGATATCAAAATACCCAAGATAGGGGCTAGAAGTACAGATAATAACCCGCCCCATTTCTGTAAAATTATCTTCCTTTTCCCTTTGGCCCTTCTCCGTGAAGCTAAGCGTCGCAAAATGGAAGCGTGACGTTTCTTAAAATATTGAGAGCATATTCTCATATATATATTTTATTAACTGTGGATCAGCTTTCCGTAAAATAGCAGATCGTTGTTTTTTTCCCAGGTAAAATAAAGTGCTGAGAATTGCTGCTTGTTTCTTCCGTGATGCGTTTGCTGCCATCATTAAATAACAACTGATAACTTATCGTTATTTGAACTCTTATTTATATGTTTTTGTGAACATAAACGTAATGTCTCGGATCATCTGGAAAAATACATGTACGAAATCGACAATTTTCAGGTGTTAATTGTTTCAAATCCAATTATAGGTATCCATGCGGCTGTAGTATTGCGTCATAATATATTTCTTGGAAAAAGCGTGTATTTTCTAGACCCACCTGCCGAGCTAAATGCTGGAGCTGTGAGCGGGCAAGGGGATTTTTAAAAATTACAATGTAATTAGCATTGAGTGAAATGTCCCGTTGTCCTTTTCCCTGGTGGAATGAATTTTGTATTATGAATATAACGCTCAAGTTATGATGATGACTACCCTTCGTGAAAAGATCTATAATTGTGCTGCTCGATGATTCACGCATAAGATCATCAATAATAATTAATTTTGGCCGCTGATCAGACACATAATCGTCATTAGCTGGTAATCTTTTTCTAAATTTCAGAGGCAATGTTTTTGGATAATTGTTATAGCCATCTTGTCACTCAGCATAGTGGAAAATGATCTTAGAAAAATGTGTATCGCTCATATGATATATAGCATTAATAAATTTTTCGACAAAAACAGTTTTCCTACAGCCTGTACGGCCACAAATAATAAAAGTCTATGGTTGTTTCCAACGAGGATCCATCATGTATAATGATATTTATTATAATCGAAAAGCAATTATATTCTAAAAGTTTTCATCAACATGTTGTCGAGAGGCTAGCTACTTTATGCTGACAGTAGTCATTTGACACACTGTTCCCTTGATAAGAAAAATGAAGGGGTACTGAATTTAATAGAACCGGCAGTCTCAAAAGAATCTCTGAAAAGTGTATACGCTCGTTGAATTATACATTATTATTGAAGAACAATTAAAATAAATCAAATACATCCAACAGCACGGAGCAGGTAGCCGTGATGGGCGAAAATAAAAATTAATATTTCACGTATTCAAATAAATTTCAATCATGGAGAGTTTTTGGACAATTTATACCTTCATACGGGAGAACTGTTGAATAATGCGGATGTAATGAAGTTCTTGTAGAATTAATTTTGACTGGATGTAGAGATGCAGTAACTGCCCAAAGAAAACAGCATTGGTCATTATTTTTTATGTTTATTACTGCTTTCTTAGGGAGATTGAAGTTGATGCATCTGCTGCTAATGGATCATACCTATTGATGTTTACTTGGAGATGTACAATTTTCACCATGGACCATCCTGAATCTCTTTCTTCAAAGATTCCTAATTTGTTGTTTATGGAGGAAACAATCCATCCATGAAGAAAGATATTCTCAGTTGTGTATAGTCTTGAATAATTAAAGATGGGAAAAAAAATTCTTTACATCATTGATATGAAAGGATTCATGGTTAACAAAACATTTGTTTGCAAAGAAACGGGACTTATTAACACTATGACAAGTGAAGTGAATTCAAGATTTTATAAAATTGGTAAATTTAATGAGTTATCACATGGAGATAAAAAAAACTGCCTTATTCTGCTCGCATTATGTTCATGGAATGCTATATCGAGATAAACAAGATAATGAAGATCCATCGAACCTAGATAAATAATTATTGAGAATTGCTAATGAAGCAGAAAATAAAAAAATGGTTATAGCATACAAGGGTGGAAATTTTGAGAAAACAAGGCTAAATCATTTAAAAATCAACAATTACATCAATCTGGAGTCAATAGGATGCCTGAAACTTGAAATCATCATGAAATACATGGAACAAAAAGATGAAGCAGCTTACAATCAACTAGAAACTCTATCGTGCGGAAAACATTTCAAGCTAAGAAAAACACAAAAAGTGGCACATTGTCCAAGAAAAGAAGTCTTTTGTTTTAACTATTTCTTGGAAAATATGTTTTAAGTTCATTATTATTTATAGACTATTAACTTTGTCATTCTAAATTACTCTTTCATGTTATAACTCATTGACAATGGGTGTGTTTAGCAGAAAAAAGCGCTAGGCAGCGCTTGTAAGCAAAATGGCGATCGCTAAGCGGTAAGCGCTGTCGAATGATAAATAGCTATTTTCCTCTAGGACACTAAGTTAGCTTTAACCGGGGAACCTAACCTAATTTAAATATATGTTTGTAAAGTATTCATATTAAAAAATTACTAATCATGAATAATATATTGAATAATGTTGTGAATGATGAAGAAGAGATGGAAGATATTTTCGGTGATGATATTGCTAATATCGCTGCTCCCATTATTAATGCTCCTATTAATGCAGGTATTTACTATGTATATTATTTTATATTATTTTACATGTAGATTATAGAAATTTTAAAAAATTTGCAGTTAATTTATTTAAATAATCTTTTCTTTCAGGTAATAGTATTTTTAATAATATGTATAATGTTACATACATACATTTTGTATAATTATTCATACGAAATTAAAAATCATTTGTTTTCCAATAAGTTGTTAATTTGTAACTGAAGTAGTATTTTGTAGTTCAAGTGTTTTTCATATAAATAACGTAAGATGTATTTATTGAAATTCTTAAAGATTTTGCATAGGTATATACTCGTTTATTTCAATTGTTCTTAAATTAATTTTGATCAAAAAACATTGTTTTAGCCTGAACATATTAGAGGTAAAATAGATTATCATCAAATAATTTTATACATACATTTCTTGTGTAATTTAATTCAATTCCTCTAATTTAACCCATACAGAACAATTAATTGGGACATTCATAAAATGTTTTTTTCAACAATTGTCAAAATTGAATTCTTCAGACAATCAAAATCATACAATTCCATAAAAACCAAAGATAAGAAATTTTTTAATTTCAAGAAATTGTCAAAAATGTTGAAATTTCAGAAAATTGTCAGTAAATTTATTCAAAACATCTTTCCTCTCAGGTAATAATATTTTTAATAACATAAATGACGCAGTAATCATGGATGAAGATCGAAACCACGATCTTTACATTCAACCCAGAGGTGATCCAAATGCTTGTATACAAAATTTTTATGAGGAAGTTATTCCAGCATACACCGATCAACAATTTTATGAGCATTTTCGAATGCATCGAAATGTATTTGAGGTAATAAATTAATTTTACGTATTACTTAATATTCAAGCTCAATATAGCTCATGTGAAATACTAAGTATTTTAATTTTTTTGTTATTAGGAATTAGTCAATATAATTGAAGCCCGAATTGCCATCCTCAATGCAAACCCCGAAAATAACTCTGATAACGACTCAGAAAATGACTCAGGTATTCCACTCCAGAAAAAAATATTGTTAACTATTTGGGTTTTAGCTACACCAGACAGTTATCGGTCCATTGCCGATAGATTTGGACTAGGAAAAAGCAAAGCTCACTTGTTTTAAAGAGATTGTTTCAATTTTGGCGGATTTAATATCAGAGTTTGTAACATGGCCAAATGAAGATTCATTACGAGAAATTGAACAAGTCAGTATTATTTAAAAATTTTCTTAGATATATTGATGATTAAAAATCGATTAATATACTAATAAATAATGCAAAAATTTGTACATTTACATTTTCAGGCGTTTTTGGAACGGTCTCGAAATCGATTTCCGGGAATCGTAGGAGCAATAGATGGCTGTCATATTGAAATAAAGCAACCACCACACAATGCTCATGATTTTTATAATAGAAAGGAAACCCATTCAGTAATTTTACAAGGTATTAAAACAAAAATACGTTATTTTATACAGTTATTTTCAAGATTAAAAATACATAGAAAACATTGAATTATTCCAGGAACGTGCGATCATACTGGCAAATTTACTGATGTTTTAATAGGAAGGCCAGGCCGATGTCATGATGCATCTGTATTACGTAGCAGTGCATTATACCGTCGTTTGACAGATCCTGCTCATCCTTTATTGCACAATCGTCAACATCTGCTTGGAGATTCCGGATATCCGTTATCTACTCATATACTTACACCTTTTAGAGACAATGGGCATTTAAGTGATCAAGAAACCCGATATAATGTAGTGCATGCTTCTTGTAGAAGCATTATAGAACGAGCATTTGGTTTGTTGAAAGTAAAGTTTCGTCGATTGTACTATTTGGATGTTCGATCCGTTAGAATGGCAAATGTTATGATTGCTGCTTCGTGCGCTTTACATAACTTCATTTTAATGCGCGGTCAAGCTAACATTTGGGATAATATCAACTTAGTTAATGAAAATCATGGTGATGATGATGCTGATGGAGTTATTAAAAGAGATAGAATTATGGAGGCAATGTAATTTAAAATATAACATCGAATTTAAATAAATTTATTTTTTTTAAACAAGAAGTGTGTGAAGTTTTCCATTTTTTAACAATTTTCAAAATAATTATATGATGAAATGTATTGAAATGTGCAGATATACTAATTATATAATTTTACAAACATCTTAAGGAGTATAAAGCTATTTTTTTAAAAAAAAATGTATATTTATTATTATTTCAACTTCTGAACAAAACGCATATATGTACATAGATGCATATAAAAACTCTGTTACAAATCTAAAAATACTTCGTAATTTTTCAACAATCCTGGTGAAGCTTCAAAGTAACTTATAAGTTAAAAAAATATGAACATTTTAAAACGTATGTACATGTATAAAGATATATATATGTATATATATCCATAGAAACTATTTTAAATCTAAAAATGCTTCAAACAATCTTGGTGATACTCTAAATTAATTTATAACTTAGAAAAATATCAATATATTAATCAGTCTGTTTACGTATTGCATACATTTACAATAGTAGTAACAACGCCATACACTACTGATTTATCACCTTTTTTAGCTATTTAAATCATTGCGAATAGCTTCTCTATTTTCTATTAATTTTTCTTTAACTTTAGCATCAAATGCCAAATAAGAAAGACCTACTGCCCATTTTCTACTTTAAATTAACTTAGAACAACATCAACGAATTGTCTGTTTTTCTACTCTTAAATAAAGATATATAAATGATTAAACTAAACTCTTAAAATAATTAACTTTGGTTATTGATACTTCAGGTAAATAATTATAGACTACATTTTCTTATAATTTATGAACGACCCGGACCATCTAGTTTGTTGGAGATATCACTAAGTATATCATTTCTTTCTTTCATTATTGTGTTTTTCTCTTTTAATACTATAATTAAATTATCCATAGTATTTTTCCAAATATTAGCGTTGTTTGATAAAATGTTATTATTTTCCTCCGAGTTTTTAGCCATTTGTTTAAAGATTTCTTTCTTTTCTATATCTAATTGCAGTTGTTTATTGCGTTGCCCGTACAACTGTCGTGCGTGAGTATTTTTTTCAGCATCTTTATTTTCTTGTTTATCATTATTTTCATCAGCTGTGGATACTGCTAAAGAATGGGAAGATGTATTATCAATTGTGTCTGCATCAGAAAAATTATTTTCAATTCTAAAAAAAATAATAATTTAATTAAACTAGTTATGAATGAATCAATATAGATAACAGTATCATAAAAAATACCTTTTATTTGAATTAGACAAATTCAATGGCAAAGGATTAACTGGAGATGTTGGTGTTGAACTTTCTATAACATTATCTGTTAATATCACTGATTCATCATTATGAAAAATTTCAGTCATCGTTTGTAACCATGGCCATTCAGCTCTCCCTTGGTCTGTTGATCTCTTACTTTTCAACTTTTTTTTGTATTGGGTTTTCATGTTTCTTATTTTTTTATCGAGTTCTAGATATGTGACATTGATATTTCGTTTTAAAAATTCAGCTGCTATTTCCCGGTATAATCTATTTTTTTTAACTCCTGGGTCACGAAACTGTTTAATTCTTTTTTTATACTCATCTAATAGTAATTTGATTGTTGATGAAGTCCAAAATTTAGCTGGAAAAGAAAATATTGCAAATTAAGTTTTCCATTACATTTCTTAAGTTGATTTCAGCTTGTGAGTTTTCGTGCACCAAATAATTTTTAGTTTATGTATTTTCTAATTGCACAAACTGATGTAAAATTACGAAAATGAGAATTTATATTACTATTACATATACCTTCTTCAGACTCATCGTTGGCACTACCAATTAAATTATTTGCTTCTTGATCAGTCTCATTATCTGCAGTTTCTGGTGTATTGTTTTGTTGTAGAAGATTTTCAAAGTATTGTGATGCAAATTGGTCATCTAGAAATTATATAATTATATTATCATAAAATAATCGATGATCATCACGCAATTACCATTAAATATAAAATTTGTATATTTAATGCTCAAAATAAAATAATTCTCGATCATGTAATTAATAGTAGAAATAATTTACCTTGAACAAAATGACAATTAGAAAATCGAAAACTGATGACTATAGTAAATATATATAAGTTAAAAATTTGTCTGGCATGTTTTTTTATTAAAAAAGAATTATTGAAAACTATTTAAAAGTTCAAGAAAATCATTGAATCTAATAAAAAAAATGACCAATATATCATAAGAAGGAAATAAATCAGTAATCGTAACCTAAAAAACATATAAAACATTAGGTATTTACCGGTTTGAAGCTTATGATGTATATCATCCGTCGCAGAAACATCAAATTGCACATTTCCACACATATATTTTACTATTTTGTGGACTGACATTATTATTCATTTTAATATTACTTGAAATTAATCGAACAAAACAATTTATAAACTCTACTTCAAAACAAACAAAATGAATAAGCAAAATGGCGGAATGTGTCAGCGCTAGTGAAGTTAGCAAACGTGTCCTGGCCGAAAACTGTATAGTTCGTTTTTCAGCGCTAGTAAGCGCTCTCAAGCGCTTTTTTCTGCCAAACACACCCAATGTTCAAATTTTCGATAATTATTAATGTAAGTTTTATGAAAGTAACTTAGAATAACAAAATAACACAATTACAATAATGAAACTATTATGTATTTTATAATAATAAACGATATTTATAAGAGAAAACGAGAATAATTTTTTATTCAATTATAAAATATTATAGTATAGTTGCGAACATTATCGTTACTTTACTACCTTAAAGAATATAAGTAAATTAACTTATAATTACATTAACATTAATCAGAATAAAAAGACAAATATTATTTTCGCAAAATAAAAGAACACTTGAAATTAACATCATAGAAAGTATATCATGATTAACTTGCTGTTGGCGAACTTTTTTCATCAGAATTATCATCATCATCATCAGAATCACAATCATTCAAACTACCCTCCTTCCATCACTATCATTGTTAATGTCAAAATTATCACTTTCATCTTCATCAACATTTGAATAGCGAAGTTCCTATCAATACCGAAGCCCATATGGCTCAGCTTTCTCTTGTTGACAAGTGGCGCTATGTAGTGGCCACTTCCCACGTATGGAGAGTGGAATTTTTTCTACCAATATATGATAATATAGAGTTATTCTATACTTTATGTTGAGAATTTAGCCAAAATGGCGGTTAAACTGTCATAATTGACTTCATAAAGAAATTGTGAAGGCAAAAATAAGTGCTATTTGTTGAAATATCTTTTATAATTATCAATATAAAATGTGTTCTTTAAAATAAATAACCTATATAACTTTAAATAAAAATAAATTCATTCAAATTATAATGAAATATTTATCATGTGTAGGATATTTATTTATTGAAAGAAGGACTGCTCTTGTTGTTTGTATACGGGATTAAGAACTTAATACTTTATCATGGCAGAAAATTCGATAAAAAAGTATTTTTTTGAAGATTACACATACTCAGAAATATGTGCATTATTATTTAAAAATCAAAAAATCGTTAAGCGCTGTCAAACGAATTCTATCTTCCTTGGGACTCAGAGGAAAAAATTTCAAAGAATATTATTTAGAAGATATTGTTCATGCTGTAGTGGAAGAACTTCACTCGCGTGGGTATAATCTGGGATACAGAAGCTTGTGGTCCAAGTTGAGAGCAAAATATCATCTTAAGGTGAAAAGACTAACAGTGTATGAAATTCTGAAGATCGCTGACATGGAAAGAATAAAAAATAGATTTGGAAATAAACTGCGCCGACGTCAGTACTTGAGTCTAGGACTTAACTTCGTATGGCATTTAGATGGTTATGACAAACTCAAACAATTCGGTTTTGCGATTCACGGTTGTGTTGATGGCTTTTCTAGACGAATTTTATGGCTAGAAGTGGCTACTACAAATAGCGATCCTGAGGTCACTGCTTATTATTATTTACAGACTGTAAAACAATTAAAGTTTTTGCCAACGATAATCCGGTATGATAAACGTACTGAGAATGGTCTGATAGGACTCTTTCAAATTTGTTTGCGTAAGAAGCATACAGACAAGCTAGCTGGTGAAAGAAGTTTTGTCCAAGGCAAAAGTGTTAAAAACCAACGTATAGAATCTTATTGGGGACGAATGCGCCAACACTCAGTGAACTTTTATATTTAATTTTTCAAGTGCATGCAAAAACAAGGCTTATTTGATGGTAGTGCTTTACATTTGAAATTATTGCAATTTTGTTTCGGTCCATTAATAAAACATGATCTACAATATTATGGAATCAACATCACGTTCGAAAACAAGCTGCACAAAATCTTATTGCTAGCAAACCGAATGCTCTATTTGATTTGCCAGAGAAATATCAACGTAAAAATTGTAAAAAAATGTTGAAATCCATGTCGTAGAGAAACTTCTTCAAAAGTTCACAAAAAAAACCGAAAGTATTTGAAACTTGCATTCGAGAACTAGTAGATCTCCTGGTTCCTGATGCTGTAATTCCTACAGATGCTACTGAAGCTTTAAACTTGTACAAAAATATTTTAGATCTATATGCTATTTACAAAAGCCAAGCCTGAAACAATATATTAATTTGTAATGTTAATATTACAAGTATATGTAAACAGAAAACATAAAATGAATAATCATAAATTGGGGAATAATAACAAATTTTCTAAGAAATAAAAAATTTTTTTTTCGATTCACATAAATAATAAAATGAAAAATATTCTTATTACTAATTTGTATCTGTATTATAGTCCAGTGCATTTAGACAAATTGCTTTGAAAAAATGCATTTGGATAAAAACTTGAGGGATTGTTCAGGATTGTACAAGAAACAATCCCACCAAAGGAAAGGGTGCCCCGACCCCAGCAGAGGGTAGAAACAACCCCTTAAAAGTGTAATCCGTGGATATCTCGAGAACTATCAGAGATACAAAAAAAAAATACAACCTAATTGTAGATCTAAATAATCTACAAAAAAAAGTATTGAACACATACGTCTGTATCTCTGATAGTATAGCTGTAGGGAGAGCTCGAAGGAAAGAAGTCCGAAAATCAGCCGTTTTCGGGCGATGGAGCACCGCTGGTGCGAGCGAGACACAGAGATACATCTGCGCCTGTTCCACTCGCAGAGAAAACTGAGTGTCAAAAGCATGCACGCTAAACTCCGCCCACAGAAAAAAAATATATTATTTGTTTTTAAAAAAATGAATTTTAATCTATATATATATATCGATTCAGCATAAAAAACTGAGTTGATTGAAATATAAATTTTTTTACATTTTTTTAAAAACAATACAAGGGTTACCGGAGGGCTAAATATTTATTTGTTTTAGAAAAAATTTATTTAAATGTACATCTATATCGACTCAGCATAAAAAACTGAGTCGATTCGAATATAAATTTTTTTTCATTTTTTCAAAAACAATTCAAGGTTACAAGAGGACTAAATAATAATTTTTTTTTAAAAAAAATGTATTTTAATCTATATATATATGTATATATATATCGACTTAGCATGAAGAACTAATTGGTTTTTTGTATCTTCTAGTAGTATCTATGTATACTTCTAATAGTAACAAAACTTCATTAGAATACATATTTGATTGTTAGAACATAAGTTAGAATATTAGAACACACAATATAACGTTAGAAAATATTTTTGTTTATGAGAACATAATTTGCAACATTATAATGCATATTAAAATATCAAAACATGAATACAATCGTTAGAACGCATTCCCTATTGTCGGAACATCAATTGGAACAGTAGAACCCATATTCAACACTTTAAACATAAATAAGTTTGTTGGAACATACTTTTAATCATTAAAACATGAGTTGGAACGTTAGAACATACGAGCTAACGTTAAAACATATTTTTGTTCATAAGAACATAATTCGCAATATTATAATGCATATTGAAACATTCGAACATAAAAAAAAATCCTTAGAATGCATTTTCTATAATTAAAACATACGTTGAAACGTTAGAACACACAATATAATGTTGAAACATATTTGTGTTTGTTGGAACATAATTAAAATTGTTGGAACATATGTTTAATCATTCAAACATAAGTAAGAACGATTGATTGCATGATTCAACGTTAAATCTTCTTGACGAACATTAAAACATAAGTAAGATCTTTCAAACATATGTGTTATAGTCAAAATATATGTGTGAACTTCAAAACACATAATTTATTATCGAATCATAAGTTAAATCGTTGATATACATATAAAAACATTATTCTTTTTTTATCATGATAACGTGATGCATTCATCACACAATAAATAAAAATCTTAATTAATTCTTAGTAAAATAACTAATTATTAATTTAGAACTATTAATAATTGAATTATCAATTACTTTAGTATTTAGTAATTTAGCCAAAAATAATACAAATTACTCCTGTAATTTGTAATTTCACCAAGAATATTATCAATTACAAAAGTAATTTGTAATTTAATATATAAGATTACAAATTACTTCGTTAATTTGTAATTGGATCTAAGAAATTACAAATTACTTTATTAATTTGTAATTGGATCTGAGAAATTACGAATTACTTCATTAATTTGTAATTGGATTTATTAAATTACGAATCACTTTATCAATTGATAATTTGAAAAATAAAATTATCAATTAACACTGTAATTGATAATTTAATTTTCCATATTATCCATTACAGAGGTAATTGATAATTTCTTTTTCCTAATGAACCATTTTCCAGTAATTGACTAATTTGTAATTAAAAATACTTTTTTTGACGAACCCTGCAAAACACTGTTTCGCAAATAATCAAACTCTACTCTCTTATGCTTCAAAACGAAATGGAATAGTTTTGATACTTTCAAGCAATAGTACAAATATCAAAATTGATCTAGAAACAGAAAAACCAACGTTAATATTACAGTATAATCAACACAAAGGTGGAACAGATTCATTTGATCAGGCTTGCAAATTATATTCAGTTGCATGTCGGATAAGAAGGTGGCCATTATAGTCCAGTCGTGGTGTTTTTTTAATATCAATTTTAGATATACGCTACGAACCATGTTTTTTCTGCCTGCGATTATTTTTTTTGAATTCCCCACAATTTTTTACACCAGAAAAGTCTTGGTTCGTGGTGTATATCCAAAATCTATTTTTTAGACGATTTTAAGCACACCACGACTGGATTACTCAAAGTTTTTTACGGAATGCTGAATACAGCTAATTTTAACTCAACAATTTTATATAATTTGAATCATGTAGAGGAAAAAAAAACCAGATTGAGTTTTATGAAAGAGTTGTCGTTTGAGCTGATAAAGCCTTTATTCATTAGACGCTATGGAATTTTACAGCTACGAAAAAATATAAAACTGCAATAGCTCAACTTCTCAACTATGAAACAGCTGCAGTTAATTATTCTGAAGTAATATCAATACCGAAAACAAGATGTTCATATTGTCATTACTCATTGGGAGTTAAAACAACCATGATGTATCCACAGTGTGAACAATCTATGTGTAAAAGACGTCGATGCCCTACGTACAAAGAGTGCTGTAATAAAACTTCTACTTAAAATAGATGTTTTATGTTCATTCGTATTTTTGTGCTTGAACATACAAATTACAATGAGTAATAGATCTCTGATTTCTTCAAAACCCGTCTTGTACCTACTTTTTGTCTTCCGCTACTTCAATGCATTCAAGTAGTAAAATAATTATATTTTTTGAAGCAAATCGAAAAACCGATTCCACTATCTTTTAGAGCGCTTTGTAAGCTTTCCAAAACACTATAGTTTATATTTTAGTCCATCAGAATCAATGATACGGAATGAAAACGAAAAAATCTCAAAAAGGCGTTTTCATAAGCTTCGATGGTATCTTTATCTATTTTAGTTAACACCAATCGATTTAACATTGAATCTATTTTATGCAGAATTGTTTGAGCTTTAATTTAAAAAAAAAAAAAACTTTAACTTTATTAGAGACCAAAATATTTGAAAATGAATTGTGTTGGGTACTTTCTATCCTCAATGCCTAAAGAGGTATACCGTTTCGATGTGTGTTTGTCAGGAGTTAATAGATTTGTTTTTCATATCTTCAATCTCTTTTTTAAAGTATATAAGAAACTTCTCTGGTAACATGAAAATCTCATCCTGTTTTGAATTCTCAACATTGAAATTAACCTAACCGTTTAAGGATAGAGTTGAGTGTGCTGGGTCAGAGCAAACAGTAGACAGATCTTAGTTTAACAAAATTATAACAAGTTTAATAAAAACACTATCAACAAGTACACAAAATACAGAGTTTGATTTCACGGATACTTGGAGAATGTCTGTCCCTCAGTTATCACTGAAAAGTTATGAATGTCTACTTATTTAGCTTGACTTGGTGTGTTCAGTATTATTGACCTCCCACACGAGCTCAACACGCTTCTCAAGTCAAGCAAGGATATGATTGTGCACGTGGCGTGAGGCGAACTAGCAATGCAAGATGAATGAGATTTAATTCAGATGGAATAAGCGTTGAATGTCTACTAATTTACAGTTGAATGCACGAAAGAATGAGAACTGAATATTTCTGTCACTTCAGAAATGAACAAGACGTAAAGATTGTCTCAGGAAAACAAGATTTTGGTGAAAATAATCGGAATTGCGTGTACACGTGCATGAGAACAAAAAAAGAATGGCGACAGGAACTTCGGTAGTCAAGATAGCCACTGAAAACTGGTCAAATAAGTGACTAGACTTTGAATTATTGATTATTTGGTCGATTGGTTATCGACCTGGAGCCAAGATAGCCGCCGAAGTTCCGATCAGCTGTCAATTTAAATTGAGAATTTGTTAATTCTCAACCCATCCAATGATAAGTAATTAAAATTCATTCTAACGTAAAGCTTTTCCAGCACTAGTTGCATTTTGTTGATTAAGTTAGAATCAAACCACATCATCATCTTCCGTACATTTTTTAATGTACAATTTGAAGCTAAACTTAGTCCATGATGTGAAGCATGTTTTCATCTTGGTAAATCGGAAGTAACGTGTAATGATGGGCATTCAATCTTCCAAGTAAATCACAGTTTGTCGATTATTTACAAACTGATGCATCCACTCTTTCTTTTTAAGACCTTTCACATAAATAAAATTAGCTCTGCCAATCACAGTAGATTTACTAGTAGTGTTTCACCCTCGATAAAACAGATCGAGGGTTGTGTCGGTGCTAAGTTACCATTTGAGGACAGCTCTGTTTTACCGGTCGTAAAATTACTGGTGGTTGGTATTTCTGTTTTACCTACAGTCGATGATTGTAGGATTTTTGTAGAATGCCTTTTTTCTTCAAGAAAAGCTTATCGATACTCAACTTTTTCGATACTGTGCAATTAAATGATATCATATTTATGTTTACACATGTTATTGCGTTTAAACATTTCTACGAAATTTCGTCACGCAACTGCGTAGATGATGGTGACATTTTAGGAAAGTTCAGACTTGCAACTGCGTAGTTTAATGCCCTATCCGATTTCCTCACTTTTCCGGTTAAAACGTGACTCCTTTAAACATTAATCCGCTACGAGCGCTAGTTCTTCTCAGCTTCGAGAGCATCTGAGTCAAGCTGCGCGCAGGAATGCGCACCAGCCTCAATTTTGCTGGAATTAGAAGGACACATTTTTAAAATTAATGTTATTTTATGTGAAAAAGAAACATTGATAACATTCAATATTCGGTACAAAACGTGTAATAAGAAATATATCTATGTGATTACAGATTATTCATGTATACCATACTATAATACAATGAATTCGTACGATTGGAATAATTAAAAGACGCTAATTGAGGTCGTGGGCGATGTAGTCCGGTGCCTGAGGGGGTATCCGTATGAATCAGGGGGTCGCTTGAATTTTCTGGATGATTCTTATAGATTTTGACCTCCTGAATCCAAAAATCGAAGGTACTTTTAAAAAAACCTAGCCGTTTAATTGTTATACACAAATTAATTGTTTATAACAAAACTTTTAAAACTTTTTAAAAACGAAACATTTTTTTTTAGATTCTTCATCTAATTTTACATAAAAAAGCACACCTTTGTTTTTTTCGTACGATCAGCCGTTTTTAAGTTATTAATTTTTTATCGAATTATATAAATTTAAGCGCGCGCGGCTGCAAAGAAACGCCTCAAGTCTAGTGGCCCATTCTACGGTACTGTAGCCGACAAGACGCCACATATACTTCTATCATTGTCGCTCTCGCACAGTGTTTTCTTTTTGAAAACGCCAGATGCGTGCGCAGCAAAACAGTCTTACAACTTTTAATTCATGTAACAAATTGATAATTTAATGTTTTTAAATGTTTTTAATGTTAAAAAATAATTTAGAAATATTTAATATTCCTTAATGAGAAGAAAGTACACCAAGTAATTCTTATACATACAAAATTCGATTGATTGAAATTAAAAACAATAATTATTGTAATTTTATTTTATACAAAGTTCACTCTCAAAAATTACCAAAAAGTCATTTCATATATTTAAAATAATCAATCGCAAAAATAAATTTTTTGTAGTCAAGTGTTTCAACAGTATTCGATTCGTCATGTATTTGAATAAATTACTAATTTTTCATTGTCGAAATTATCATTAATAAACTGTCTTTACAAGTTTAATTCTTTTCTATGATCAATTTTTTTTTTTTTAATAACACGGAGGAATATGGACAATCAAATAAAACCACTCTGTTTTCGTTCGATTGTAACTCGATTAAAAACATTTATCAGAAAAAAATTGGAGTAGTTTCCCACGAACCAAATGCTCTGTTTATGATTATTATGAGGACAACGTTGCAATCGTCGTTTGTTTATCTTTCAATCTATTTTTCTCTGTGTTATTATTCGAATCAGTATTACGTAGACGTCAAACTCCTGACAATACATTTGATTATATTATAAATTCTTAATGCTTTTTCATTAAAAATGGCAGAATATTCTAATAGTTTATTAATTACCAAAGAAGTTAATAATAAATTGTGTATTATTTGTCAAAAACAAAACAGTAAATGTAAAGTGACTAGCAGTGATAATGGTCGAAAAAAAATAATAATTGCAGCAGAAGGAAAAAAAGACGAAGTTCACCACCGTATTCAATTGTTAAAAGAGAAAGGTAATTCTTTAGACAATGTTTAGGTACATCACATAAAGACATGCAAATTACAATAAAATCGTTCTATTTTATTTTTTAGATCAGTTTGTGTATCATGTTGACAATAAATGTTATAAGCAGTACACAAAAAAGCATCCTCCCAAAAATAATATTGACATAAATAGTCGTGAGTCAAATCACACAGATTTAACAAATAATGTGCAAACACAATCATCTGTACGTTCATTAAAGTCTTTAACACCCACTTTAATTGCTACTCGACGAGCATTGCAAAATCGAAATAATTTAAAAACTAGAACTCCTGCTGAAAATTTTTGTGTTATATGTGACTGCATCAAATCTTCAAAAAATGGAGTTAGAAAATTTAAGTTAACAAAATTAGAGCGTGCAGAAAAATTATTAAACGCTGCAACATTCTTTCAAGATGATATTTACAGTCGTATCCAGTCTCTATTAACACCTAAAGATATTATCGAAGCAAATTTATATTTTCATAGTAATTGTTTACGAGCTTATGAGCAATCATTTGTAAAAAAAAAGAAAGAACCTGTAATCGAAGATCGAGAAATTAATGATAATGACGAAGTTGACAATGATGTAAATAATTTTGCGAATGACATTTATGAATTTGTAGATGATGATTTACCACTAAGAGATCAAAATCCAAAGACAGCAATAAATAAATTATTTGTAATTGAAAATTATATGAAAAATATAATACTACGTGTCAAATCAGGCGAAATATTCTGTCTCTCTGAAATATCTCGAAAAATAAACGAGCTAAACCCGCAAATGAATGCTGTTAGTAATCGAGAAATCAAAAATTTTTTGGAGCAACATTATAAAAATGACGTTACATTTTTTAATCCACCTGGAGCTAATCAATCTATAATTTTCTACAGTTCTAAAATTTCAAGTAATGATATTATGAATGCTTTACGTACAGATGAGTGTATAAAAAAAACTGCAACAATTATTAAGAAATCATTGCAAAATGTTGACTTTGGACTAGAAAATAAATTTTGTGATTCCAATGATCTTCAGCAAGCCTGGGATAATATGATCATTCCACAGCCAATAATTACATTTTTGAGTGTACTTTTAGATGTTAACGATAAAGAATTGTCATGCTTCACTAATAATACTGATGAACATAGCGATGATTTATCATCTTCTGAGCAAAGAAAAATTAAAATGTTACGTTTTCTGAAAACAATTTTTCAAATGCTGTGTTTTACAATTTGTAATGGCAAAAAAAATATTCCCTTGCAGATAATGACTGGAATATCTGTCTATAACGCATCAAAAAGTAAGTCTTTAATAACGACTTTGAATCGTACTGGTGTTAGTATCTCATATAATATGGTCAGAAAACATAGAGAGCAATTAGCTAAGTTGACAGTGTTATCATCTAAGAACGAAGTTCCTCTACCTACACATTTTTATCGACATCAATTCACGACTGGAGCATTCGACAATTTCGATCATAACGAGGATACTTTATCCGGGTTAAATGCTAGTCATGACACTGTTGCTGTGTTATTTCAGAATAAATCTGAAACAAAACCAATGAAACCAACAATTTCTGATTCTGGAATTAATAAAGTACAGAACAGTTACTTAGATGAGATTAAGTGTCAGACTTTGCTACCATACTCAAAACCAACAGAAAATATAACATTACCTCCAAGTTATTTAAATTCACCAAACATTGAACAAGCTATTTATCATTTTCCCAGTGATATAGCATGGATTATGTCCAGAATGTGTGGAACTTCTTCTGTGCAAAGAGTACCTTCTTGGTCCGGTTTCAACTCATGTTTAGGTAAAGATACTCGAGAAATTCAAACTGTTGGATATTTACCGATTTTACCTTACCCACCAACTCAATATGATACTGTATACACGCAATTATTTACCTTTAAAAATGTCCTAAAGCAATTAGAACAAAAATATTTACCAGTAGCATGTGATGAGGGCGTGTGCCGTATAGCTAAGCACATTCAATTAAACTCACCAGAAGAATTCACAAATATTGTTTTATTTCTTGGCAACTTTCATATCATAAAAATTTTTTTGTCTTGTATTGGACGATACTTAAGAGATAGTGGCGTTGAAAATGTTTTTATCGAAAATGATATTTTTGGAGTCGGAGTTACTGATCAAGTTCTAAAGGGAACTCACTACTCCCGGTCTGTTAAGGGATTTTTAGCATTGTCTGAAGCACTACAACGTTTGCAATTACAAGCTTTTTTTAAAGTAAATGATAAACAAAAATATATTAGTGAATTATGTACTTTGGATGTACTATATGAAAGTTTTTGTGAACAAGATTTCGATGAAGCTCAACAGCAGTTAAACATTTTTGAAAATAGTTGTCAAGATTTATTAGTTGATTTTAAACATTTTATTAATGACAGATGTGATAATTCACCGCTTTTTAAGTACTGGTCCAATGTTGTTCGTTTAATTACGTTATTACAAAATTTAATACGAGCTGATCGCACTGGCGATTGGTTGTTGCATGTACAAACTCTACGAAATATTCATGGAATTTTTCACATTATGGATAGGACGAATTATATTAGATGGTCTTCAATATACTTGGAAGATATGTTAATGCTACAAACTAATGCTCCTGAGGACTATGAGCAATTTTTGAAAGGTCGTGCAACAGTAAAATTATCTAATACTCCATTTGCTTCAGTGAGTACAGACCAGGCTTTAGAGTTAACTATCAATCGATCATCAAAAAGTGTGTCTGGAGTTATCGGAGTCACTCAGAAAAAAAACGCCGTAACTGCATGGGGATTGACGTATCACGAATTTTTATCAATTTATAATTACTACAGGGAAATAATGTTGGTGTATGATGACAATGATGAGTTAAAAGTAAAATTTCATCATGATTATTCACCAGCTAATATTGAACAATCAGAAGACATAGTGAATAAAATCACAATTTACATCAACTCTCATTTAAATCCATTTAGATCTGGTTATGAACCTCTTCGAAATCTAGTTACAGAGCAACTCGTTGATGATCAAGTGTGTACAAGATTACTTAATATTTTTGAAGATGGAGAAAAATTATATACTATTTTTAGAATTGAACGGTTTATTAATCAAAATAAAACTTTATTTGAGGTGATACCACATGTCAACCTACCTTCCTTTGACAGTAAAACACAAAAAAATTTAATAGTAAAAAGAAAAAAAAAAAAAATTGAATCACAACGAATAATTGAATTAGCAAAAGAGAGAGGTTTTTGTTTTAAAAAATTATTTACTTATGAATTGAGCGATAAGAATGTCCTTTTTGAGGATGATCATAATTTAAAGGTAGGAAAGAAAACAGATCTATTTGTCGAGTTAGAAAAATTATATTTCAATCAAGATCGATCACTTCATACATGTAAAGATCTCGAAGCATGTATCATTATCGAGTTAATTTGGTTTAGCAAACAAGTTAACTGGAAAGGAAATAACATCTTTAAAGACTTTGCTGAATCTTTCTGTAATGCTGTGAATAATATTATAAAAAATCAAAAATGGGAAAGAATAGATTTTATTCTTACATCTTATGAATACAATCCACTTTCAATTTTTTCGCCGTCTGTAAATAATTATAGTAGAGAGTGTATTGATTTATATCGCATAGATGACTATGTCCCGCTGCCACAACAATCATCGAAGTTCTGGTCATCGACGAAAAATAAAATACTGATACAACAATACCTTCGATCTTACATAATGATTCGTGGAAAAAGCTATTGGCCACAGGTGAAATTTTTTTTTAGTGCAGTGAATCCTGATAAAAGCTTTTCAAACAGTTCAATTCAGTCTCCAGAATTTTTGAATTTATTGTTACTCCAAAACATTGAACACATAAACATTAAAATTATTTTACACATAATGCATGCTGCAAAAAATCAAGTAAAAAATGTATTGTTGATAACATCAGATCCAGACATGATAAGTATTTTACTTTATTATTGGTGGGAATTTACTGATAATGGACTCCAGGTGATAATTGTACTTTTTTGAAACTTTATTTTTTAATGATTAATATCTGGTCTTATAAATTTTCACTGCAATTAATATTTATAGACACTATGGATGAAACTAGAGCAATCGAAAACTTCAAAAATAGTAGCTTTGCACACAATTGCTTCAACTATCGGTATGGACTTATGTAAAATTTTACCTGCAATTTATCATTTGACTGGCAGTAATTTCACAAGTGCAATTGGAACGAAAAATGCTGCACTAAAAGCTGATCCTCTCAAGTACATAATAAGTTTTGGAAAAAGTAAGATCTTTTTTTTATTTTTTATAATCTAAAGAAAATCGATTTGATTAAAAATAAAAAAACTATTACTTCATCTAATGCTAATCATTGCTGATTAAGAAAATGTTTATTTATATTTATAATAGAATTATTGTAATAATTAAAAAGAAATCACCTTTGTCATCTTGATGTTAATTCTTATTTAAATTTGTGACCAATCTTTTAATTTTGGTTTTTAATAGTGTTTGAAAATTAAGTGAAGTAACTATTTTTTTTTACTATTATTTAACATTGATTTGTTTTTCATTAGTTCAGTAAATTGCCCTCTTTAATTGGCAACGTTTTTTTTAGCAATGTCTGGTATTTTCTTCGAATTCAGTTTGCTGGAAGCTGAAAAATATTTAATTAACGTATGGAAGAAAGGAATTCATTGTGAAACATTCGATGATTTACGTCATTGGATGTACCATCATGGTAACACAATGTCAGTCAAAGATCTTCCACCTACTAGTGCATCAATTAGGTTACACATAATGCGAGCTCTATATGTAACATATGTAGGAACCCATTTTTTACAAAATAATGTAAATTATAATCCACAAGAATTCGGTTACCAAATAGAAAATGATATTCTTGTTCCAGAGAAAATAAAGACAATTATTCCTCCACTTGATGAATTAGTGCCCAATTGCACTTGTAAAAAATGTAACCGGAAAAGTTTTTTTTGCTTACAAGCAGAATTACCCTGTACATCTTTTTGTCTCTGTAAAAGTGTAAATACTTGCCAAAATATTTTTACGTAGTTTCAGTTAGGATTATTTTTGTTTATGAAATTACTTTAGAATATTAAAAACACAATTCTAAAACAATTTTTGTCTCGCTCGATTTGAACTTACGAATTGTGTTGAATTTAATAAATTTTCGATAATTATAACTTTTCTGCTTTCCTTAATAACTTATCCAACGTATTTTAAAAAAAGTACAAATATAAATTCGCACCGAACATAATTTATTTAAATTATGTAAACAATTTTTTATTTAAAAACATTAAATTATCAATTTGTTACATGAATTAAAAGTTGTAAGACTGTTTTGCTGCGCACGCATCTGGCGTTTTCAAAAAGAAAACACTGTGCGAGAGCGACAATGATAGAAGTATATGTGGCGTCTTGTCGGCTACAGTACCGTAGAATGGGCCACTAGACTTGAGGCGTTTCTTTGCAGCCGCGCGCGCTTAAATTTATATAATTCGATAAAAAATTAATAACTTAAAAACGGCTGATCGTACGAAAAAAACAAAGGTGTGCTTTTTTATGTAAAATTAGATGAAGAATCTAAAAAAAAATGTTTCGTTTTTAAAAAGTTTTAAAAGTTTTGTTATAAACAATTAATTTGTGTATAACAATTAAACGGCTAGGTTTTTTTAAAAGTACCTTCGATTTTTGGATTCAGGAGGTCAAAATCTATAAGAATCATCCAGAAAATTCAAGCGACCCCCTGATTCATACGGATACCCCCTCAGGCACCGGACTAATGATGAGAGCGTCGAGTTTAGAGAAAACGTACTTAGAACGCCACTTTTATACATCTCAAAGTTCATAGATTTTTTAATTTTAAATATTGAGGGATAAAAATTAACATGGTTTTAGAAAACCGTTTAATCTATAACTCTGTATGATTTAAATAATTGGGGATGCTAATGAGGTCCGTGGGCAATTATGAGAGCGTCGCATTTAGAGAAGAAAGTTTCTCGAACACGATTTTTCTGCCTCGTAAAATTCATAGATTTTTCAATTTTATATATTAAGGGATAAAAATCTACAGGGTTCTAGAAAACTGTTTTCTTTATAATTCTGTATAATTTAAATAATTATGGAATGCTAATTAAGCCCGCGGTCGATTATGAAAGCGTCGAGTTCAGAGAAGACGGTTCTTAGAACGCGATTTGTCTACTTTTTTAAATTTATAGATTTATTTATTATCAATATTAAAGGATAAAAATCGACAGAGTGTTAGAAAACTTCATTATATATAATTCTATGTCAGGCATAATTAAAATTACTACTAATTTGTTATTGAGCATTTCATTAAGATGTGTCTCTGTAAGTATAAGTTATTTATTCATTATATGCAAATTTTTTCTTGACCTTCGCTCGAAGGACATACAAAATTTCAAGATACCGGAATCTGCTATTATTTTATCTGCCCTAGTCACTTCAAGAGTTTTCATAAATTTTATAATGTTATTGTCTATTTCAAGGCATGGGTACATATAAATTGTATTAAATAGACGAATGTACAATAGCATTGCAAAAGAAATGGGATGTCTTAGCTGTATAATCCTTACTAACTTTAAGATTTATTTATTTTACGAAGGTTGTTATGAAGATTAACCTTTAAACGTTACCTTTTGAAGTTTAAGGTCAGGGTCGTGCAAATTATAATCTCGCTCTTTCTTCATTGTTATGCGTTGGGAAGATTTCCCAAAGTTAATATATTATGAAGTTGGACTAAACCGTCAACGTCTTAATAATGTCACATTGCCTCATTGTTACGGCACTCAATAACTTTTCTTATTGTTAGTATATTGGAATTACTTGGAAAATATGGTTCTAAAGTAAAAGTTAAATGTACGGATACATGCGGGCAATACTGAAACATATTTTGATCACTCAACTTCGAATATTAACCTGGTAATATGGAAACACTATAGAAGATGTTTGAAGCCTTGTGATCCAAGCAAAAGCAACTCTACAAATAACGATTGTTTTTTATATACACTTATGGATGAAAAATGTTATTATCTGTCGATCGATACACACTTGTTTCTCAATTAATTTTTCCATTCAATTCTCTTTGATCGTAACGGGAATTCAATACAGTTTGGTTTTCATTCATAATTATAATCTTCATAAAGGTATTATGCGCGTGGAACATATTCTGAATAGCATTCAAGACAATTTAAAAAAATGAAAACTCCTGATATCGATTGCTTTTTCATTATCCGATATTCTATCATTGAAAAATTCTAAATGAAGAAAAAAAAATCAATACGGTTAAATTGATGTAGACTCATAATTGTTGTTAATAAAAATATGCAAGTTAATGAAAAAAAATTGGAAAACTAAGAAATGCTGTTCAACTTACCTGTTCCATTTTGCTATTTTTGCTGAGCTTACTCTCTAAATAAACTCCGCCCCGAAAAAGAATTTTTGGGCAGATTTAACGCCCACACGACAAATGTAACGTTGGTGATTACCTGGTCAAGAGTCAAAATTAGCTAATTGACAACGCAGGTACGATGACCGTTCCGCCTTTGTCAGCGTGTTGGGAAACTTCAGCGGTTCATATAAATAGTGCCATTTTCTCAAATTTGCTCATTTATGTGCATAGTAAACCATCAGTGTGTACGCCTGAACTATTTTGAAAATAGAGCTATTTACTCTCGAAATTGAATCGTTGATCATTCAAAAAAATTGTTTTAAGTTTCTAAAGCATAGTTCAATTACTTACATTATTATGTCATACTGTGTAGTTTTGGGGTGTCAATCCGGTTACAAATCAAACTACACTAAATGCCTTATGTTTCATGTGCCGAAAGACAATAATTCACGGAAGCAATGGCAAATTGCAGTGCGATGCAGTGAATTAAAGATAAGTCAGCGAGTTTGTGCAAAACATTTTCGCAAAGAAGACATTCTGTTGGAAAAAATATTGAAAGATCAGAATGGCAGAGTTCTGGGAGTGGTAAGTAATATGTAAAAATTTCCAATTAAAAATATATATAAAAAAGCCATTTTTGAAAATGCGATGGCTTTCATGATGACAACATAGTCATTCCAACAGAGGTATGGTTTAATTACTGAGTTTATTAAAGATAGGTCTACCGTCGTCCCGACTAGCTCTACTGTCTCCGCGCGAATCCTTTATACCCTTCAGCGTAGATAGCATTTTAGATTCTCGTCGTTATGATTATTCTGCATTGTCTGAGTCGTATTTTTTTCATTTTCATCTCACTTTTAATGTGTAACAAAAACATATCAGTCCATTAAAATTTTTTTTTTCAGTCACCCTTCAAAGTTCCTAATTTTGTTGGAGTCTGCTGTTCCATCTCAATTCTAGTGGAATGACATATATGATAAATTTAATACCTCAGATCTTGATGGAACGAATCTGGCAGCTGAAGAAGTGAATGATAAAGGAATATTCTCAACATCTCAAGCTCCTTTATTACTTCCAGTTGTTCCTGAAGTAAATGTCAGAAATGAATGTGCATTAGTATTCGATAATTTATTGGATGATCAATCTCCTACAATTCTACTATCTTGGGAAAAAACGATGTTTTGTATCAATAATGATCGTTTCATTGTTTATTCTCTCACTGAATATGAAAAAAATGGTGAAGTGGTTGATGAAAGATTTACTAAGAAATTTATCGTGAGTGGAAAACTGCATGTTCAGATGAAAATCAACGACAAAACTGTAGATCTTACTGAAATTACCGAATATAAGATTGACACCATTCCTAATATACAGAATGCAATTTTCGCTTTTCACACGAAAATTGTATGTGCTGGGGCACAGCTAGATGCTGACCTGCTCCAGGTTGATCGTACTCAATACACATATGATGATAAATTCAATACGATCAGACATTCAAAATGCTCACTATTAAGCGTTGAAGAACAATGTGATCATTGCAAAAGCATGGAAAAAGTTCTCAAACGGAAAAAAAAGAGAAATTCTTCCACATGCACTGCTGGTTGAAGTGATCTGAAAAGTAAATGAGTGGATGAAACGAATGTCAGAGCAAAATTACAACAATTACAGAAAAAAAAAATAAAAAGATGGAAATAAAAAACAATAAATTGCAAGGAGAGATCAATTAAAAAAATTCCTAGCAGAAATTCATAATAAAATGTCATCAAAGAAATTTTCGAAACATCCAAATGCAATCGTAAAAATGGTCGAAGATATCCTGGGCATTGGATGTATTTATGCACTTTAATGCATATGAAATCCCCGACTACTCATAGATTCATCAGAGAAAATGATATACTGCCGTTACCATGTCCTAGCACCATAAGAAAGTAGGTTCATAATTAATATTCCATTTTTATTTTATTCTAACAATTTCTACAATAACTTTTCCAATATTATATGGACAGCTGTCTAACGTGACGATTGATTGTGGCTTCGACGAAAAATTTTTCAAACTATCCAAAGTATATATGGAGATAAAGGCGAACAAAGATGGACTTCTATTAGTCGATGAAATTGGTTTACGCGAAAGCATGAAAAAATTTTCCAGATAAATCTATCAAAAGCAGTCTTTACCAAATGGGATCATTTCAACATAATTTATGAAATTGAAAAAATCAAGGCTGTCAACGATCGTATTGTCTCAAAAATAACACAAAATCATTTAATATTAAATAGTTCCTCAAAGACGCGGGTCCGATTAGCAGTTCAGGTATATATTATCATTATTGTCTCACTAAAAGTTTAATTCTTAACACCATGTATAATGTTCAAATAAATTCATTACAGGTTTTTAGTAAGACAATAGCCAGAGGGTTACAAACATATCAGAGTTTCTTTATTCAAGAATATTTCAGCGAAACAATTGAATTCTATTTATGGATTAACAGATTATTTAACTGTCTCAATGAAAATCTTCATGGTATTAAACCCAATGATAAAAAATATCGAGTAAGTCTCATTTCTATGATGGAGTTTCTTTAATAAATTATTGCTCATCTTTATTTTCTTTTTCATAATCAATTTTTTTTATTATACAGTTCATCGAAGATGCTCTGAAAATTCTAAATAATTGGGAACAAAGTTTAAACAATAATAAAATTAAAGAAGCCAATTTTTTCACCATAAATACTGCAGAGAAATTACGGGTAACTCTGACGTCCATGCTGGGCCTAGTAAACGATTTCAATGCTGCATATAAAACAGGAGTGCTGAGTGGACGAGTAAATCAAGATTCATTAGAGGTTATGTAAAAGAAACAAATGCTGTAACTAATTCAAAATAATACAAATAAGTAATTGATGTATGTTGATATTATTAATCACTTACAGCGATTATTTGGTTCGGTGTGACAAGCAGGAGGTACAAATGATCACCCCGCAACACCTACCTTCTTACAAATATACAAAATTTTATCACTCCACAGCGTATTAAGAGCTCCCAAATTGGGTAATTGTGAGATGAAACAGGATGGTGATCAACTTATCACACTACAGGATTTAAAAGTGATTTACGACGATCAAAGTGTCAACAAAGTTAGCGTGATCAAAAATTTAATAAAAACAGCTGTAAATAATGACGAGTGGGAAATCGAAAATGCTCTAGAAGAACATGACTACTATTCACCAAACTTACAGAAATGCATAATTCATTATTGCACAGAAGCCATCTCTTTTAAAATTTTAAAATCCACAAATTGCGAAAAATGCCATGATGCGATCTGAAATCCGAAGCCAACAACATTTATAGCAGAAGCATGTATAGCCATCAACCAAGCAGAAGATAAAAGTTTTCGGCATCCTAATATAGGTTTTTATAATTTAATGATAAAAATTGAAAACACATTTGAAAATTATTATTCCATAAAAAATGTCAAAAGTCTCATATGGGAAGATCTAGTAAATGATTTGGTTGATTCGAATATATTAACATTTTCGTGTAAAACTCACAGCACGGAAATGCTTTCATCAATAATTTACAATTATGTACTCATAAGAATGAATAAAATAGCAAAATCTCATAACAGTTGGAATTTGAAAACGTCTCAGGCAATGAAGAAGACTACCAAATTTCATAAAAATTAACAATGACAGAGTTTTTCGGCATATTATATTTACAATAATCAAAATTTGTGATGAATGTGCAGTTGTAATATATTAGTAGTTGAATCGTCACTAAAAAGTATTGGAAAAGATTTCAATTTATAAGGAATATTTGTAACAAAGATGTATGTTTCATAAACACTGAATACATGTTAAACTTACATTTTAACATTGCATCTTTTTAGAAATTTTCGAAGAATGTAAAGGAAGATGACAGTTCTAGTATGAAAACATGGATCATACTTATTGGATGCCCGCGGTCTTAATTAGCATCTTTCGATTTATTTGATCATACAGCATCAAAGATTCAGCAGTTTTCTAAAACCCTGTCAATTTTTATTCTTCAATATTCAAAATTAGAAAACTCAAAAATTTTAAAGGTAGAAAAATCATGCTCTAAGTAAGTTTTTCTCTAAATTCGACGCTCTCATAATTGCTCACGGGCTTAATTAGCATCTTTTAATTATTAACTTCCCATTAGGAAGTTATTAAAATTAGGTCGATTGGTGAAATGTGACTTTTCATCATATCTCCACGTTTCTAGATATATGCAAGCATACTGACCAACTTTCAAAATGATGTGTGTGTGTACGTATGTACATATGTCAGCATTTTTTTTCGTTTTCGATATCTCAAGAACGGATTGAGATATCGACTCCAACCAAAATTTATTCGAAAGATATTGTTATAAAGAGGATCTGAAAGAAGTTTAAACAAATGCGGTCGAGCCGTTTTTTTTTTTTATATAAAAAAAAATTAATAATGAATAAATGAAAAGATTGACTATTTATTAAAATACTTTTAAGCAAAAGAATAACGATTTCATTTAAAAATTAACTCGATATTTACTGAACACTATTATTTACAACTAAATATGAATTTCGACAATTACATATTGTTTATAACAATATAAATTTGTTATAATAATGGGATGTTCATCGTGTAAGCACAGACAAAGAGGGCTCGGACCAATTTTTTTAATCATACAGTGGTATAGATTAAACCGTTTTCTGAAACCCTGCAAATTTTCATTCCTTAATATTCGAAATTAAAAAACTCCAAAATTTTAGAGGAATAAAAATCACGCTCTGAGTACGTTTTTCTGTTAATTCGACGCTCTCATAAATGCCCACGGGCCTAATTAGCGGCTTTCAATTATTGCAATCATAGAAGGGTATAGATTATATAGTTTTCTAAAACCCTGCGAATTTTCATTCCTGAATATTCGACATTAAAAAAATTCCGAATTTTAAAAGATAGATGAATTACGCTCTAAGTACATTATTCTCTAAACTCGACGCTCTCATAGTCGCCCATGAGCTCAATTACTGTCTTTTAATTATTCCAATCGTACGAATTTATTGTATCATAGCATAGTATACATGAAAAATCTGTAATCGTATAGATATATTCCTTATTATACGTTTTGTACCAGATAGGGAATGTTATCAATGATTCTTCTTTGAGTAAAAGAACGTTAATTTTACAAATGCGCCTGTCTGTTTCAGGCGAAATTCCGGCTGGTGCGCACTTCTGCACGCAGCTTGACTCATATGCCTTCAAAGCTAAGAACACCTAGCGCATATAGCGGATTTATGTCTAGAGGGGTCAGATCCGCATCCAAGCTATAACATTGGAGAGATAGGGAGTCGGATAGGGCTTGTTTAATGATGACATAAACAAGTTTAAACTTGTTTGCGCATGCTCTTAGAGTGGGGATTTACGATATAAAAGTCGGGACCGAAACTAATGTTCTTCAGTCCTAAAAGTTCTCTTGTCATTTTTATTCGTGCTATTCTAAAGTGTACAAAATGGAAGTGTTTGGAGATGTTGAAGGATTCTATACACACGATAAGCAGTTTATAGCAAAAGAAATTGTAATACTATCACTGAGTGATCCGACATTTGACTATTTATTCACATTGAAACCTCCTCTCAACAGTTATAATGAAGTGATTTTGTTTGCGAGTAAGGATTTTTGGGGGCAAAGCCATTCTATACCTTGGGATTCTGGCAACAATGAGTACGAATACCTTGAAATCGTATTAACTAGACTTTTACAAGATGCAACTTACATTTATGTGTTGGAAGCAGAAAAAGTAAAGTGGCTAAGTACATTTGTCAATAAACCCATAATTGATGTTGCTAAAATCCAATACATAAATTATCTAGAAAATAAAGAATTGAATAAAAATAAATTTCGATGCACACATAAAAATGTACGACGCATGAAAGAGTGGTTCAAGAGTCATTGGAGTCCATCAGAAGAGAAATCATTACAGCTGTTCCATCAACTGCAGAGTTTACGGAAAATGTCACCAAGTGATATTGCTTATCTTGATGAAAATTTTATACTACAATTTTCGAATTCTAAAATTTGCGAAATTTAGTACAAATTACCAACACGACTACAAAAAGATAAAAGATTTATCAATTATTTACGATGCGAAGAACATTATAAATCATCGTTAGATGACGTCATAGAAAATCCATTTCCTTATAAAAAACAATGTATAAGGTGTCAAGAAGAAAATAAATAAAAATTTATGTAAAAAACGTTTATTTCTCTTTTGATTACATTGATTAATTTACGATTAAGTTTTTTTAAATCTCTCCAGCAGCTTCTTCCTCCGGATGTAAAACTTACATCAATTTTTATAATTGTCCACTCAATGGCTTATATTCTATGATGCAATCATATATATTCAGACAATAAGCTGATGTATCAGCAGGGAATTGTTTTGTTGATTCGAATTCCAGTCGAACATCAAAAGGTCCGGATTTCAAAGATTCGTTTTGCTTTGAGCAATCAATTACGATTAAAGGTGATGTATCCAAAAATTGCTTCTTCGAGAGTAATGGATCAGCTTCCTTGCCGTAGTATGATACTTGGAAGTCTTTGTACATGTCGTATAACAGTGCATACTGATTGTGAGTTATGTCGAGATTCATGTTACCGTATGGATAAGACTGTGAATTGAGAAACAATTTGACATCTCTCAAATTGCAGTGATCAAATTTACTCGCATGCTTTATAGCGTCATTTTTACGTGCCGTTTGAAATGCAAGTATAACATATCTACGTTTTTCGAGTTGTGTTGATGTCTTTACAACCTACACATGTTTTGTTGTCCTTGGAAGCAATGGATATTTATACAATTCCCATGATCTAAAACTTAGTGTTATTGCCGGATCTTTTGAAATAAAATTGACCATTGAGCTCGGCAAATTTTCCAGTGATGTGTAGAGAACTTTTACTTGGAAGTAAACACAAATTTTGATGTTGGACTGAGTTGCGTATTTCATCATTGTTGTTAAATGTTGCAGAAGCGTATGGTTGATGAGCGTGCACTTCATTATGTGAAATGGACTCATCAAATATCACGCCTCTATTGATAGCTAAGATTTCTCCTTCCGCAGCCATGGTAGTAGACATGCAAAGCAGCACACTTTTACTTGATTTGTTTGCATGGTTTTAGGCCTAAGCTTTTCAGAAGTAAATAGTTCTGATGGCTTAGTTGTTTGGGTGTTTGTCGTTGGCTGACGATATTTTTGCATAATAACTCAGTTTTATAGCTTTGTCCGATGATTGGCTGATAAACAATTCCCATTATTTCACGGATTTCACATGTAATCGTATTGTTATTGTTTCTTCTCGGAAATTAACTGATTCTTCGTCTTGATCAACAATTCTCAATTGTATGTGATGTATTGCATGCACGACGATTGGTAGATGAATGACGTTGGATGGCACTTCAATGATTTTATATCCTGGAGGAACTGATGGAAAGAATTCATGAATTGTATGAACTAATTTATTATTAATGTACGCTCCTGTTGTAATGTTACACTCAACTCTCCGTGCATTTATTTTCAAGATGGACACCGGAGAATCGGATATTTGATTTGACTTTGGAGGGACAAATCGTGAACTAAACCCCAACAAACGACCAATCGAATCGTCTGGTACAAAATTTATGAGTGCGTTTTCACTGTAAATTTAACTGTGTAACTCATTGTTGTTCGGCTTGATAGTAATTGATAATTCAGGATCAGCTTTCTTCAAATAATTTTCAATGTCTTCGATTTCATAGCTCTCCGTAGGTATTTCGATGATTCTCTCATTATTTTTTATTACATAATAAAATTTATTATTCCCTCGATCAATGTTTAGGATAGAATTGAACGTTAATAATTCAACAAGTCCCAATACACAATTTTTAGACTTTGTGACAGTGTTATTGTGAAAGAATCGTCCATAACTGAAGTATTTTTATTATTTTACTGTTCTTTTATACCTTTCAGAAATTTCTAACACAAATGTCCACAATTTGTCGTTGAATAATCTTGATGCTTTGTATGATTGTATAGTATGCTACCAACATCGAGATATTTTGCAAGTTCTGGTGGGGGTTTTAAATTTCCAAAACTATCAAAGTATATGACTTTATTTCCATGTTTTTTATATGCCACGCAGTGAGTCCCAGGTCCATCTTCATCATCGAGATTAATTATACCTGATTCCTTTTTCCTGGGTTTCGATTTTGGTAAATCATTTCTCATGAAAACCCTACGAAAATATGGAATTTTCATGATTTTTGCATACTTTAACATATCGATGTTTGTTAATGCTCGATGTGGTAGCTCTATACGTTTTTTTTTCGCCGGTTTCAAGTATAGACCATATCCACGTTTTCGGCGTTCGAAGCGTAGACTTCGTCCCAAAGCGAAGTTCTTGACGAAAGATGCACAAAAAAGTGCTATCCAAGGTCTACCTGGCATCGGATTGAAATTAACAATTGACAATCAGTATGATATAAATAATAAAAGATTACGCAACCTTGATAATTCAGTAGATCCGAATGATGCCGTAGCATTGGAGGTTGTTGAAAGGAAAATTATACTTTGAAAAAATCTATTGAAATAGAATTACGTCTTTTGAAAGAATTGATTTTAGATTCAAAGAAATCATTTGAAAGAAATACCAAAAAAATCAAGGCTCTTGATGTCCAAGTTGAACTGCATATAGAATCTTTCCAAGAATATCGAAAAATTTTACGAGAAGAATTGAATAAAACAATTGAACTTCATGAATCAGATCAATTGCGTGCATTATAAAAGCAAATCGTAAACAAGCTGAAGTTATAAAAACGTTGGAAGAGAATATACAAAAGTTCCTTGCTCAGAACTCAGCAGCAGCAGCAACATGAACAAGGAAAAAACACAAATTGTAGAAAATTTACATAGACTGGTCAGAAGGAATTACCAACGACGCCGTGTGGATATACGTGGTCTAGATAAAACATGGCAAGCCGATCTCGTCTATATGTCAGCATATAAATCCTACAATCATGGATATCAATATTTGCTTTAGATTCATATCATCCTGTCAGAAAAATACCAGAAAATTTGTATTATTTGTCACTAGTAATTGCATTGTCTGTTGCTTGAACCTTATCTTGACGACAACTGATGTGCTAGAGCATAAGTTCGCAACTTTTATAGATGTTCTTTCAGTTTTGACAACGTTATGATAGAGTGCAGACGTGAAGCTGGCTTAGCGAATTCAATCATCAATAAAATGCCAATTGAGTTGCATATTCCCGGTTATCAGTAATGCGGACCTGGTACGAAATTACAAAAAAGATTAGCACGTGGAGATCCTGGTATTGATCCGTTGGATGTGGCTTGTAAAGAGCACGATATTGCATACTCAAAAAATCGAGAAAACGTAGGAGTAAAAAACGCTGCTGATAGAGTGATTGCGGAAAAAGCTTAGCAAAGAGTGTTTGCTAAAGACGCAAATCTCGGTGAGAGAGCTGCTGCATTAGGAAGTACAAATATCATGAAAATTAAATCGAAATTCGGAATGGGCTTGGAGAAGAAAGTGGGGAAAAGAATGGGGAAAGGTTTAAAGAAAAAACCGTCCAGACAGATTGTGGATGCAGCCAAGTTGATGATAAATTCGGGTGTCGATCCTATAAAATCAGCATTGATAGCTGCGTAAAAAGCTGTAAAAACGATTGGTGAAAAAAAGAATGTTAAAATCCCACGAGTATTACCTGTATCCACTAAAGTTGGTGGTGTTTTACCACTTATACCGATATTTGCCGGTTTAAGAGCAATCAGTGCTCTGAGTGGTGGGGCTTCAGGTATTGTGAAAGCAGCCAATAATGCTAAAGCTGCATAACGCCAATTGTATGAAGCGAAACGTCATAATCAGGAAATAGAAGCAATAGCTTTGGGACGAAGTCTACGCTTCGAACGCCGAAAACGTGGATATGGTCTATACTTGAAACCGGCGAAAAAAAAACGTATAGAGCTACCACATCGAGCATTAACAAACATCGATATGTTAAAGTATGCAAAAATCATGAAAATTCCATATTTTCGTAGGGTTTTCATGAGAAATGATTTACCAAAATCGAAACCCAGGAAAAAGGAATCAGGTATAATTAATCTCGATGATGAAGATGGACCTGGGACTCACTGCGTGGCATATAAAAAACATGGAAATAAAGTCATATACTTTGATAGTTTTGGAAATTTAAAACCCCCACCAGAACTTGCAAAATATCTCGATGTTGGTAGCATACTATACAATCATACAAAGCATCAAGATTATTCAACGACAAATTGTGGACATTTGTGTTAGAAATTTCTGAAAGGTATAAAAGAACAGTAAAATAATAAAAATACTTCAGTTATGGACGATTCTTTCACAATAACACTGTCACAAAGTCTAAAAATTGTGTATTGGGACTTGTTGAATTATTAACGTTCAATTCTATCCTAAACATTGATCGAGGGAATAATAAATTTTATTATGTAATAAAAAATAATGAGAGAATCATCGAAATACCTACGGAGAGCTATGAAATCGAAGACATTGAAAATTATTTGAAGAAAGCTGATCCTGAATTATCAATTACTATCAAGCCGAACAACAATGAGTTACACAGTTAAATTTACAGTGAAAACGCACTCATAAATTTTGTACCAGACGATTCGATTGGTCGTTTGTTGGGGTTTAGTTCACGATTTGTCCCTCCAAAGTCAAATCAAATATCCGATTCTCCGGTGTCCATCTTGAAAATAAATGCACGGAGAGTTGAGTGTAACATTACAACAGGAGCGTACATTAATAATAAATTAGTTCATACAATTCATGAATTCTTTCCATCAGTTCCTCCAGGATATAAAATCATTGAAGTGCCATCCAACGTCATTCATCTACCAATCGTCGTGCATGCAATACATCACATACAATTGAGAATTGTTGATCAAGACGAAGAATCAGTTAATTTCCGAGAAGAAACAATAACAATACGATTACATGTGAAATCCGTGAAATAATGGGAATTGTTTATCAGCCAATCATCGGACAAAGCTATAAAACTGAGTTATTATGCAAAAATATCGTCAGCCAACGACAAACACCCAAACAACTAAGCCATCAGAACTATTTACTTCTGAAAAGCTTAGGCCTAAAACCATGCAAACAAATCAAGTAAAAGTGTGCTGCTTTGCATGTCTACTACCATGGCTGCGGAAGGAGAAATCTTAGCTATCAATAGAGGCGTGATATTTGATGAGTCCATTTCACATAATGAAGTGCACGCTCATCAACCATACGCTTCTGCAACATTTAACAACAATGATGAAATACGCAACTCAGTCCAACATCAAAATTTGTGTTTACTTCCAAGTAAAAGTTCTCTACACATCACTGGAAAATTTGCCGAGCTCAATGGTCAATTTTATTTCAAAAGATCCGGCAATAACACTAAGTTTTAGATCATGGGAATTGTATAAATATCCATTGCTTCCAAGGACAACAAAACATGTGTAGGTTGTAAAGACATCAACACAACTCGAAAAACGTAGATATGTTATACTTGCATTTCAAACGGCACGTAAAAATGACGCTATAAAGCATGCGAGTAAATTTGATCACTGCAATTTGAGAGATGTCAAATTGTTTCTCAATTCACAGTCTTATCCATACGGTAACATGAATCTCGACATAACTCACAATCAGTATGCACTGTTATACGACATGTACAAAGACTTCCAAGTATCATACTACGGCAAGGAAGCTGATCCATTACTCTCGAAGAAGCAATTTTTGGATACATCACCTTTAATCGTAATTGATTGCTCAAAGCAAAACGAATCTTTGAAATCCGGACCTTTTGATGTTCGACTGGAATTCGAATCAACAAAACAATTCCCTGCTGATACATCAGCTTATTGTCTGAATATATATGATTGCATCATAGAATATAAGCCATTGAGTGGACAATTATAAAAATTGATGTAAGTTTTACATCCGGAGGAAGAAGCTGCTGGAGAGATTTAAAAAAACTTAATCGTAAATTAATCAATGTAATCAAAAGAGAAATAAACGTTTTTTACATAAATTTTTATTTATTTTCTTCTTGACACCTTATACATTGTTTTTTATAAGGAAATGGATTTTCTATGACGTCATCTAACGATGATTTATAATGTTCTTCGCATCGTAAATAATTGATAAATCTTTTATCTTTTTGTAGTCGTGTTGGTAATTTGTACTAAATTTCGCAAATTTTAGAATTCGAAAATTGTAGTATAAAATTTTCATCAAGATAAGCAATATCACTTGGTGACATTTTCCGTAAACTCTGCAGTTGATGGAACAGCTGTAATGATTTCTCTTCTGATGGACTCCAATGACTCTTGAACCACTCTTTCATGCGTCGTACATTTTTATGTGTGCATCGAAATTTATTTTTATTCAATTCTTTATTTTCTAGATAATTTATGTATTGGATTTTAGCAACATCAATTATGGGTTTATTGACAAATGTACTTAGCCACTTTACTTTTTCTGCTTCCAACACATAAATGTAAGTTGCATCTTGTAAAAGTCTAGTTAATACGATTTCAAGGTATTCGTACTCATTGTTGCCAGAATCCCAAGGTATAGAATGGCTTTGCCCCCAAAAATCCTTACTCGCAAACAAAATCACTTCATTATAACTGTTGAGAGGAGGTTTCAATGTGAATAAATAGTCAAATGTCGGATCACTCAGTGATAGTATTACAATTTCTTTTGCTATAAACTGCTTATCGTGTGTATAGAATCCTTCAACATCTCCAAACACTTCCATTTTGTACACTTTAGAATAGCACGAATAAAAATGACAAGAGAACTTTTAGGACTGAAGAACATTAGTTTCGGTCCCGACTTTTATATCGTAAATCCCCACTCTAAGAGCATGCGCAAACAAGTTTAAACTTGTTTATGTCATCATTAAGCTACGCAGTTGCATGTCTAAACTTCGTGGCGAAATTTCGTAGAAATGTTTGAACGCAATAACATGTGTACACTCGAATATGACGTCATTTAACTGCGCAGTATCAACAAAGTTAAGTATCAATAAGCTTTTCTTGAAGAAAAAAGACATTCTACAAAAATCTTACAATTATCAACTGCCAGTAACACGGTTGGTAAAACAGAGAGAAAATCCTAGTATGATCGACTGTCGATAAACAGAGATTCCGACTACCAGTAATTTTACGGTCGGTAACTCTCTCAGTAACGCAAAGCTATCCTCGGATGGTAACTTAGCATGGACACAAACCTCGATCTGTTTTATCGTGGGGGCAAACACTACTAGTATATCTACTTATCACATCAACAATTACACGCGGCATATTTTTATATGCTATTTTAAGAGAATCCCACTGAAGTCTATAGTTATTGCGAGTATACCAACGATTTATGACTTGAAATTTCTTCGGTAATAATTTCCGATTGTACAGTTTTTTGAGAAATAAGCACAACTGACTTTGTGCTGTTCTTTCAATAAAAAAAAAATTGCTGCAAATTCTTTAATAACAATTTGATTTAGAAGATCTTTGAATCCCTGAATATCAACGAAGATATTCATTCTGTAGGTTTGATGTTATCAGTTCAAATGTGTTCGAACTGAATGATGAAATGTACTTTATCCAAATTTATGACATCACATCTTTTCTAAGAAACCGGCGATCTGTTGATATTGTAATAAAAAAAAAGTGAGACTTGTTACTCCTATGACGTCGTTTGTTTAAAAAAAGCTAACAAAGAAATAATATTTATGAATAATATTTTTTTGGGAATCGCAATCTAACGTACTCCTCCGCGAATAAATCTTTTAAAAGTTACAAAAAGAAAATCAGGCTGCTAGAAAATGTGTTTCACTTCAGTTGACACAGCCAGTAATAGAAAAGTAATCCACCCCCCCCCCCCTAAATTTAGTTGTAAATATTAAAGTGTATTTTATTCTAATTTTTTCTGCCATTCATTGAGAAAGAGCAGCAAGATACTCAAAATAATCAAAAAAAATTATTTTCGTTCCGCAACATTAATAGTAACATTTTTTAGAATAATTATAAATAACAAAACAACAGTTGAAACCATCTACATGGAGTTTCGGCACATGGCCGGCAAGCTTAATTCCCATTCTACGCACTTACAACTACAACTTATTATTACGTAATAAATCCTCACGATCCTCACGAGCGAGAATAGGTTCATGAGCGACAATTGGGCCAGTCACCTTAAAATGAAAGCTTTGTAGGCAGAATGCTGGACTTATAATTCCATGGGAAAATGCAATGTTCAATTAATATTATTATTTTATTTTCCTTCTTTTCTTCTAAATTTAGAACTTTACGCGAATATGCTCTAAGTGTTTAAATAGATTTTCATACTATTTTACGTTTTATTTTCATAAATATAATAATTCCAACAAAAATGATTGTTACTTAATTCGTGTGTTACTCACTCTGATAACGGGATGAAGGATATATCCTTTTTCTCGTATATATAGTTACTTTACGTACAAAATATTAAGCATATATTTTACAGTTTACGGTTCGATGCTCACATAAATAATATTTTGTTATTTTCATTAGTCATTATTATATTATTGAAATAAAAAGATTCATTTATTCAATTTTTTTGGAGTAGATATAATTAAAATCATTTATTTCTGTAAATAATGTAGAGACTATCCGAAGTAGAAAAAAAAAGAAAAAAAAACGCCCATACCGACCGTATGCCCAGTGATTCTCCCGGGTAACACCGGCAGCACCGTCACCACCGCTCGGTGAGGATGGCTGCGAAGTAGGGATCACCCGGGATATAAGGCCGTGCACGTGAGGCCGTTACCCACGTGAAGTCCGAGGCTCTCCTTATCTCCGTCGTCGTGGACGTGACCTGGCACAAAACTCCGTGCATTCCCATCGAGAAACTGAGGTCGTAAACCAGCAGTTCGGTGAAGCACCAGGCTGACCCGTACTATTGAGAAGGCAGTGGTCCTACCCCGCTACCGAGGTCGTTACCCGGTGGTAGCGCCGTGCCGAGATCGTTACCCGGTGCAGTCTCGCTCCAAGAGGACGGAGGTGTTACTTCGTCGCCGAGGTTGTCACCGGGTCAGTTGCCATTTATTTATCTTATCCGACACCAGAGGCTGATCTTTTGGGGTGTTAAAAAAGGAGTCCATGATCCCCCTCCCGAGTCACGCGTCTGGTTTACACTATTATCATTGCATGCATCCATCAGGAGCCGTAACCCCGCCGTGGTGTGAACTAGAGTAGAGAGGGTGTGCACCTCCGGAGCACGAAAAGGAGACCTAAAACCCGCCAAAACCGGTAGAAATCCCGCCGAAGACACTAGACCACCGTTGCCGACTCTCACTTCAGGTATTCTATCGTTCGTTTATTTTATTTGAACAGAGTAAAATTGAGTTAAGTTAACCGATCGCCGATTCCACCATCTTTTAAGGTCTGACGTACAGTGATTAGCTTCTTTATTTATTTACCTCATTATTTGTCTTTTCTTTTACGATGGGTATTTATAAATGTTTTTTGAACCAATAAATACTTTAGTAATTTTAGTTTATTAATTTGAATGTTAAAAGAGCTAGAGGAAAGATAGCTAACGAGCTACGCCGTAGGATTTGGTCAGAAAGGAATGTTCACACACGAGAGACACTTGTTCGAGCTTAATGAATGTTTTATTATAAAAATAAATAGTTTTATACTTTAACAATGTTTTAACAACAATTATTGAGCTTAGCAGAACTTAATTGAACGTGAATAGAGCGTCAAAAGATGAGAAAAACTGAGAATTGTTCAGAGAGATAGGGAGGACATGTGCGTGAGCGCGGTACATGAGCATTAATAACTGCGAACACATTGTAGCCGGTGTTGGTAGACCTAGCACAATAATACGACAACTATCATTGGCTAGGTTGGAGAAGACGAGCTGTAATTTGTCGAGCGCTGAAAGAAGAGCTAGGATAAGGTGAGCGGATTGGGTGAGCTCGACGGAGCACGAGCTTGAGCGAGAGTTGACAGGTTGCGGTTAAGTTAACGCAACAATAAATAAATCCTTGAACTATTAAATTAAACTACTTAAATTAATTGATGAACCCATTAACCCTTCTCTACAATAATGTACTCCTAGACTCGATGAGCTGAAGGCACGAGAAGGGTATTACTTTTAAAATCTGGGGGAAAAGTTTGCTACAATAAATTGAATAATGCAACCGATTGAAACTGATTAATTCCATTGAAATTTTATACTTATAACATTGAGTGATAGCGAGACACAATTTTCTCCGTATGGTGCCTAATTATCATAATAAACTAATAATTCATGAAAATAAAGAATAATTCATCAACATTATTTATTGAAAAAAAAAATTCCTCAAATTCTATTATTTATAGCTAGCTCATTCGATTGACAAACAATAATTTATTGATAAATCAAAAACGAACAATTTTTGTGCATAACTCATAGAAAAGAATGACAATTATATACGATACGAATTTTTAAACAAAGCATTATCGACAATCACATTTTCCTTTTAGATTTGTAGTACATTACATGAAACACAACAATGCTATTTTATTTCTCATTTACAATAATTCATTGTACATGATTTGAGAATAAATAAATTAGTCTTTCACAGAATAACAAGTCAATAATAATCAATACATTATACACAAATTGCATAAATATTAACAAATAAAAATACTCTGAAGACATTTATGACTAAATAATAATTTTGAAAAATTAAATATCTACTTTATCCTTTAGAAGCACAGGATTTTATTATTAATACTGAATGTAGCGTGATCGAATTCAAATTATTTGAAAAATTTATAAAAAATATATATCCTTGAATGTGATATATGCAGAGGATATACTTCTTACTTTCGAGATTTTCATCTTCGTTACAAATTGTCGTTGATCATTACCATGTTTTCGCTGGTGCAGTATATCAATAGTGAAAGAAGTGTTGAAAACAGTTAGCGACTAAAAATAATCCAGAGTGAATCATGCATTATAATAGTTGGAGGAGCAGCACATGAAGCTCGATTATTGAAAACGTCAGGTACCTCATTATTGTGTTATTTATGTATTGGTTAAAAAGTCTAGTGTATCGATTGCGAATGTTACTTACGATTGTTACGTGCTACGTAAGTTTTGTCTTGCGGATTACAATTATCCAAAAATTAGTCTTTTTTTTATGCTCAAGATATTAATTATCATTTATATTCAAAAGTTGAGTGATACACCTTTCAATATAAATGGAAATAATACTGTAGATTAAATATTTTCGCAGAACACAGTCATTCGTTACTCTAGAATTTTTTCTTTTTTTTTTTTGATCGAGAGAATATTAACTTTGATTCAATAATAATAATTAGAAAGAACTTGTCATCCTGATAAGAAGAAGAACTTGGAATATTCTATTGAATAATTTTGTTCTTTTTTAGATTCGAAGGATAAATTAAACTTATTAATAAGTAAGATACTTCTATGACGGTTATGCAGTCGCCCGTGTTCGTAGAAAAAATTCATGAAAAAATTGAAGATCTAAAATCAACTCCTGCAGACAAACCACTTGATCCAGTAAATATTGATAATAAAATGTTGTGTTCAACATTAAATAACTCACAAAACGGAGGTAATTTCGATTTAGAAATATCTCATATCATTTAAAAATATCTCATATCACTGGAACAGAGCATTTGGAGACGCCGGATAGCAGTGCACCGAGTGGATATACAAATGTTCTAAAAGAATTTGGTGATCCATGCTTCTATTTTTTATCCACGACATTTCGATTCATCTGTTGCTGCTCTACGTACTGTAGTAAACTAGGATACTGATCGCTAGATGTTCAAAACACCAGCTGTGGCACAGAATTTGTCAACTTTAATTAAAAAAATAGCTAATAAACATCGAATATAGTATATCGAAAATCAAGATAAAGGTAATCAGAAAAACGTTTGCGATTTTTTACTTTTATGGGAAGAGGAATTTCCTGTTTTAATAAATAAGAAAGCATTGGAAGATCAAACATTACAGAAGAGACAAAAAAAAAACTATTCTGCCGTCAAAGAATGACATAAAATTACTATTTGACTATTTAAAAAAAGAAGCTCTTATAGCTTTCAATATCTTGGAAAAAGAATTTGATTTAGGTGCTTGGAAACTACTTCAATTAACTACGTTAATTTTGATGCAAATTTTAAATAGACGTCGTCCTGGAGAAATCGAAAGACTAAAACTAGCTGACTTTGACAATAAACGAGAATTGGATGAGAATATTAATAGAGATCTTTGTGCAAATTTATCTTCAGAACCTATAAAATATGCCAAACAATATGTCCGACATACTTTAAGAGAAAAATTGTCCAGAACCGTATCCGTGTTATTACCTCCATATATTGTAGAATTTATCGATACACTTTGCAAATATCGAAAAGAAGCCGGTGTTAGATTATCTAATGAATATGTTTTTGCTACAGCAGTTAAAAATAATCTGAAAAAAAAGTACATAAGAGCCTGTCTATTAATAAGAAGACTCGCAAACGAGTGTGGTGTTATGATTCCAAGTGCCTTACGTGGGATAACATTGCGTAAACACATTTCTACATTTACAGCAATGTTAGATGTACAGGAAAATCAGCTTGATCGTTTAGCAAACTTCATGGGACATCATAAAGAAACACATAAAAATATTGATCGAGTCCCAGTTCCAGTAGCTGAAATGACAGACATCTCTCGCCTTTTTGTTGCTGCCATGGGTGGAGATGAGGAAGAAGAAGAAAATGTTGAAAGCGAAAATGAGAAAAGTGATACCAGTGACGAAGAAGATCTTGAAGATTCTACAAATACTGCTAATGATGTGTCAATAAATGCTAATAATACAAATGACGAAATTATTCAATCATCAGATCTTAATTAACCGTCTACGTCCCAATGTCAAACTCGACCTAAGAAAAGGGTTAAACCAGATAATAAAAGATCATTTAATGAAATCAGGTGTTGCAGTAGTAAGAGTCAAATCTTACACTCTTAATATTTTATTCAGTACCATTTACTGTGTATTAGTAGAATTAGTGAAAATCATTTTCAGAGAAAAAAGCAGTTCATTCATTTTTTGGAGACATACTGAAGCTGGTTAAGCTGCCGTCGCTGAATGAATGTCAAACTGCCATACGTACTCATGATGTGTTAAGAAGACGTCAGCCTCAACAATTAAAATCTTTTATAGACAATCAAGGCAAACAGAAAAGTCGTCGCAGAAATTATGTTCCGAAGAGATCGGGACTTAACAACTGAATTGTATATTTCATTTAGAATTAACATTAATTAATAATCAATACAATTAAACAATAGTGATTAGAAGAGTCATTTTCTACAGAGTAATGAAGTTATTAAATATATCTTTGTATGAACAGAAAAAATATTAATTCGAACGGTTTTTTTTGTAATAGATATAAAAACACCGACCCGTGGTCTAGTGGTAACGCGTCAGCCTGGCGCGCTATAGGTAGCGGGCGGGACAAGACCTTATCTTGTAGTCTTTTCTCTGACCACGGTAAGCGGGAGGCCTCTCCAGGGAGCAGTCAAAAGTGTAAGCTATCGTGTTGATGACTGAATAGTACAAAGTACTATTGCCGCTACGATGCCTTTGGGGAACCAGGCGACACCCCATTGTATATAGCCTTACCTGAGCAAGAGGCTCTGCCAGGTGGACCCCAAAAATTCCTCACTCTCTCTCTCTCGTTATCTCAGCCTCTGCTGAAGAAACCAGGACCTTTGAGGCAACCGGTGCAATCTCCGGAGGCAGGGACAATTCTGTGGAACTGGGCTGACCTCTAAGGTTGATACCGGGGCTACAGATATTGCCTAGCTGATGGTGAAGAAACCGGGGGGCGACGGGGCTGGCAGAATCTCCAGAGGCAAAAGATAACGATCCAATTCGATTCAAAAAAATTCGAACACCATGGAATGAACGGGGACTGTTCGGGGCTAACAAGGGAACCAAGGCAACTTGGGAACCTGGGAGAACCTGCAGTCTCTAAGACTTTGACGACCGCCTTTACTGTGAAAACAGACCCAGCACAATGGCCCCGTGGCTCAGCGCAGGGGAAGGCGAGACTTTCAAACACCTGACTCCATGAGGGGGTAGTCTCTACCCCTTTAAAAAAAAAAAAAAAAAAAAAAAAAATAGATATAAAAAAAAATTATTTAAAGAATATCGATTAATGTTCTTTGCAAAAAAATTTTTAATAAAAGAATCAAGGGTATGTATCATTTGAATAAACAAGTAAAGTGAGCTTAGAAATCGGTATAGGTTATTCTGTGAATAGTTTCTAACGTTATTGTTTACATAAGTTTCGATATTGTACTAACAATACGACCGAAACAGTACGAATGTATATTTTGGAGACAGTTCCCAATGTATACATGAGATTAGTTTACACTGTATGCTCCGAAAAAGATCGAATGTATACTTTGGGGACGGTCCTCAATGTATACATAAAATATATGAATCCGCAAAAGTATTCTATTTTTATAATAAACGTATTTTTTAACCCCAGTCCTCAATGTACACTAATTTTTAACGAGTCCGCATACTATACATATGATCGATTATTGATTATATTAATTATTATAATCAATTATGCACAAAAATGAAGTTCATAATCGAATGATAGGGCTTTCTTTGACCGTTCTCCGACTGAATTGAATTGTGTCGCAAACCATACATTGTACAGATATATATATATACAATCGGATATAATTTTATGTTATACTATACAAACATATAAAATAACATAATATTGTATGTAACCTCCCAAAAGAATAGAAATGTTGCTCTATATCACTATATACAGTAATATATAATTGTATAGAATAGTATATCCTCATATAGAATCTTATACAGTAGCTATAATGAGGAAATTGGTACTCGATACAACTTTATATGATATTACGTAATTGTATACAATTATATGAAATTGTATAGAATAGGATTTGACTACACGTATGATTTTTTCTATAATTTTACACAATTAGATACAATTTTATATGAATATACATAATTGTATAGAACTCGATCAAATGTATTCTATATCGTTGTATATCATGATATAAAGCTGTATGTAATCTTACATAACTGTATAAGGTTGTATATAATCGTATATAACGTTGGGAAGATGTTTTACAACATTTTATCCAATTGTATATAGTCATATAAGAGTGTATGTTGTTATGGAAGGTTCTATACAATGTCTCATGTATGTTTGTATACAGTTTGATATAATTATATAAGATTCTATACAGACACATGAAAATTCTGTATATAATTGCATCAAATTTTACAAAATTCGATACAATTCCATTCAATCATTTTTTATCGGGCAGGCATGTATAACTGAATTTAATTGTTCTGCAAAAGACACAGAACTCCTCCAAGTTTTACTTTTTTAATTGCCTGTTTCACCCGCTATTGCAATTGCACATGCTAACCGATTGCTAAATATCTGAAAAGCTCTTTTCACATTCATAGCTTCCGATGGTTTTGGATTCATGTGCTGATCTGTTATATGCGACAATAACTTTGAACCACTCACATTTGCTTTATCTAATTACGATGTGTTTATGTAGTCATTCCAATCGACAATCCCTTGATTGCTGATAAACAATTTTCCTTTTTGTTTATTTCTCAAAACAGCAACAAGTCTTTTTATCAGATTGTGACATATGTTTTTATTTCTTGATATTTTTTTTTTTGTATTTTGTTTTTTTAATAACTTTTAATGTTTTTCATATAACGTCAATATTTTATGTGTGTGAATAAAGAAAAAGAAATTTATTTTAAGACTCCCGTAATTCAAATTCTCGCACTAATAGTCGGGGGTAGGGGAAACCCATAGTTACTTAAGTAGCCACCAGGTGGTGTTCCAAAGTCGCTACTAGAGAGTTGAAAAGACTCAATATAAGCGAAGCCTGGGGCGAGCACAGGCAGATCCGCTTCAGCCGCCGTGGTGTAACCACAGCAAACGCAAGGAGCGCAGGTACCTAGCTAAGTATTAGTCTTGGTGTCACCAGGCTAATATTGAGTATTTTACCCATTTTTGACTAGCGAGTTCGCTTAACCTGAAAGGGGGAAGTACTGCTCCACGGTCGACAGACTGGGCCTAACCCTTCTGATTTTTTACCTAATCCTTGAGTATCAAGGAGACCACCGGCAATCCTCGAAGGAGAGGTCTTGCCGAGGAGGAAGTGGTACACTTCTGACCCCAAGAGAGAAGGGGTGACTCTCTTGTCCAGGTGTGTAACACCTGACCGACGGTGAGGGAGTGCTGAGGGTGTGTGTAACACACCAACCAGGCCTGGTTAACGGAAAACAGACCCCTGGGGATAGCGTGGTATACGTAGAGTTAGAGGAGTATATCCGTTGTCTTTTCGTCAACCGGGCGGCCATTTTCTCGATTTTATATATATACGTCATTTTACCGATTAAAGCATGGCCATTAAATAAGATTTCACTTTTACCGACGGCCATTACAAATCATTGTATATACTGTAAATTCTAACTATAGTGATAACTAAACGTACTAGAGTCTAGTACTCAATTATATATTTTCTACCCAAATAATTTACTATAGCAAAAGCTGATCTTAAATACATGTATGATTGGAATCTAGATTACCGATTGATCATTGACACTGTGTACCTCTACCGAGGAAGTTTATTTCAAATATTACTTAACCATTTGATATAATTAATACTAGAGTTTGCTTGCACATAATATTATTTCTATTTCGCACTATATTTTGTTGAAATAATTCATATTTTGCTTTAATAAACATAAAATTCTGAGTGAACCACATTTGGAACACTGAATAAAACCTTCCTATCTTATGAAAATTTTCTACCACTCGACGTTTGATTTTGAATCTCCCACTGGAAATCTCGAGCGAATATCTGTTGCTGACCCTCATCTACGGACCCTGGCACCGACGAACAAGAGCAGAGGGTATTCTAACCGTCACCGTTGGGTTGTTGTTCCCTATTTGGTTGGAATTCAATCGACGGCATGTTACAAGATGTGAAAAATCGACTAAAGCAAACTATTTCTTACTGTTCACATCGAAGTATGGTTTATCTACACTTATATTTAGTTGGTTAAATTAACTTTGATTTGCTGGTCCTTGATTACATGTGATCAACTAAACATCAGCACTAACTTTTTCAAGTTCATGTAGGCACGTTTATAATAAAGTTTTTAAATTCCTTGGGTCAATGCCTTTTTCTGATAAAAAATATGCAATTGGTTGCCGCCATGCATTCCTTATATTAATACTGTCTATACAAAATACCAGTATATATTTGGCTGGTACTGCTGATCGTCCTAGGGATACTGAATCTTCCAATTCTTCAATATAATCAAGAAACGATGAATATTCTTCCCAGCATTTAATTGTTATTTCATCAAGTTTTAAATAACAAAGACGTTTTTCTGGCTTTAATTTTTCTAGATGAATTTTGAAGGCTTTGAAAATTAAGTTTAAAAATCCAGGTTCAATATTGAAATCTATCATCCATCTCTTTAAAGTTGATGGGCTTGGAAACTTACAATCTGCCTTTCGTAAACCATTCAAAGCTGCTGGAGAATAGTAATATAATTGACTAGCACCATTTCTCTCATCATCAGAATACGGCGTCTTATCTTTATGTAATTGTAAAGATATTAATGTTTTAGCTGATACCGATGAATTCATCTAATCAATAATAGCCATTACAGCAATTTTTTGTTTTTTTAAATACTGTCTCCTGTGACGCATCAAAACGAGTTTTAAAAATGCACTCTTCTGATTTTGTCTCTTTAGGACGTTCTTTATAATATTGTATTGCATTTTCAGCAGTCGTTAATCGTTTTTTTGAATAATTTCTTCCTCTAGTAATTTCTTCTATTTTTATAGTTGTTATGTCCGACATTTTCGTGTCCCAATTTATTGGATTATTTATTCTAACAATATTAAAGTATAAGCGAAATATGAATCCTCCTCGATTCAAATTAATTAATTATAAATATCTTCGGACATAACATAGTCAATTCATATATTTATTAATCTTCATCATACTCACTAGCACTATAGCTATCAACATTCGAAGTACATAAAGTCGATGTGCTAGGTCTTGCATATCCACCAATACTTTCAATACGTACCGTTTTCATTGGTACCGGAGAATTTTTTTCATGGTGAGTTTTATCGACATCTTTTTCGGCAACATTGAATGTCGATTCTACTTCCAGCTGATCAATATTAAGACTATTCTCATTGATGGACAGCATTGGTGGATAATTCGGTAGCGGAATACTATCTCTGTTTAAATTTGACTTATATGCATCAGTGAATGCACTGTCAAAAAAGTGGCCTCCGCAAATACCGTATCAACTTAATGTACTTAAACTTAATTTTCTTTAATCATTATTTCCTACAATATGTGAAAACTTAATTAGATATAAATATAAACATAAAAATGACGGAGAAACAAGTAAATTTACGAACGCAAAATGCTATTGCACATTCTTATTTTCTTGCTATTACGATGGCATTAATGTTATATATTTTTTCTCTGAATTTTACAGAGCAATGCTCTAAAAAAATTAACTCAACATTTTTATGTATTTCGACTTTTCAATCAGTTTGTGGGTACTTTATTCATCGAATGGTTCACATTTAGACCCTGTTTCTTTTATATTATATAAAAAAGCACGTTTTATGTACATAAAAAAAAACAGAATTTTTACATGAAGAAAAAATTCTAATGAAAAATATTGAAAACAACAATTGCGTAAATACTGTTGGGACGTGCAATTTTTTAACCAATATAATCCTGTATTATCTTAGGCAAATTATGGTGAGAACATTTCAAAAATTTGGTCAGAATCCATTGTACTTTTATATTGCACAATAGATTGTAAATTAATTTCGAATGAATTCTAAGTTATTGATTACCCTGATTAGGTTTGTAATGTCTAATACAAATATTACATGGTTATGATAAAATTATTAAGAATTTTTTTGTAATTCTATAAATAATTTATGTAAAAACTCCTCTTGATTGTTTCAACATTGAACTTTGATGCAAGCTATGTTAATAATATGTTGAAAATAGAAATAGATGTAAATAAAAATTGAATAAATGAAATAAATTAATTACATCTAATTGTAATGTTATGTCTTAATGTACAATTAATTTATTAAATGAATTGTAATAAAAGACACAAGCAAGGATTTCTCTGTTTTTGCCCTAGCTTTCCAGCCAATAAACAGGGAAGGAGTACAGGGATCTTTGATTGTAAAAATTGATTAAACAATTAATTTAATTTTGAAGTGACTCTTAAAAAAATCGTATATTGAAAGCAATTGTAATACAACAAAATAATATTTTTAAATGAGATTATAATACCTTGAATTAACAGCAATTGAATCCACGGAATGTACAATTTGAGATGTGGAACACCATAGTCAATTGGATGTAGGCAGGAACCACAACTTGCAATGTTTTTAAATTTCCGTTGACAGACCACGACTATTATTAACGTTCGTTTGGTTCAAGTACGACTTCGCAACTGACTTTTGCGTTTTTGTAATGGTATATATTCATTTTGAAGAAGGCGTTGACTTTCCCAAAACAAGAAAAGTCAAAACCAATTAGCTTTAAGATTTTTAACTTATAAATTGTTATTGGTGAAAACTAATATTCCAGGGAGCACACTATCCCTTTCATATTGGTGACACCTTAGCCTGTAGGTGTCTTACTCATTACGCACCGACGTCACCGGGCGTAATTACCTTCCTCATTGCTTCTACTAATATATGTTGAAACGATACGATTTCTTTAGAGTAATTTAAAATGGTATTACAATAGGTATTGATTATCAGGTTTTTCTTTCGTTACAAATATTTAAGTTCTATTGCATATATGAGATACAGATGATTGATTACTTATTGGTAAAACTTTTCGGAATAACATTTATTGTTTAATTGCTTCTTTCATAGTTTTTATAGAATACTTCATTATATTAAAATTATCATGACCATAAATTATTGATGATATTACAAATTCAGTGTTAAGAAAATAATTAGTATGTTAAGAGAAAAGTTTTTTTCAATTTAAAGAATTACTACAAAATTACTGAACATATGAAATATTTCAATAATGAGAGAATAACTACTAAAACGATTTAAATGTGGAGAAATAATTATTAATTACTTCTCAAAATGATTAAAACAGACGGACGTTACAGTAACGTAAATTTTATAATACAATTTGATTTAAATTGTATCTTTATTTCATTCTGAATTTATATTAAATATATTTTTATTTTAAACGAAAGTAAAATATTTTTTTGTTTAAACAATTACATATGAAATTTAAAGAAAGAATGAGTGAAGTAATAAAATAAATTTATAATGGGAAAAATATCTAATGAATGTTATTTTTATCAATATAAATAAAATTACAGACAATAAGATTAAATTATTATATTAATTTTTCGATTCTAGGTTGAAAAATAATATTTCAATAAAAACATATTAAGCAATTAATTATTTTTGTGAAGGATTTGATTTCACATTAAAAACGATTTTAACTAATACTACCTTATTTCTATATTTATTACAATATAATAAGGGGTGCTCACGGTTAAGAAATAAATAAAAAAAAAGCTCTTGCAAGAAATCGTCAATCGACTTGTTTTTTAAACGTGGTTGAATAATGTCTCGTGGCAAATTCAATGTTTCTGCTTATGTTATTCTATCTGTAGGAATGTAAGATATTTTGTGATATGATAGTTGATAATATTCTTATTTTATTTTTTTGTGACATAACAACAAGAACAAGTTTACAGTGAGAGAAAGAGAAAGGAATACATGAATGAAAGCGAGATATATGCATGCATAATTAATTATAAAATTTTCTAATGAATTATCCTAGATAAAAATTAGGATGGTGTTATGTCCAGCATTTTTTGCTCCTAAAAGTCATTTCTAAATTCATCCCAAATATGTAGAACACGATTATGCTAAATTTCTTTCGTCAAATAATAACGAAATCCTCTAAAGTATCTAAGTCCCCACGAACAATGACCAAACATTTTTGCTGAGTCTGCTGTGTGGAAACCCAGTACTTTTCCACAAATGTCCTCAATTTTCTCCTGGAAACCAACGGGGCCAACGCCTAACGTCAACTTGTATAAAAATTACCCCAAAATGTTACTTGGCGCTCAGTCAATTCAAGCTAACGGTGAAACGTAGGTTGACAGCCCGCGCCCGCTAAAACCGCCGCGTAACAAGTCTTTTCCTTCGTGCTTCTCCAGCATCCTGGAGAAGAATTCAATAATCCGAACCTCTCAGGATCTGTTGAAACACCATCAAAATTTTTCGTGCGTACTGAGACGCGATAACAAAAAAAAAAAAAAAAGAGATAGAGACGCATCATTCGTTCTGGGTTTTTTTTACCCTTAAGAATTACTCGATTGAGTTCGATATCAAATATTGTTATATTTTCCTTCTATTGCTTAAATTAAATAAAGTGTAGTACAGTTAAAAGAGAATCACACGGAGTGTCACAGTTATTAATTTAACGCCTCCTCCTCACCCCTGGATTAAAGTACTTCCCTGATTGTGTTAATCACATCTACTCATCATTTTGCCTCTGTAAAATTCTACTGGTCAACCACCATCTTCCATTTAAACCTCACATAAGCAGTAAGGAAATAGTAAGTATACTATATGTTTAATTATCTTTCCTCTTTGGACATCTACATTGATTACGAATTCTTAAAGGCGTAGGGTTCCTATCTCGCATAACGGATCCCAAATTTATTTTAACTCCAATATTCACAAATTCGAACATTGGAGAATACCCCCTGTTAGTCCAAGCCTCCATGAACATCGCCAGCTGCTATTTCGAATAATAAATAAATGAAATTTTTTTTTTTCTTTGGACATAACAATGGTAATTTTAAGCTATTGTCAACTAAAAATACTTGAATTCGTGTTATTAACACATCTGTCCAGATGATGTATTCCGAGTAGAAATGTAACTTGTGGATATCTAGCCGTTAGCTAGTTCTTTGGAGTCTTAACTCATCATTACATAATATTTTTGGCTACTGGTCAAGTCGTGGTGTAACGCTCGTTTAGCTAATGATAAAAAAAAAATAACTAATAGTTTCATTTCTTATTAACGTAATGGCTAGCTAATAAATTTTGACTGTTATAAGATAATAATTGGAAAGAAAATCGATTTTAAAAATCACTTGTCTATTTAAACTAACTAATGACTAGCTAAAAAATTTAGATTAAATAATAATAATAATTTTATGTAATTTTGCTCTTCAAAGGTGTCAGTATGAGATACATATGCTTAACCTTAGAGACTTTAAATTCCTCTTTTTAGTCCTAGCCTTTCGACCAATAGACAGGGATGAGGGGATCTTCGATAGAGAAAGTAAAAATGTGTAATTTATATAAAACAATAACAAAGTTTATTAAAAGAAAATTATTAAAAGAATTTAATTCAAACGTTACCAACAGATGATTTCCTTTGCTCAGGTAAAAATGCATTAAAATTAATTGGTCCTCCGTTGATGCTCCAGTCAGCGTAATATTCTCTTTTCTAACTTGCGAATTTATTTAAATATTCATTGTTAACAATTTCAAAAATTCTATTGGCTTCACATAAAAATTTACTAACTTCAACAAAATTACTGATACAAGACAAAATAAGACTTACAATTTTCGAGCAATGTTTCACGATGATCTGATCTCGATCTTGCTTTTCGGAACACTGACTGATGCATCAAATCTCACGTATTTATTTAGTCGGGAATGACATTATTAGAAGTTCCTTTCTTCAGGCGCGCACAAGTCCCTTTACATAGTCCTTTCCTTTTTTGAAAGCTAATGCTCTTCTTTCGTCACGCACTCTTTTTTAAACTTTTATTGCTTTTCCGCCACGTGGGTTGTCCAAAGCAATAAAATGTCTAAAAGATGATTTCCTCAAAAATTCTCCGAAATCTTTTCTATTTCAACGAAATTTAAAAAAAACTTAAGTCATAATCGTTAACCTCAATTATTGAGTTTAATTTTCAACCTCCTTTAGAAACATGTGTATATTTCGAATAATTATAGAAAATAATTGAAATACACTCAGATATAACAATACAAATGTAAAAATTTTTTTTACTTTTATACTATTTTTTGTGACATGTTGGGTTCCACCCTACGTCACCAAAGAGCCCGTCAGTACACTCTGGCCTTTCTACTCTTGATAAGAGTGGAAACTAATGCAGAGTGTACAAGTTTCAGTGAAGCACCACCAGTTGCCGCCTGCCTGGGAATTCAAATAAGCGGGAAATTCACCCCTGCTACCACATGGAGGGGGCAGACGCCACCATGAGGGAAGCCGAGAGACGCCTGGACACCACTGAGCCCTTGGCCTCTAAATTGAAAACACCAAGTTGATCACTGCTAATTAAGATTTGTTCTTGATCAATTAGAGTCACTATTTAGTCATTGTAAAGACATAAATTTATTTAATTAAGTCAATAATAAGACAGATAGTCATAGTTCCCAAGTCGAGATATACTCTTTTAAGTCAATCACTACATATTGGGTCTGGCAATCAATTGTTGCATTTCGCCGAACGAGTTGTCCATTTCTAAGACGAAGTTCCAGTACGACTTCATACCTCCAGACGAAAAAAGGGATCCAGATCGAGATCAACCTCTCCTGTGTAATTTAAAGGACGGTCAAGCAGTTCCTAGTTATATTAGAAGGTCCAGAGATTTCATCGAAGCCTTACTAAGTCATGTAAGTCCAGCCAATTATCGTATGAACGACAGAGAGTGACTGTGTAACAGATAAATGCTACCTTTCTTGTCTATTATTGCACAAAAGGGTCATAGTCAAACTTAAATGAAAATTGTCTTACTTATGTAATTAATATCCTCTATGAGCTAATTACTCTAGAGAAAACCATTATAAATAATTGATTATTATCTTTCAAAGTAATCATTCAAATCAATTAATAAGTCTCATATAAACAAAAGAATCCATAATTGCTATATTTGCATTATATTGAGTCAAACATATATTAAATCCATGTAAAGTCAGTTGTAATTCACAAATCAATCAAAGATATAAATTATTAACTTTCTTTATAATAAAAGGTCAAATATTAACATAAAATAAGTCTAGTAATTCTAAAAGGGAATATTACTTGCCATTACCCCTTTGATGAATCCTATTTGAAACAAATTATTCGATTCATTTGAACAGATATTAACTTATTAAATAAAATTCTAATAAAAGTCAAATAAGTAAGTCTGAGCTCTGCCTCACAGCTAAAATTCATATTAATAAATCGTTACGATAGTAAGGATCCTTTAAATCCTTCATCCAACATAGTCTTTAGGGATTTCCCCTCAATAATAATAAAAATCCACATAAAGACGTAACATTTTCTTTTCAGTTCCAGAAATTCATACCTCAGTTATAGTTAATTAGTTACAAAATCAATCTTATCTTGTATGCATGAGAAAACCAGGTACAATTATAGAACGCACTAATGAGAATCATTCAACCATCTTTGAAAATACACAGAACATTAATGTTTTTAATATTGATTATGAAAATGGAAATTATACTGAAAACTGGAATGATAATTCTAACCACGAAAATCTTAAAGAAAATGATCGGAGGAATCAAAATAATATTACAGTGAAAACGGTTAAAAATAATGGAATTTATGAGCTTCGTAGCTGGGCTGTTATAAGTAATACGAAATTGGTTTATTTGGATAGTTTACTCTTAATTTTAAGAAAGAGATTATTACTAAGTCAATAGTTGATGGTGCATCTCCGTATAATTCAGGTCCTAAACAACTGTGGCCAATTTTATGTAAAATAAATGATACATCTAACGTGCATCGTCCTTTTGCAGTTGCCCTATATTATGGAAATAGTACACCAGGAAATATTCAACTATATATAGCTGAATTTATTAAACAAATGAATTCTCCGCATAAGAATGGCACCACTGTTAATAGGCAGCATTTTTCATGCCAGTTACAACACATAATCTGTGACTGTCCAGCTCGTGTTTTTTTGAAGCAAGTGAAAGGTCATAGAGGTTATGGAGCTTGCGAAAGATATGAAATCAAGGGTACTTCTCTCCAATCACCTTCGAAGTCTCGATCAAGGCATACTATTTATCCAAATAATAATTGCCATCTCAGGACTGATCGATCATTCAGAAATCAAGTTCAAAAAATACGTCATATAGGGAAATCTACACTTTTACAAATACGACCACAAATGAATATGATTTCAACATTTCCTGTGGATTATTTACATTTACTTTGTTTAAGAGTAACAAAAAAATTATATATAGAGTATCTAATTTAGAAAAAATCTCCAGTAAAACTTAGAGTTAGACAACGGATTGGAGTATTTAATCGAATGGAATATTTAAAATCGTTTACACCTGCAGGATTCGAACGCAAACCACGTCGTCCTGTTTTAAATCTAAAAGCCTCAAAATTGCGTTGTATTACTTTACATGCTGGGCCAATTGTTTTTAAGAATGTCATGAGCAATGATCTGTATAATCATTTTTTACTTTATCATGTAGCATTCAGAATTCTGTGTACAAAAAAAATGGCTCAAACGCATTATCATTTTGCTAGAGATTATTTACGAAAATTTTATAATAACTGCTTATTCATTGAATGTTCATTATTTACTCCATGTAGCAGATGGCTGAAAAGAAAATTTATTACACGCTAAATGATATTTCAGCCTTTCCATTAGAAAGTTATTTGGGATATTTGAAAACATTCTTACGTACAGATAATAAGCCTCTTGCTCAGATATATCGTCGTATACATGAGCAAAATTTATCTTTCAAAAAACCTTCAGTACCTTTTATTTTGCAAATTATAAGCGAGAAAAAAGGTGTTGATAATTTTATTAAAGAAACGAAAATACATAAAATAAAGTACAACGGACTAACTGTTAGTCTTGATAAGCCAGATGATATTGTATTACTAAAAAATGGTTCAGTTATGAGAATCACATGTTTTCATAAAATGAAAAACTCGGAGGTAAATTTAAATCTAGTAGGAGTTAAATGAAAGATTAAAAGTTCAATTTTCACATATCCTACCGATTCTTCAGATTAAGATATGTATAAATTAGAAGAAAACCCTTCAAAGAATCATTTAAAGTATAGATTGTCCTATATAAAATAGTGAGGCTATGCGATGAAGAAAAATGTCAAGATGCAAAGAAAATAAGACAATACATAATGCCCCTTCTTCATTAATGTCAATATTATTATTACTTCTTTTGTAATAAAATTGTACAAATTGTAAAGATATTCATATTTTTATTCATAATGATGTAAATACCTGTGCACAAAAATAAATGTCATTATAACAGAAACAAAGAAAACGTTATTTTTGCTATCACGGTTAACTTTTTATTAGATTTTATTTATTTAGAGTATGTTAGTAAAAGTTAATAATTGATAATGACATGATCAAAGTGAATATAGAATTTTCGAGGGTATCAAATAGGGTTGTAGGATTTTCGTATGCGTGAGAGAGAGAGAAAGTTGTTTGAATGAGTCGAGAGTCTGCGCAGATGGAAGAGGGGGAAATTGAGGAGAGGTGAGTGGGAGAATAGGAGAGAGGCAGTTGTTGTGTGAACGTGGACCAGCTCGGAGGAATCTTAAAAATACTTTTGTTCAATTCATTCTTTATTGTTTTTTCCAAAATAAAAAGAACACTAACATATTTACTTTCTTTTCATGTAAATTACCCATCCACCCCAAATCAATCCTACAAATTGGGGGCTCGTCCGGGATTGATTACAAGCCAAACGGGTGTGAGTGATTCTTTTTTGTAAAAAAAAAAACAATTAAGGAATAATATTCAAAGAACTGCTAATTGCTTCGGGAGTGACGTTTAGTGTTGATAATTTAGACGGCAACTGTGAAATTGAATTTTTAGTAGAACTTAGTGCTAACGACATGGCAGATGCGGTATCAGATGATGTCGGTCGGATGAAGGTCGCTGAATTGCGACAAAAACTGGAAGAGTTGGGACTTCCGTTAGACGGTAGTAAGGCTGTTTTATGTCAGCGGTTACGGGTAGCTTTAAATAAAGCTGCAAGTTCTGAAACTGGTGGAGAAAACAGTCGTGGCGGTGACAACGACGCACCTTCGGGTAACTTCAGAGGGTTCGCACCTGATGATGATGATGACCATGACGAAAATGACGACGATGATAATTATGACGTAGTTGTCGAAGATTTAAGCGTAAAGGAATTAAAGATACGTCTTCGACGACTTGGTTTATCAAAAGCTGGTAATAAGGAAGCTCTTCAGCAACGACTAAAAGCGGCGTTGGCTGAAGAAAATGACGAAGAAGAATCGGAAGAAGAACACGTTGTGAATAATGCGCAAAATAACGGAAGAATTAGACAAGCCGCACAGAGACAAGACTATCAGCATCCAGTGATTACATTTAAGGACGTAGAAGACACCTTGGAATCTTTTAGTGGCGATGGCAGCGAGAATGTTCTGTTATGGATCCAGAACTTTGAAGAGATGGCAAAAATGTGCGGTTGGACGGATGTTCAACATGTGATGTATGCGCAACGTCTGTTAAGTGGTTCGGCTAAACTTTTCATCAATTATGAGTGTCATGCTACGAATTGGAACAAATTAAAGAAGGCTTTGTGTGACGAATTCTCTAAGACGTTAAACAGCAAACGCATTCATCAACAATTGGCGTCAACGAAGAAAAAATCTGACGAGACCTACCAAGCTTTTATGTATCGAATGCTCGAGATCGCCAGTCACGCGAACATTGAAATAGATGCAAAAATACAGTATGTCATAGACGGTATTCAAGACGAAGAGGTGAATAAGACTATTCTTTATGGTGCTAAGACAATTAAAGAGTTAAGAGAACGGCTTTTACTATATCAACAATTGAAGAAAAATAGTAAATCCACGAAAACCTCTAAATCTACTTCAGATAATAAACAAAAACGTGAACCACATACATCTGAGAATAAAACCGTTGTTGTTAAACGATGCTATAACTGCGAAGATAAAAATCACATCAGTGCTGATTGCCCTGATAAATCTAAAGGCTCAAAGTGTTTTAAGTGCGGTAAGTTTGGTCATCTTGCGTCCATGTGTGAAAACAAAACTGATGAGAGTGCAACAAATAAACCACGAGCAGATGCCATATGTGCAAAGGACAAAAAGACTTATAAAACTGTGGAAATCATGGGAACAAAAGTGACTGGTGTGTTGGACTCAGGAAGTGATCTGCATCTCATGAGAGCTTCTCTTTATGTGAAACTAGGCGCGCCTAAGCTGGATGGTAATAAAACCTTTTTTTCTGGCGTCGGATCTACTTGTAAACAATCTTTAGGATGTTTTACTACGGAAATAGAGATTGACAATCTTACTTTTACTTTTACATTCGACGTGATACCAGACGACTACATTAGTCATGATCTTATCATAGGAAATGAACTCTCTGATTACGCTGTTGTCACGTTGAAACGACGACAGGCGGTGTTAGCAAAAATTAATGACGACACTATTAAAGAGGAAGATCACAATGAATCGACGTGGCAAGAAGTTCTTTGTATAAAAGTGGACAATGAACATAAAGAAGAACCAATCAACTTAGTGCATATTACCGATCCAGATCTCAAGCAAGAGGGACTAAAACTTATCATAAATTACAAGCCCAATAAAACCAAGGACAGTGGAGTGAAACTTAAGATCATTTTAAAAGATGACGTGGCAGTTTTTCAAAACCCAAGGAGATTGTCTATGCAACAACGGGAAGTAGTCAATAAAATAATAAATCGATGGCTACAGGACGGAATCATAAGACCAAGTTGTTCAGAGTATGCCAGTCCGATCGTGTTAGTACAAAAGAAAAACCGTGACGTTCGCCTGTGCGTGGACTATAGACAGCTAAACAAAAAGGTCATAAGAGACAGATACCCTTTACCGTTGATTAAAGACCAGCTGGACCGACTACAAGGTGCCAATGTGTTCTGTACATTGGATCTAAAGGATGGTTTTTTCCATGTTCCCGTCGATGAAGATAGTATCAAATATACTGCTTTTGTAGTTTCAGATGGTCAATATGAATTTTTAAAAGCCCCTTTTGGATTGAGCAACTCCCCAGCTTGTTTCCAAAGACTCATAAAAGCAGTATTTAGAGACTTAATTGCTTCAGGAATTGTTCCTGCCTATCTAGATGACCTAATAATTTTAGGGAAGGACACTAGAGATTGCTTACTTAAATTGAAACAAGTATTAGAAGTTGCTAGTGATTATGGCCTGTTGATCAATTGGAAGAAATGTCAATTTTTGTTAAAAAAAGTAGAATATTTGGGCTACATCATAGAGCAAGGAAGAGTTAAACCATCAGAGAAGAAAACACTAGCCGTGGAGAAATTTCCAGTTCCATCGAACACTACACAAATACAATCCTTTCTAGGATTGACAGGATATTTTCGAAAATTCATACCTCACTTCGCAATGATTGCAAGACCACTGTCAAAATTATTAAGAGATAATGTAAAGTTTGAATTTGGGCCAGAGCAACATGCAGCTTTCGGACAACTTAAACAAGCATTAATTCAAGGACCCGTGCTGAAGTTATTCAAAATAGGAGCAAAGACGGAACTCCACACAGATGCTTGCCAATATGGTTTGGGCGCGATTTTAATGCAGAAGAGCGCAGAAGACGATATGATGCACCCGGTATTCTTTGCTAGCTGGAAAACATCTCCAGCTGAAGAAAAATATACCAGTTATGAACTAGAAGTATTAGCAATAATTAGATCCTTGAAGAAGTTTCGGGTTTACCTACTTGGAATCCCAATAAAAATTGTGACTGACTGCCGAGCTTTTGCTCTTACTATGCATAAAAAAGACACATGCCTGAGAGTAGCCCATTGGGCTCTACAGATAGAAGAATTCCAATATTCGATTGAACATAGACCAGGCTCATCAATGAAGCACGTTGATGCATTAAGCCGTAACCCGGTTGATGTATTATTTATACAAAATAGTCGAAGTGCTTTGCTTAATCAAATCCAGAAAGCTCAAGAAGAGGACAACGAAATCATAGAGTTTGTAAATTCTATAAAAACTGATAAGGACACAAAATTCATTTTGATAAGTGGACTACTTTATAGAGAAGAAAATGGTAATCATCTGTTAGTCATTCCTAAAGCGATGCAATATGAGATAATCAAACAAGAGCATGAAAAAGGACACTTTAACTGAAAGAAAACTTTATTTATACTTGAACAGGAATATTGGTTTCCTAAGATGAATCAAAAAACTCAAAAAATAACAAACAATTGCATTAAATGCTTACTAGCTGAGAAGAAGAAAGGGAAAGCAGAGGGGTTATTAAACCCCCTAAACAAAGGTGACATCCCATTGGAAACATACCACGTAGACCATTTAGGACCTTTATCATCAACAAAAAAAAACTATAAGCATTTATTTATAGTGGTAGACGCTTTCACGAAATTTACATGGATCTACCCAACCAAATCAACGACAGCCGATGAAGTAATTACGCGTCTCAGAAAACAAGCAACCACGTTCGGAAACCCCCGTAGAATAATATCGGATCGAGGCAGAGCCTTTACAGCGCATAGCTTTAAAGAATACTGTAAAGAAGAAGGGATAGAGCACGTGTTGGTCACCACCGGCGTACCGCGTGGTAATGGACAAGTGGAGAGAGTCAATAGAACAATCATACCTGTGTTAACCAAGTTTGCCGACCCAAACCCCGGAGAATGGCATAAATATGTGGATATATTACAACAATACTTGAATTCGACATTTCACAGAAGTATCCAGCGAACGCCATTTGGATTACTAATTGGATCTCCAATGCGGTTAAAAGAAGATTTGCGACTCAGAACGATAGTTAATGAAGAAATAATTGCCTCGTTTGAACATCAACGGAAAGAATTAAGAGAACACGCTAAAGAAACAATAGCTAAAATCCAAAAAGAGAATAGAAAGACCTATAATAAGAAACGGAAAAGAGCTGCAGCTTATAAAGTCGGAGATATAGTCGCCATCAAGAGAACACAACAAGGTCCAGGGCAAAAATTCCATACGAATTTTCTAGGTCCGTATAAAGTCACCATGGTGCTGAGGAATAATCGGTACAAAGTGGAAAAAATTGGTGATCATGAAGGTCCCAAGTTCACCAGTTCATCAGCTGACCATATGAAACGATGGCCACAACCAGAACTGCCCGGTTACGAAACGGAATCGGAACCCGAGGAATCCGACTATGAGATGAGTCCACAACCTGAGAAGTCCCATCAAGATTTTTCAATTAATGAGGAATGATATCGAGGCCGATATCAAACCAGGATGGCCGAGTGTAGGATTTTCGTATGCGTGAGAGAGAGAGAAAGTTGTTTGAATGAGTCGAGAGTCTGCGCAGATGGAAGAGGGGGAAATTGAGGAGAGGCGAGTGGGAGAATAGGAGAGAGGCAGTTGTTGTGTGCACGTGGACCAGCTCGGATCAATCTTAAAAATACTTTTGTTCAATTCATTCTTTATTGTTTTTTCCAAAATAAAAAGAACACTAACATATTTACTTTCTTTTCATGTAAATTACCCATCCACCCCAAATCAATCCTACAGGGTCTGTAATAATTTATTTGATAATTTTATTGACTAAATGAAGACCTATTGTATAATATGTATCTGAGATGAACCTAACCGTTTAAGGATAGGGATGATTGTGCCGAGTCAGAGCAAAATTGGGTAGACAGATTTTATTAATACAAAATATAACAAGTTTATTTAATACGATCAACAGGTACACTGAATTACAAGAGTCTTGATGAATGTCACTGAAAGTTGTTTGAATGTTTGGAAAGAAACTTGACTTGGTGTGTTCAGTATTATTGACCTCCCACACGAGCTCACTACGCTTCACAAGTCAAGTCGAAAGGTGATTGTGCACGTGGCGTTAGCCGAACTAGCAATGCAAATAAATTCACTACATTTCAGGTGAAATAAGGTTGAATGTCTTGAAATAGCACTTGATTTAATTACTGAATGAAGTCCAGAATATTTCTGTAGGTTCAGAATTTCACAATCGCTAAAGATTGACTCAGAATTACTTGAATTTTGAGGGAATGAATCGAATAGCGTGCGCACGTGAATGAGAACAGGAAAAGAATGGCGACCAGAACTTCGGTAGTCAAGATGGCCACTGAAAATTAGTCAAATGAGTGACTAAACTTTAAATTATTGATTATTTTGTCGATTGGTTATCGACCTGGTGCCAAGATAGCCACCAAAGTTCCGACCAGCTGTCAATTTGAATTGAGAATTGAGGAATTCTCAACAGTATCAAAACGTAGTGAATTTAAAAAACATTGAGAGCGTGGAACAATAAATCAATAGTAGAATATAGACGATAAAGTTTTCGACCTTTTATAATCGACCAACAAAATTTATACTACGCTAAAACTTTTATTTCTCATGCCATTATGTTTGAGTCTCATCATCATCTTCATTGTTTTCAAGCAACTGATGTATTTTTCTTTAATCCCATTTTTTGGAATTAGTCATAATACTTCCAAGTAGACTATTGAATAGTGTCTCATTTATCTTTTCACGGAATTGTCCATTTTTGTTCTATTTTTCAAAGAACTCTAAACAGAGAATAAATTAATTGAAAAAATCATTTGAAATTTTTAACTTCCCATTAGGAAGTTGTTGAAATTGAATCGATTGGTGAAATGTGAATTTTCATCATATCTCCACGTTTCAAGAAATATGCAAGCATACTGACCAACTTTTAAAATGATGTGTGCGTAGGTACGTATGTCAGCATTTTTTTCGTTTTCGATATCTCAAGAACGGATTGAGATATCGACTCCAATTAAAATTTATTCGAAAGATATTGTTATGAAGAGGATCCGAAAGAAGTTCAAACAAATTCGGTCGAGCCGTTATTTCTTTATAAAAAATAAACGAAAAGATTGACTATTTATTAAAATACTTTTAAGCAAAAAAATAACGATTTTATTTGAAAATTAACTCGATATTCACAGAACATTATGATTCAGTACTAAATATGACTTTCGACAATTACACATTGTTTATAACAATACAAATTTGTTATAAACAATTGAAAATTGTATTTATCGCATAACTAATGCATATATGACATGAATTTTGATGTTTCTAACAACATAATATGATTTATTACGAGATGTGAGCTTTAACAAATACAGACTGCTTATAACAATATGAATTTGTTATAATAATAGGAAGTTTGTAGTGTAAGCATAAAGTGTGCTTAGACCAATTTTTTTTTTGTAATTATAGTAAATTTATTTCTAAAAAATAATCAAAAAACATTTAAAAAAAAAAAGAATTATAGAATTGAATATTTGAATTAGTCAGTTTATTTAATTTTCTACAATAGCTAATTTCTAAAAAAATATTAAATATATAATAAGAGTAATATTATGAGTACAATAAATAAGTTTAGGTGTACTTCTGATTAGGTGTCACCTCTGATTTGGATGAAACTTCGGGCATTTGTTGACCTTGATGAGACATGAAAAACCCTCAAAGAATTTTTGGTGCAAATGCCCCATATTAATTTTACGGGCAGAATAAAAATGGTCCTTACCAGTGTTACAGTATCCCTTACCGTGTTAAGTCTCTAAGAGCAGACGATAGATGGCAAATCCTAAAAATTTTCTCATATGTTTAATTGGTTCAGAGATCAATATAAGTGTGATCGATGAACTACTTTCTATGAAAAATACTGTAACACAAATGGAAGATTTTTACAATTCATTTAAAATAGCTACTATCTGTACTGATAGAGCTACTACCTTGTAGTGGGTAAGAGATCTTAGGTTGATACCATCAAGTCGGTACTGTCCAGTCACGTGTTGGATGACTGCTTATCAGCAGCGGATCGACAATCAAACGACAACGATTAATTAGTCGTCACCCGGAAGTCGACAGCGTTCACGGCTCTTGGTTGGTCCGCGTTATGAGGGCGCTGATAAGTTATCAGATGAGCACGATATTTAAATAATGAATTCAGTATAATTACTGAACACACCGCCTGCCATCAGCAACAGCGTTGATGATTATTCTTCTTGAGATGATGAACGATACGTTGAGTGTGATGGTGAGTCCGGGTCGTCTGGCTCAAAGGGGAGTACTGCCAGTTTGGTAATAGGACGTTTCCAAACAGTCGTGGCTGTTTTGATTGTCACGACCCTGGTGAGCCCATCCTTTCCTGGATGGAGTTCGAGCACCCGAGCGATCGGCCACTTTGATGGTGGAAACCGATCATCGATGAGTACAATTGAGCCAACCTTGATGTTGTTAGCTTTTGTGTGCCACTTGCTGATTGCCTGCTGTTGCAGGTAACTTGAGTTCCAGTCAGTCCAGAAGGTTTGAAGCTTCTGCTGTATGAGTTGATATCTGATAAGTCGAGCGCAGTTGAGTTCTATGAGTGTTGGCTCTTGTAGGGTATTGAGTGGTCGTCCTACCAGAAAATGCCCTAGGGTGAGTACTGAAAGATCATCTGGATCTTCTGTGAGTGCTTCAAGTAAACGTGAGTTCAACACTGCTTCTACTTGTATAAGAAGAGTGTCACCAAGAGTGCGATTCAAATGAGTCTTGATGAGCTTTACTGCAGCCTCCCACTTTCCTCTCATGTTGGAGCTACAGGTGGATTAAATTTCCATGTTATTTTGTCTTGAGTGAATGAGTGACTTAGTGCTGTAAATTCTTGAGTTCCTTAAGTGTATAATTGAGTGATTTCCATCTCAACTCCCTGGAAGTTTGTGTCACAGTCACTGTAGAGAACACGACAGAGCTCTCTCCGCCCAGAAAACCGTCGAAAGGCGGCGATGAATGCTTCGGTAGAGTAGTCGGTGACTGCTTCAAGGTGGATAGCTAATGTTGTAAGGCGAACAAATGCGCATATCCAGCCTTTACTTGTCTTCGCGCCTCTACCTTTCCAAGTTTTGAGTGGTATTGGTCCCGCGTAATCGACACCAGTGTGAGTGAATGCAGGTGAAGGTATCACTCTCGGTTCCGGGAGTTGACCCACCCGACTAGAAATTACTTCAGGCTAGGGTCCGATTTAGATCAGGATTGCCTGAAGATTGACCAGGGATAAATCAGGCTTCCTGATCCGACGATGACCGGAAAACGTCACGCCTTGTACGATCTGTACAGGATCCGTTCAACGGATCCGTCCTGGATTTGTTTGAAGGATCTGATCGTGATCATAAATTATTTTCAGGAACGGATAAAGGCATCGGATCTACTGATGATCAGTCTTTCTGATCAGATTTCGATCAAAAAAGTTTACGTAACGACAAGAATTGAATTATCTTCATCGTTAGATCTATAGATCTAATTAATTAATTAAATAATATATTAGTTACATCTAAAATAAAGAATATTAGTTTTTTACCTTAGCTTCATTGAAACTTTTAAGTTTTAGTGTAGTATAAATTGAAAGTACATTTAATGATTAATAAGTTTTTTTTATTTTCCTTGCTCCATGTTTTCGCATTATTAATAACTCTACCCACAGCATCATAGAACTCTTTGTCTTTGAATGTGATTCCGTGATTTCCTAAGTCTTCACGCATAATATCTGCAACATTAAAAAATTGTTGAACAAAAAAAAAAATATTTTATTGTAAAAAAAATGGTAACTATTTACCAAAAAAAATTGATCCAAATGCTGTATTTTTAAAAACAATTTTACTTCCAGTTTGTTTTTGGGCTGTGAATTGGTTAATTATGTCAGCCGTGAAAAATTTCGCCAATACGTCGGTCATATTTTGGATTAAAGTTCTGTTTGGCATGGTAATATTCCAAACAGTCTGTTTCTGTAATAAAATTGCGTGATTACAAAAAATAGTACAATATTAATATAAAAAAAGGTTATTATGAACTTACAATTGCATTTCGTAATTCCACTTTCTTTTTCAACTTTTCCTCTTTCAAGGAATCCTCGAACTTCTCACAATCTTCTTTACTGTCAATGGGCAGTTTGAGGAAACGTCTTGGATTTTGAACTTGCGAGATGACTTTGGAGTCAACCAATCGATAGAATCCACATTCAAGAGCATCAACGTCGGCTTGTATTGTGCCTAACTGTTGCGAGAAGCGATTAAACGACTTCGATATAAAATTCGCTAAATCACGAATATCTGTATAATATAAAGGATACAATAATAAAAATGAATTACTTGTGAAATAAAACTTAGGGAATGTTGAATGGAATTAAAAAAAATATGTACCATCAATATTATTGCTGTCGAATGGTAGTGTCTTGGTTTTGACTGATTATTTACTTGTCCTTGGAATTACGGCTGATAATATGTAAAAAAATTTTTTTAACAAAAATGCGATAGTAAAAATGTTGGGAGTAATTAAAGATTTAAGAAATTTCTTAAGTTTGGCATGAAAAATATTCTTACTTGATTTTGGAACTGCACCTGTTTTAGTTTGAGATTCAGATGTTGAATATGTCACGGTAGAATGACATCTTTCTGAACGATTATCTTCTGACGTACCAGCAACTCCTTGGTGTTCATCAATAATAGGACTGCTAGGTGTAACAGCTGTAACAGTTTGAATATTGTCAAATATTTCAGATCCATGAGAGAACCACATCGATAATATAAAAAACAGCACAATAACTTACCTCGTTTAGCTTTATTATTAGATGATGTTGGATGTTCAGGATGCTTTTTATTGGTTGCGGTGCTTGTGGATGATTTTTTAAGATTACCTTGTTTAGCTATGTCCTTTTGGTTCTATGTTAATAAATAGAGGTATCGTAGTGGAAATGTTCATGCTAATTGATAATTACATCTTATTAGGTTGTCTTAAAAAAATAATTACTTGATTTTGAAATCGCAATTTCAGTTCCTGATATAGAAGTAGAGCTACTGCAACTATCACTCCTGTTTAAGCTGTCTTCATCGGATGAACTTTAAGAAACTGATCAATTTCCATTCTATTATTTTTTTCACCGGTTTAGATAAATCTAAACGACTTGATATGAGTGTTTCCTTTACGTCAAGCTTTTGACTGACCTTCAGTAAACATTTTTGTTTTATTTGTTCTTGTCTTGTATTTGTTTTTTTATTGCTTCGTCATATGTATCTAAAATTAATGGAATTGTTTTTTATCTATAAATTTCATTTAGTGATAGTACAATTAAATAATAACAAATATTCTTGTTTTACTTACTTGCAACACCTCGGACTTCTACCCGATAGGAATTCCACTTTTCATCAGGAGGAAATTCATCCGGTATCTGCGATTTTATAGATAATAATTGTTGGGAGAGGAGTGATTTTTTTCTGTAACCTAATTTTTTCGCTGATTTATTATTAATCCAATAGTCAGAGAATAATTTTTCCATTATTCCTAAGCAAGTTAAGTGCATAAAGTCTAATAAAAACATATTAACCATGTTACAATTATTCAAATTTACGAGAGGTGATACTCCTGTATGATGACGAGGATTCTGTTGACTACAGAATGTTTAATGAGTTCGAAGACGACGATTCATTGTAAGATAAACTGTTCGATTTTTAACTCTCACACCTTCGACCTTGCACCATTCACAAGCAAAGTAAGCACCATGATTTTTGATTACCTTAATAAAAACTCGAGCTGGTCGATCACAAATGAATGCTTTTATAGAAATTTTAAAAATTTTGTCATCAATGGAAACACCATCAGTTTGTAGTTAGTTCATTTCAGTAACAAACTGTTGTAAATATTGATTTAAATCATTTGGTTTGGAGTATCCTGCATATATTGCTACTGAAAACGGTCTGTATGAAACAGATGGATGACAAAGTTGACATAATATTCGCCAGAATTGTTTAGAAGATGATTTGAATAATGAAATTCCATCTACATTGAATATCAGTTCTAATTTCAAGTCAGAATGAAGTGATGTTTCAACAATATTTTTCAGTGGGACTCTATTCCAAAATAAAAAAATTTCGATGAATTTGACAATGATTAGATGTCATATACGGCAAATGCTGTTTTTAAAAATGTTTTTGCTGTTCGTGGAAGCTGGGGAAAAGCTCGCTTTTTTAAAATCAATAAAAGATCATCAATTTTTTGATGAGAGATCTGAGATGTCGTCACCCATTGCCGAAGCTGCTCCACATCATTTTCTGAGCCTTCTTCTTCATAACTCTCTTCGTTACTAGTTGATGGAGGTGCACTGGTTTCATATTCCGATTCACTGGACAAGTTTGGATCAGATTCATCCGTTGATTCTTCATCTCCCCTATTTTCAAACACTCCTTCATGTGGTAACGTTATGTTAGCTATGACGGTTTCACAATTTAGTTGCTGTGGATTATTATCGAAATCTAATTCTTCATTATCGTTTCTTTTACTTGTTGAAGTATACAATTGTTCATTATTTACTTCATCAACATTTAGTTGAGAATTCGATTCTTAATCACTATAATCTTCAGAACCTGATGTTTCTACATTTAAATTAACTCGTTGACGTTCACGATAACGTTTAGATCGCAATTGTGATGATAGACGTCTTCGTTTATTTAAATATTTATCCATTATTAACAGTATATTTAATTCTTGAGCAAAAACTATATTATTACACGACGCACAGAAATTATAATATTTTGTCACTAAAACCTGTACTTTACTTTCGTGTTTTCAGTTCAGAAGTCTCAGTCGAACTGTTACAGGTAGCAAGAATATCTGAAGATTTGTGAAAAAAGGGGAGAAGAAATATTTAAACTCTTATGTTGGAAAAGTTTATAACAGTGTTGTATCCTTGAAAGCTAAATGGCTCAACAATTGTTGAGCCTCATTAAAACGAATATTATAGGACCAATATTAAATGAAATTTAACGTAAATTGTTCACGGTCATCGAACAAAAGCACTCAAAAATATAAACTCATTGTTGTTGAACGTTTCAGAGTATACCGGGTAATTTTTACCTGGTGAAGAGCATGTCATAAATGAAAGTAGGTATATTCTTTTATAAAGGAATGTAAATTTTGCAGTGAGTCTATTTAAGTGTTGAATATTTCGTACTTAGTTAACTAATAAAAGTTGTTGAATAATATATATAAAAAAAAAAAACATCTGTTGCAGAAACAATTTCAAGTGAAGTTAATGAATACTACTTTGTTGATCATTTTGAGTTTCTCACCAAATTTCGGTCCAGTGTAAGGGATGTCATTGAGTGCAACTCCTGATTGAGTCTTTCTAGATCCATTGATACCACTCTCAACTTGGTAGTGTTACTGTCTTCTCGAAGAACACCGTGATGAGGCAAATAAAATAAGTGTTCAGTGCTGTCAGTAGACTGGTGAGCTGGTAGGTGACTAGAAAACCCTTCCACGAGAACCCTCAACCCTCCTAGAGCCTTAGCACCATGTGTTAAAGTCACTCCCTTAGACCGATCATCCAGGACACCACCTTTACTCATGAATTCAGCTACTGACTGGTCTGAAATGCTTGTTATGAGACCAAGTGCCTTGTATTCCTTAAGAAACGATGAGTACATTTCCTTGTAGGTTGAGTTCTTGTCCAATTTTCGTAGGAGATGTTGTAGACAATGATGAGCAGTTCGTGATGAGTCCCCAAGTTGAGAAGGTGATGAAATGAGTGGTAGGCGTACTACGTAGCGACCTGTTGGATATCTTGAGTGCGTTGCTTTAGAATGAGCTTCACAAGCGGCTTCATCTGTAGTCAGTTCGTTGGCTGATGATACAAGAACTTCCTCTTGTGTCCAGAATTGTGTGAGCAGCTCGTCGAGCTGATGAGTGTCTTGGTCAATCGTCGCGTGATGAGCATAATGTAAAGAAGAGTGCGATGAGTCAATTGGACCAATAATTATCCAACCAAAATAGTAAGTTGGTCAATGACCTTACCTGGGGCCTAAGATCTAACCTCAGGTTTAATTATTTGACCATAAACGTCTCCACCAAATATGATGTCGACAGGTCGAGCTACCATGTAATCTGGATCAGCCAACTGCAAATCTACAAATTGTGACAGTGGACCAGAAGTAGCAGAGAACGATGGTAACAACCCCGTAAAATCCTTAATTATATGAGCGCAGACGTACACTGAATTTGTTGAGTATCTGGACCTTAGGATGAGTGCAGCTTTTCTCTTTGCCTGACCAGCTTGTGCTGCTCCTACCCCAGTGATGAGCAGCAATGAGCGTTGTCGTGGTAGTTTGACCAGCTTCACCAATACTTCTGAAACCGAAGAAACTTCAAAACATGGGTCTACCAGAATGCGTATAGTATGAGTGCGGGTAGGAGTGATAAGGTTAGCTAAGCTGGTTGCAAGGAGAACTTGTGAGTCTTGAAAATTATCAGAGGAAGCATTAGGCGAGTTCAATTGGTTATGCTCTGTATTGGTGAGTAAAGGTGAGTTATGGTGTTGAGTATTTGAGTTTGTGAGTACAAGAGGGTGAACATGAGTATTATTGAGCACAGGAGACTGTGAGACAGTCCCAGAAACTGTTAAAGAGTGAGTCTGCTCCCTTGAATGAGTGTGATGTTGAGTCGTCGGTGAAGAAGACCGACGTTGAGTGCCATGAGTAGTTGGTTGAGAACGTGAGTGCAGTTTATCGTGAGCTCTGGAATTGCTTGTTTAGGGCGGACTAGCATAAGTTGTTAGATGAGTGATTGAGTAATTGTATGAGTTCCGAGATAAGTGCTCAAGCAGAAGCGTGTGATTTCATTGTTGAGTGCCAGAAGGATTTGCAAAGTTATGAAGCATAGTATGATGTTTGCCTCCATAATGTTTGCAACTTTTCTCTATGCCGCACGCGTCTGGTTTTTGTCAGCCATTATGATGAGTAGATGAGCTCAACATTGCACAAATTGATGATAAGTTCAGTCAGAGTTGAAATGAACACTAAATTGAGCACTAAGTTGAGTTCAGAAATTTAATTGTAACTGAGTGAGTTCACTGAGCACTAAAGACGAGTGTTTGAATTCACAAACATTGATTAACCACAAAAACATGATAACCCGGGAAAAAAAGTTTTTATATAATTATATATATTTTTATATAATCATATAAAGATCATATAAAAACTGATAAAAATTATATATAAATTTATGAAAATATATAAAATTTAATCAAATATCAAATGGAAGTTTTATGGTCTTCTCATATAATTTTATAAAGTTAAATATGATTATATAAAAAGATGTATTTTTATATAACATCATACTAGAAATTTCTTATTGTTTTTCAATAAGTCATATATAATTGTATAAAACTATATATGAATATATAAAAATGTATATTCTAATCTGAAATAATGTTAAAAGTTTTGTTTTATCTTTTATCATGCTGTACAGACATTTATCTGATTTTATAAAATTATATATGACCTTATAAAATACATTTTCCAACGTGATATAAAATTAAAAGTTGGACGATAGTTTTTATAAAGTTTGATATAAATGTATACAATTTGATAAAGTTGTATATTTTTATTCTACTTTTACAATCATATGACAATTGTCATATATATATTACTGTATACGGAATGGTAGGTTTCACAAAAATATTTACAAAACTTGATTTTTTCTTATTTTTAATATGATTTTTATTTATTGTGCACTACAAAATTTTATTAAACTTGTTCGGCCTTAAACATAAGAAATTATGAACTTTAATCACATGACACATAGATTTAAGAGTTTTGTAATTAATTAATTGAAGACATGAATTTTCATTAACTGGTAATATCCAATAGTTCTAACAAATCTTGAGCTTTCAATCTCGATTATGTATTTTTTATTGATTGAGAAGAAAAATAGATTTACAAAAAAGCATCCAATGTTGCAGGTATTTATAAGGTAAAATATCTACTAAAGCTGGAAGAGAATAGTATAATATAAAATTATAGTATTCAGATGTTTTATAAAAATGGCTTTCTGTTATGCGACGAGGTAAACGATTAAAAAAATGAGGTGGTCGAATATTTAATAAAAAAGGATTTATTCTTCTAGTATGGCTTAAAATGCTCCAATTTACTTTTTTCTTTTTTAACCATAGATTCATAAATTGCTTTCCCACTCCTAACAACATTGAATGCATATATTCAGGTATTAAAGATGTTCCCAAATCAAGCAAAGGAATAGTTGTAATAATAGATTTACCTTTTACACCTTTAATATGGTTCATATTCAAACTTGAAACCTTCTGAGCTTGTTTACGCATTCTTCTTCCAGTTCGTAATTTAATATTCTTTATTTCAACAAAACGGTATATACGACGATTACGTTCTCCTTCAATCTGTTGAGCTAATTCCATTTTGATTTCGCAGACATTGCATCCATATATACTGTTGAAATTAGTTACATTTTGAATGTCTGCTCTTGCAGGTGCATCAGCAACAATCAAAGGAGCTAGAACTCTTGACATAAATGTTTCCTTTCTCTTTGGATGAGTCCACTAAATACCTTCTTCAAAGCATTTTTTTAACTTCATACAAAATGGTTTAAAAAAAATATTCATGATAGGTTTAATATTATCGCACCCCAAGCCAACAACTGTAATAAACGATTCCCTTAAATATTGTGGAAGCTCAGCGATGGTGAACATAATAGGCCAACAGTGAGTTTTGGAGCATTTTGATAAGGAAATCCCATCTGTATTAAGAATTAATGTTAAATCGTATTGTTGTTTATTTTCTCGATTATTTACTCGGATATATTCAGTACCACTTGTAATATCAATAATTACATCTTCATCATTAGTAATTACTGAATCCAATTTATCCGCAAGGTTTCGTTCTTCAAACATAGATTTTATTTGTTTGCAAATATCTACTTCAAAGAAATGAAATATATCCTTTTCATTTTCACATGAATTACAGTTTCTGTTAGCAGAATTGATACCAATATATTGTAAACACGTTTTACAATAAAAATGCTTAGTAACTTCAAATGCAGATTTTGTAGATTCTGTTACATACTCAAATAATTTATAAACTGTTTTTGGTAAAAGATTATCATTAGGTAATATCTTATGAAACAATGCTAATGTCTCTTTTAAACTAACTTTAGACCACTTATTTTTAACATAGAGATTAAACAGATCTACAACAGTTTCATGAACTGATACAGAACTATTTGTATACAATGGGTCAATCATTATAATATTACTTTTACAGTTTTTATCATCATTTACGCGATTTCCATTTTTGTAAGGCTCAGTATGAACAACATTCTCATAATGATTTCTGTTTTCTTCGTTGGCATCATCTCCTTCATAATCTTCAATATCTCCATCTCCCTCATTATTATCACTTTGTATTAAATCATTATCACATCCATCACTACTATCAGTTCCATGAAATGTTTCTAAATTTTCATCACTATCAGATATAGTTCCACAATCACTTGACTCTTCATTGACATTATAATCATTGAATGACTCCGTAGTCAGCACTCTTTCATTTTCTTCTAATAATGAATCCAACGGTTCTAATGTACCTGTATATCGTGATAATATCCTTAGTGGAATCTGCATTAAAAATTCAATAAAAGTTAAAATCACATTATTGTTAGATTGATCATTTTTTATTTTTACCTGTACACTATTATTCATTACTCAAGCTTTGTATTGCTGTTTCGGAGGAGGACTACTAGCATCATCCTCAGATGACATAGTAAATTGATAAGTTACTTCTGGAGTGATGTAATGTTGATGTAATTAGACTATTATTTGTATGTCGATTATATCACATTTCTTTATAAATTTTACATGAAACTAAATTTTATCATTGAATGTTTACTTTATTTAGTATAAGTTTTTATCATCAACTTCAAGTTATTATTATTATTTCAATAGACTGAGGAACGATGGCTAACAACAAGTTGTTTATGACAAATTTAAACTAATTACATTTATTGCCACCAGGATCGTCATTAGACTATTCACCAATAGACAGCGCTAATTCAGAAAAATTAATTTGAAAAATAGGAAAAATTACTTTTACACAATTATTACAAAAAAAAACTTACTTTTGTGTTTCTTAAATAAATAAAATAGATAATTAACATGAACGAATAAAATAGATGAACTTCAGTATAAATAATATAACGGGTCTAAAAAAAGCGAGGGAAAAGCTCCACATGTTACCGTTACACGCCGGTAATGATATACAATATGGCGGCTTTTATTGCGTTCTGAACGTTCGATTTACAATTTATCATCAGTTCAAAAATTGATAACACGTTTTTGCAATCGTTGAACAATTAACTATTTTAAAATATGTTTTTAATAGAATGTGATGAAGATAATTCTTTAACAATCGCTGAAAATGAGGATGTGATTTGTGATGTACTAACAGTGAATGTTGGTGACACCGTAAATTTTATATACAGAAAAAAAAGTTATAAGGGAATTATCAAAGCTATTTCAGGTAATTAAGAATTACTTTTTCATTCATTGTCCAATATAATAAAAAGAAGTAGAAATGAACGTATGTCCATAAAATAATGTGTTAAAGAAAGTTATATATTTTATTCGTTATCGTATGTTTCTTATATATTTAGATGATTACGAAAAATTACAAAGAATCAAGCAGAAATTGAAGGAAGCTACGAAAAAAAATAGCGAGAAGTCAAAAGAAATTTCATCGTGTTCTGAAATATATACAAGGAGAGTATCAAAGAGATCCTGTGCCTATCCAGAAACTGAATATGAACAACCAGTAAAAACAACTAAATCTAAGAACGTGGTAAATAAAGTTACAATTTAATTATTTAATAGTATAGTAAATTTTAATGACTAGTTATTGATTTTTATTACGTTTTTTATAATCTGTTTATGTAAATAGGGAAAAGGATCTACACTCAAAACGTCTTCTAGTAGCCACAAATCTGTCGAATTAACCTGTTCAATGTCTACAAAAAGTGCAAATATTAAGAAATTTGATAAATTAGTTCGTTCACCACTTAAGAACAGTACTAATATCAGAAAATCTTATGAATTAAACTGTTTAACATCTAGAAAAAGTGCGGAGATTAACGAATCTGATGAATCAACCTGTTCATCATCTAGGAAAAGTGTCAGTATTAGCATATCAGATGAATCAAAGCTTTCTATATCGAAAAATGACAACAACAGTTCTTTCGAAAATTCACAAGTTAGATCTGATATATAAACATGCTTATTTTTTTATCATGAATGAAATATATGATTTTTATCATTAAATTATAATTATTAACGAAAGATGTTTCGATTCAACGTAATCTTTTTTTCTGTAGACGTTAAGAGATGAACTTCATAACAATATGTTATGATAAGATATATAAAACATATACAATAATTCTGAAATGTTATACGTCTATACAAAAATTTCCATTAATTTTTTTATACTTAAGTTCAATCAAAAGATTGAAAAAAAAAATTATTTTTACATTAATTTTCAAGCAATTTATGTTTGCAATTACGCATTCCGAATTTTTTTTAATGGCAAAAAAGGATATTATATAAAATTTTAAGTATTTAAATAATAAAAAAACAGTATTTCCGAATAGTACTAAAGTATATGATGAAATTTCTTAGCTGATATTTTTAATATATTCGACAATTGTAATCATCATATGATAAAAAGAAATTTTCTTTTACAATTGAATTAGAGAAAAGGGAATTCTCTTGTACTGACTGAGGCTGTAAATAATGATTATTAATAATTATTACTCTAATTATGATCAATAGATAATTATTTTTTAAATTTTGCATAAAATGATATATCTCTAATTTATTAGCAATATGAGTGAGTATCACTAAATTTGACGAAAACGATTTATTAATCATTACTCAAGTATTCATTAATAATCATGATTTAAAGTCTATGTAAGTGAAAACAATATTACTATTGCCATAATTAAATTATTGAATAATACTTCTTTTTACCATTATTATCGTAATAATTCAGAAATTATTCCTGTTAATGGGTACAAAGTCAAAAAAATTGGGTTTATGACACAAAAAAACTGTTTGTGAATTTTAATTTCAGGCTGACTCTTATATTGATAAAATCTTGAATTCTTCAAATAAATTAGAAAAGCATAGTACACAATAAAGGGTACGAAAGTTGATTCAGTGAAGGATTCAAAACAAAAGAAGGTATCTTCTGAAGTATCTTCAAACAATAAATATTCATCTACACCATCACAAAGTGATATTTAAAATAAAAAAAAAGATCACGATGATCAGCGAAATCCACTTTATGGTCAGAAATTCAACAATGGAGATGTATGTATGAAAGCATTTTTCTAATAATTGTCAACCTCTTTTTAATGACATTTCTGTTATTTACTATTTTTGGAATATATTTTATTATCTTTCAGTTTTATCAGAGCTTTTGTCTTCTTTAATTTTTAGATGATACATATCGGGAATGACATTTGGTGTATTCGAAACGTCCATAATATTGCCGTAGGTAGCCGAAAAAAAGTAGCAAGACTCATAGCTGCTAATTTAATTGCTGGAATTTTTACTCCTGAAGCTATTCTTACTATGACTCTTTCGGGTAGAAGTGCAAGGGCTCAAGGTATAGAAAGAACGCAAGCAGATACACAAATAATGTATCCAAAAGCTGTAGAGGCTATCATAGGTAAATACTATTTATTTAATTAACAATTGATTAATAAATAACATTTATTTATTAATATTATGTGTTTCAATCAAAATTGGATATAAATAATGTAGGAGTTATTGAATTTTTATAAAATTTATTTTTTAATTTTTTTACAGTTTATTCTCTCGCGAAAGTGAACGAAGAAGACACTGAGAATAAGCGTAATGAAATTTTTGGAAGAATGCGCACAAAACTTGTGGAGCTGAAAAACCAAATTAAACGCAATAAGAATATGAATAATAAGGATAAAAAACCGAAGAAAAAGGAGAAGGAAGAAGAACCAGGTGTTAATGATTAACTTAACTATTTTATAATAAAAGTAGACTTTCTTTTTATTTCAAAAAATTTTGAAAACATTGTTTTCAAGTTTCTAAGTAGAGATTTTTTTTGAGTTCTTTTTCTGAGTTTTTCAAACAGTTTAAAATCGACAATAATCAGTCGAAGAAGAATTTTTTTGCGTATGTCAAACTGAATTAGTAATTATAAACAAAGCGCTTATGTGCAAATGTATAATAGAAAATTGACCTTGTTTTTTGTAAAGTTTTTATTGAAGGTTCAACTATAACCTTAAGTAGTCAAAAAAAAGTGTTTATTTGCTTATTTTATAGTTTATGTTAATAATGTAATAAAATGTTATAGACGCGTTTATATGTATTGATAAATATCATTTTAATTTTGTGTTACTTTTTTTTAAGTTCAACGTAACAAATAAAAAACACATCAAAAATATAAAAGTCTTTACATATTTGGAATTATTTCATAAAATATGAAATCATATAAAATCATATATAATTTTATATAAATATGTCCCTGTAGGAATAAAAATAAAATTTGACAAAACATTTATACACGGAGAAAACAGAATTGGAGTGACTACGTAAAAATTGCAATTTTTAATTGTAAATAACTAAATTTATAATATAAATTGTAAAATTTACTATGTAACTTGTAATTATCTCCATTTTTACATGAATTTTTGAAAATCATCTGGAACTTTTTAAATATTACAATTTAATTTGTAACATTAACTAAAATGCCTACTAAACTCTTTTCTTTTAAAATCGTTTTGATATTTAACTAAAGAAATAGTTATTTCTCTTATTTTAATTTGTAAATATTCTTTATTTAGCATGAGATAATATAGACAATTTTACAATGTAAATATGCCTAATTGCATTTTGATTTCTTACGCCTATTATTTGTAAAAGTAGAATACCTCGCTTATTTAATAATTATATAAATAACAATTTATAATATATTGGCATTATTATAAATAACTTACGATTGCTAAAAAGCATATAGTTATTTACAATAATATTTTATCAATATAAATCCTATTTATTATTTATATTTATCATTCAATCGATAAAAACTACTTTTAATAATTAATTATTAATTTAAATTATAATAAATAATTTAAGGTTCCTAAAAAATCATGATTTAATCATTAACAGCGATACTTTGTCGATGTTGACTTTACTCAACAAAAATTTTTAACATTTAAACAGTAGAAACTATTGTCAATGATTTATAACAAATAAGAATTGTTATAAATAATTTACGATGGCTAAAAAACATATCTTCAAAATAAAACAACATTTTTGAATATTGCCTTATCTATTTACAATATTTATTATTTAATCACAATAAACTACTTGTAATTGTTTACAGCTACAAGTATCTATACCTGGTCGTAGCTTATATACATTCATCTTCGACTTAATGATTCGGTAGCGTCGGGATTAAAGCGTCGGTTTAGTAATAATTGCGTTGTGTGCGAGCGATTGTAGGTTTAAATCTTTTCAGTATACTAGTCAAATACTTTATTTGATTAAAATAGGATTTTTCCGCGATCTTCGACTGGAAGTAAAGATGAAAGAGCCCTCAGGATGAATAATAGTCACAAAAATAAATTTTTTAATTTATTTAAACTATTTTTTCAATACTTTTTAGTATTTTATATTCAAATCGCAATAGAAATGTCCGCTAAACAAACTTTTAATATATACAAAATAAAATTGTACCTTTTGTAATTTACTGATAATTCTTACAAGGTTTACAATTTCAACTTGTTGACGTCCTATTTAAAAATTGTAATAATTACTAGTTCAGGTCAAATTGTAATTTTTATTATTTTCGCTTTCGAAGCGACGGGCTACCCAGTTAAATTGTAAATGTTGCGTTGATATCTACGTGAATTTTCCTTTTCTGTTTTCTCCGTGTATGACTATATAAAAATACACATATTTATTTATAATTTGATATAATCATATAAAATTTGATATGGCCAATATTTTTATATGATTTTCTAAAAATTTTTTGATCTAATTTTATAAAATTATATAAAACTTTTTTTTCTCGGGAAGTTAATTAGCTCAAAAAATAATGCGCTAATTTAATTAATTTAATGAGTTCAAGAAATGTTGAGCATCGAGAATTAATGAGTTGAGTTTGAAACGAGCACCACTTCAATGGTGTAAGTTGATTATCACTGCACTAAACTTAAGTTGTGTGATGATAATCACTGAGAACTAATAACAAAAATGAGTAGCACTGCGAAGGAATGTTTCGAGCGCGAACTATCCCGAGCAATGTTTACATTGACGTACAAAGATTTCTACGAGCACTAAGAGTACGATGAGTTTAATAATGAATATTAAGAGTCCAAAAATAAGTGCGAGTGCATATGTACTAATATTACTAAGCCACTGATCGAGTTAATCCGGCTTGAAGGACCATTTCTTGTTGAGTAAATGATGAGGATGAGGAAAATGCTGGGTTAACTCAATCATAGACGGGAAATAATTAATTAAAAACAAATAAAATTTATTAATTAATAGGCAACAGTAATAAGAGTAATATTATGAGTACAATAAATAAGGTCAGTTGATGAGCACTGATCAACACTAGAAAAATCCACTGAGTTCGATGAATACGTTGAGTACACGACAACGTGGGTTGTAAGGCCGCGTTGTACACTTGAGTCCGTTGAGTTCAATTGAATGCTTATCTTTATTGATAATTGAGTACTAATGAATGCACTGAGTTCAATTCTGAATTCAGTGAGTTACTGAGTTGAGTTAGTGCACACAAAAATGAGTGATGAGCCCTTGTGACTGATTGAGTGCGTTAAATGAGTACAAAAGAGTGCACGAAACGGTAAAAAAATTTTTTTCATAGCATGTAGAAAATTTTTATCTGTATTTACTTATGAAATCATTTTTTATAGTTTCATCAGTCAGTAAGGTACTGAGTTTTTCGAATTTTTCAACAGTTTTCATGGGCCATGTAATATTATTTTCAGTCATACACTGGGAAGGTGCTCGATTTGCACTGAGAGAATTACTTTTTATAAACTCATCTACTTTATTAGTAAGATGCTGTATTTGACGCTCCTGATCATTTTGTTTTACGATCATGGTTCCCCCTAACAATTGGGACATCTTATTTTTATCTGAACAATAAAATTTTATCGATTGTAGTTGACAATAATATTAAAATGTAATATTAAATTGTATGGTGACTATATTAAAATAATGAAAAAAAAAAATAAATAAATAAAAACTATTTAATCAATTTTTTTACCAGTATCTGTTATAATAGATGATGATATTATAGTAGGCGCCGGACGTCTTGAGGTACTTGGAGATTCTATGAGAACTGTAATTCAATATATATTAATTCATGCAACTAGCTTACGATATTGTAAAAAGATATTTTTGCAGTTTTCTGAACATAAACTTCTCTTACCAGAAGATTTAATTGATAGACGTTCTTTAACATTAATGGACGCCACTTGAGAAGAACAATTATGATTCAATTCTAAAAAAAATTGGTCTGAGAACACTTTGTCTGTGCTTACACAACGAACTTCCTATTATTATAACAAATTCATATTGTTTTGAGCAGTTTGTATTTGTTAAAGCTCATATCTCGTCATAAATCATATTATTTTGTTAGAAACATCTGAATCAATGTGATATATGCATTAGTTATTCGATAAATACAATTTTCAATTGTTTATAACAAATTTATATTGTTATAAACAATGTGTAATTGTCGAAAGTCATATTTAGTTGTAAATAATAAGGTTCAGTGAATATCAAGTTAATTTTCAAATAAAATCGTTATTTTTTTGCTGAAAAGTACTTTAATAAATAGTCAATCTTCTCATTTATTCATTATTAGTTTTTTTTTCATAAAAAAAAAACGGCTTGACCGAAAAAAAAAAATTTGTTCAAACTTCTTTCAGATCTTCTTTATAACAATATCTTGCAAATCAATTTTGGTTGGAGTCGATTTCTCAATCCGTTCTTGAGATATCGAAAACGAAAAAAATGCTGACATATGTACGTACGTACATACGTACATACGTACACACACATCATTTTGAAAGTTGGTTAGGATGCTTGCATATATCTTGAAACGTGGAGATGTGATGAAAATTCACATTTCACCAATCGACCCAATTTCAATAACTTCCTAATGGGAAGTTAATAACGTAGTAACATAGTTTGAAATTTTATTTATTACAAATAATAAATTGTATCGTCGAAATTTTTTATTATGTACGTGAAAAAATTATTACCAGTATCCGATTTATCGTCAACCGGTGGCTTTTTAACATGACCTTCCAAAGAACGTACTTTCATTGAAGGTTTTTTGCACTTCTTCTCATTGCAACATTTAGGTTTCTTGTTTTGATCGTGTTTCTCGTTCTCACTCCTTTCATCTTTATCAGCTCCTTCGTCTTCCTTATTATCATTTTTTTCTGATTCATGGTCAGTTGAAAGACAATAATACTAATCTTTATTTTTTTCTAGTTTACTGTTTGCCTCTTCATAAGTCTCTGCAAAAGTTATCATCACGTGAAAAATAATACAAAAATTGTTATTTATAATTTTTCAAATTTATAAAAAACTATCTGCATCGTCTAATTTTTTTATTTTATATGATTTCCAACTAGGTGGTGCATCTTTTTGTTTACTGACTTTTTTTTGTAGATCAAGACGTCGTTGCTTATTATATGGTGGTCTCATGAATTTAGCAATTAAGTTTAATGAATTATCTAAAGAAATCCATGAACTGGGAACAATAAGTAGATATACTATAAAAGTTCTGGAACGAAGCGTACACAGTAATGAGAGTTCTGGAACACTTTTCTTATGGAAAATGTGTAACAGAATTCTCATTGCTGTGTACGCATTGTTTAAGAATTCTCATTGGTGTGTATGCTTTATTCCATAATTCTTATAGCTGTGTACGTGAAAAATGGGGATGAAAATTGGCTTTCTTAGGTTTGAGGATGGAGGGGAGGGGCTGGTGTCTTTTTAGGTTTTGATTGGGTATGAGGATTCTGGGCCTTGTTCGAGCATAGGCTGGGGGGATGGCTTGGAGCTGAGGTTTTGGATGGGGGTTGGATGTTGCCTTGGCTTTACCTGAGTGTAGGTGGGGGAGCGAGGATTACCACCCTTACACCTGAGATACTGCCTCGGCGTTAGCCTTGATTTTTAACTGGGGGAAAAGGTCACTGACCAATAGGGTATTTTAGCTCCATGTTACCCTGCAGGTGCATACGATTTAACAATAGAATGGCTTAAGATGCTTATAGGTTTTTCTGTATAAATTAGAGAAATGTCTCGTGATGATGTATTAGTAAACCTTGTCGGTTATCAGAGCTAGTCGAGTAGCATTCTGATCTAAAATTTTTTACAATGGAAAATCATCCTAAAATAACTCATATCATTGATATAGAAAGTTTCAGAATTAATAAAAAATTCTACTGTAAAGAAATAGCGTTCATTCGAGTTGAAAGTGGTGAAATATATTCAAGTCATTATAATATTGGACGTCATAGACTATCTCGAGAAGATTTTACATCGGCACGCTTCTGTACCATGTTTATTCATGGGTTAAAAATGGAAGATTACTGCAAGCATCAACATCAAGGGGCAATCAGAGATTTCTTGCGTGGAATTGATAAAGAAGCAAGTTCTTTGGGTGGAGTCATTGGATATAAAGGTGGATCAATTGAACGAGAGAAGCTGACATTCCAGGGAATTCTATGTTATAATATTGAAAAGCTTGGATGTACAAAATTTAAGATATTATATAATCAATTGCAGGAACACTGTCCTGATTTATTTGAAATAATGGAAACATTGGATTGTTTTGAGCATGATGATTTGAATGTTCGTAGGGGTGAATCAACTCCTAGAATTGCTTATTGCCCAAAGAAAGAAGTTTATGCTTTCAATCAATTTCTTTCGGAGAATATTTAATAATTTTAAAAATATATATGTTGATGTATCGTAAAATGCATCAAATGATGTATAGAATTTTTTTTTTATCTTTAAATAAATTCTAAGATTAATAATATGTATGTTTTGAAATTATTTTTGGAATAAGAAAACTTTTAATCCTAAAATATTTGGAGGTTTTTTATAAGAAATACAATTTTTTTATTTTTTTTTTATATATGAGTATATAGATGATTACAATTTTTTGAAATTAAACTTAAATATAATTTATTACATTAATTTACGAATTTGTTCACTTAATGGTTTATATTTAACTATTCTATCATGTAAAATCAGCCAATATGCAGTTGTATCCGGAGGAAACACATCATTAATTTCAAATTCTAGTTGAACATCAACTGGACCTGCTTTAATAGATTGATTTTGTCTTGAGCAATATATTACAGTAAACGGTCCTCTTTCCGTAGTATTTCCTTTATTCAAGTAAGATCTTTTAATATTTTTACTATAATAGGATGAATAAAAATTTGTATACATTTCATACAAAAGCGCATATTTACTATTTAAAACATCAATATTCATGTTGGCATATGGATATCGTTGTGAATTCAAATAAACAGCACAATCTTTAATTTTACAATGATCAAACATATCAGCACTTTTTGATAATTGATTTTTACGTTGAGTTTGTAATGAAAATATAATATATCTCGGCTTCTCTAGTTGATTTGTTGTCTTCACAGACAAGATGTGTTTTGTTGTTATAGGTAGAGATGGATATCCATGTAACTCCCATGATCTAAAGGGTATTGATATCGATGGATCTTTACTGATGTAACTAAATATATCAACTTTCTTTGAATCCGACATTGTAACATATGGTACCAACCATTCAATTTTATCAAGAGTAATTTTCACATTTTCTACTGCTGCATTAGCCACGATAGTTTGATGTATTGCGTTTACATCTGTATTAGCTCTTATGAGTATTAACTTATGTTTGCAGTTAAGTACCATTCCGCTGTTTTCCAAAGAATATTCTTGCTCTGGTGTAAATGATGGAAATCCTTTCATGAGTGTTGTAATACCCGCATTTTTATTACGATCAATTTCAACTCCATTTGATTCATATCTCATTTCTTCAAATGAGAAACAGGCAAACATTGTCACGAGTGAAGATCTGTTTGATGCAGCGCCTCTATCTTCTTTTGTAAATTTACCAGTAATATGAATTGAACTTTCACTTGGTAAAATACATAAATCTTGATGTTGTACAACTATGCGTATCTCATCATTATTCTTATATAATGATGAACCATATGGTTGATGTGCGTGAATCTCATAATGAGATATGGATTCATCTTGAATGATTTTATTATTAATTTTTAACGCCGTCGCCTCCATGGTATCATGCATAAAAAACTGAATTTGAATTTATCAATTTTCAATTTAGCTCTAAACCAAGACTTTCTAGAAACTGAGTATTCTGAGGAGTCAGTTGTTTCACTATTCTCCTCTTCTTTGTCTTCTTCTGCTAAGATGTTGCTCGTTTGATTGTCTTCTTTAAACTGTGAGGATTCGTGCATAGTTGCGGGTTATTATAACTTTATTCTTCCAGATGACCTCCATAAACTATCACCATTATATGCTCTTTAAATATAATCTTATAGTATTTGATTCAGATCGATTATCAATTATGTTTCCGTCTTGATCTATGAGTTTTAGTTGCAAGTTATATATTTCTCGTACGGTGACGGGTAGATAAATGACTGTTGTTGGTGATTCGATTATTTTATATCCTGGTGGAACAGATGGAAAAAATGTATGAATTGTATGGGCAAATTGATGATTTTTGTAGGCTCCTCTAGTAATATTACACTAGACATATATCGCATTGACGCTCAATATTGTTAATGGCTTTTTTGCTCTGAAGAGTTCATTTCTTGGATAAATTTTTCGTTCAAAGCCTAAAATTTGACCAATTGAATTTTCAGAAGTAAAATCAATATCCGACTTTTTTCTAAAAATTTCACTGACTAATGTACTTTTCTGAACCCCTGAAGAGAGATTAAATTCTTGATCTTGCTCCAACAAATACACCATAATATCTTTAAGATCATAACTGCCGGTTGGAATTGTAATCGTACACCATTCTCTATTTATTGTATATCGAAATTGATTTCTACCTTCATAGATATTTGGAATTGAATTAAATGTGAGTAAATCAACAAGTCCAAGAACGTAATTTTTTTATGGTGATAATTCAATTGGTGGAAAATATGAGACCTCGAGCAATGATGAATTTCCAGTGAGCGTCAATATCAGAGAGTCACCCATGATGTTTACAGTTTAACAATCAATGTAGAAATAAAATATATTTTCTCTCTACATCATATTTATAACTGATCGTTCAAAAACTTAAGATACAAATGTTCGCAATGACTCGTATTGTGATCTTGATATTTTTTATAATTATACAATATATGACCGTCATTAAAATAATTCACAATTTCTCGAGGTGGTTTCAAATCACCAAAGCTATCAAAGTATACCATTTTTCTTCCTCTTTTTTTGTATGCAACCCAATAAGTTCCAGATCGATCTTTATTATCTAAATTAATAATTGCTGATTCATTCTTCCATGGTCCTGATAATAGTAAATCATTACTCATGAAAACATCTCGGAAATATGGTATTTTTAATTCTTCTGCATACTTTAATGAATCGAAATCAGATAGTGCTCGCTTTGGTAATTTTATCGATTTTTTTTTTTTAAGCCCCCTCCTGATTCATGTGGCTTTAAATATGCTCCTTTACCTGCTTTGTAGGGTTTCAAATAGGCACCTTTACCCATAGCTATAGCCTCCATTTTTTCATTTTGACGTTTAAGTTCATTTTACTGTTTGTTTGCTGCTTTAGCGTCATTAATGGCCTTAATGACCCTAGCAGCACCTTCTGTTAGGGCACCTGTAGCACTTAACCCCGCTAACAGTGGAAGAAAAGGTAACATGCCACCAGATCTTTTCATTAAAGGTAGCCGACGTTTACATTGTGGAGTTTTCTTTTTCTTTATTTGTCCTCTTCCTCCTCTCTTTTTTCGTGGGTTAACTTTCTTTTTCTTTAGACCCATACCAAATTCTGTTTTGAGTTTCATAGCATTCACAACACCCCACGCTGCTATTTTTTCATTTAAGCCAGCGTCTCTAGCAAGTAAACGTTGCCACGCTTTTTCAGCAAGTATTTGATCCGCCAAACAGTCATTATTCAACTAAATGTAAAGCTATAAAAGTACCGATATTTAAATCTTTATGCTTAGTCATTATCGAGATGGAGTTTGAACCACAAGATTTGAAATTATCTGTGGAAAATTTCGATAAAATTATACCAATGGAAAAAAATACAAAGACTAGACGTCATGGAGAATTATTACCAAATACTATGCGCTCCGTTATTTGTGGGCCATCGAATTGCGGAAAAACAAATGTATTGCTAGCTCTAATCCTTCATCCAAATGGGTTGAGATTTGAAAATATATATCTGTATTCAAAATCATTAAATCAACCTAAATATAAATACTTGGAAAAACTACTCGAACAAATTGATGGTGTTGGTTTTTTTCCCTCCAATGATAATGAGCAAGTTGTAAAAACAGATGATGCTAGACCCAATTCTATTATGATATTTGACTATATAGCCTGTGAAAAACAGGATAATGTTCGAGCATATTTTTGTATGGGCTGTCGCAAAGATGTTGATAGTTTTTATCTTTGTCAAACTTATACAAGAATCCCAAAACGTTTAATACGGGATACTGTAAATTTTCTCATTCTCTTTCGACAAGATGAAATGAATTCACGGCACATATATAATGATCATGTTAATACAGAAATGAAATTTCAACAATTCATAGATTTGTGTACTTCATGTTGGAATAAAAATAATTATAGCTTTCTCGTTATTGATAAAGATAGCGAAATCAATAATGGACGATATAGGAGAGGTTTTGATTATTTCATATAAATAAATTGAGTGTTTTATTTTTTAAAATATACATTTGTAAATAATTGTTTGTCAAGTGAACATCATCAATATGAGTGAATTGAGTGGGCAACTGGGGGAGGCTGTCAATGTCTTGGAAAAATTAACAAAAGTCAGTGATGTTATGCGTCGAAAACATGAAATGATTAAACAGGGAAAGAGTGATAGTGAATATTTATTAAATGAATTTTTTAAGCCAGTTGTAACGCCAATATATCAACTCATGAAGGAACAAAATACCTCTCCTAATTTATTATTATTAAACAATGATAATGTTGCAAATACATCTATGAATGAAAAAAAATATGCTACTTCGAGGAAAAATTCAATCGTCAAAAGGCGGATATTTTCCCTATTTATAATGATAATAGGAAAAAAAAGAAACATGAAGAGATCGATCAAGCTACAGAAGTTAGAGCAATATTCAAAGCTATGAAAAGGCCAATTCCTATGGATATTATGAAGCAAGAAATAGAGGAAAATTCAAAAGCATAAGATAAAGAAGAAGAAGAAGCAGTCGGGGGGAAAGATGGTAAAGCTATAGGCGAGGAAGAAGAAGCGGCGGAGAAGGGGGCTGTAGAAAGAATGGAGGTTGTAGATGAGGAAAAAAATTGGGGGCTAAAGCCAACTGCGAGCACCCCGCTCAAAGCTACAGAAATAATAAATAAATACATAAAAATGTGTGAAAATAATAATCAAAATATGGATACAAAGTGTGGCGTGAGTAAACATCGAGGAAGTATACTTCATATCGGTGATTCAGAAATTGTTTTTCAGGGTAATAAAATTTTTATTGCTGATCGAGTTTATAGGACTACACCAGGTCTACTTGAATTATTACTCAAAAAACGACCCAATAAATTTGTTGTTGATAAGAAAGATAAAAGAGTTTATGGTGAAACCGTTCAATACACAAACTTAGTTTGGAAAAATTATGATCCAAAGCATGAATTGAGAACTGATCATAGCAAAAAATACAATATGTATGTTGCAAAGTATTTTGGTCGCGGATTATCAAGCAAAATGAAAAAATTACTACCTCAATTGAAAATGTCTATGCTAACAAACTTTACTTATTGGGATGATCCTAATGAGCTCGTTGATTGATTGCGGCTACTTATGGCTTCTTACAATGCTGGAAATAATGCTCATTCAAATAAAATAACTTCAATCATTGAAGAACTTAAAGAAGCAAATATAATAAAGTAAAAATTTTACTCAAAATTTGCTCAATTTACTGAAAAAATTTTTCCAAGCTATTTAATTCAGAGAATAAATGAAATCATCACTTGTTTTGGAGCTATCAATCAGTTCACATCAATTTGTAAAATGAGTATTAGTCGCCTCGGTCAACATTGGGCTCCTAGTTATAATCAACTCAAAGGTCTTTCTGGGGTTGGTTTTAAATTAACCATTGATAATAATTATGATATCGCAGGTAAAAAGTTATGTAATATTGGTAATGCTGCTAATTCAAGTGACGCCGTATCATTAAAAATTTTAAATAATACTTTAAATGAGTTGAAAAAGCAAATAGAATCAGTTGATGCTAGAGTTAAAGGTCTTAATATTAGAATATTAGATATAACATTCAAGATTAAAACCGATGTAACGGCAATCAAAAAAACTCTGGAAACTTATATAACTGTAATTGAAATATCATTAATGGAAGAAACTATATCTACTTTGAGAAAACAGATAAACGACATAGAAAATTCAGCATCTGGTGAAATATGATTATCATCATTGAAGGAAACTATATCTACTTTAGAAAAGAAGTTGGATAATTTAGAACAAAGATTATTCGCAGAAAGAATTTATACAGAATCGAAATTTTCAAAATTTGACGCTATTACTGATTTAATGAAATCACAATTCAATGTATGCCGACAGGCTATAATAGACATTTTCGGAAAATCAAGGGAACAAGAAGCACTCTTAAAATCATCGCAATCATTAAATTTCTTGCTTAGTGGGCTAACCTGGAATAATGAATCAAACGGAAAAAATTAAAAAAGTAATAGCCGATGAGCTGCATAGACCTGCTCGGAAAAACTTCAAACATCGTAAAGTTCATGTGCGGGGGCTTGATGAAACGTGGCAAGCAGACTTGGTAGATTTGAGTGCCTATTCATCCTTCAACAATGGATACAAACATCTATTAACAATAATTGATATTTTTTAAAATATGCATGGACTGTACCGCTGGAGACAGAAAATTGTAAAGATGTTTCAGCTGCTATGAAATCGGTGCTCATTGAGAAACGAGTACTACAAAAACTACATATCGATAGAGGCAAAAAATTTTATAATAAAGGATTTCAAACACTCATGAAACAATACAACATAGATATGTATTCGATATTTACAGATCTAAAAGCATCTATTTGTGAACGATTTAATCGTGCATTGAAAAATAAAATATGGAAGCAATTTACCATTCGCGGTAATTACAAGTGGATTTATATGAATTTAATGAAATTATACAATAATTCAAAACATCGTACAATTATGATGAAGCCGAAAGATGTAACACACAACAATGAAAAACAGCTACTTTATGATATTTATAATAAATAAACATTTACATATGGTGAATGAAAAATTGAAATTAAAATATAAAATTAGCGATAAAGTACGTATAAGTAAATGTAAACATGCATTTGAAAAAGGATATACACCCAATTTGACAACTGAAATTTTTACCATTGAACCCATTAAAAATACAAAACCTGTAACATATGAATTGATTGATTATCAAGATCAGCCGATTGAGGGACGATTCTACACTGAAGAATCAACCAAAGTCCAGTATCCAGATGTCTACCTTGTTGAAAAAGTGTTGAAAAAGCAGAAAAATAAAGCCTATATTAAATAGTTAGGATTTGATAAATCACATAACAGTTAGATAGATATAGGAGATTTGTAATTTTATTAATTTGAAAAAAGAAATACAATTTGTAACATGAAATGATCTTAATAAATGATAATATTTATAAATATTTCTTCTTATTCACTATTTCCTCTTTTTCTCTTTTTTTCCATTTTTTGAATATGATTGGCATATTATTATTTTCATATCCCCATGGAAATGTATCAGTTTCCCCTTCTTGTACCATTCGCTTATCATCCTCTGCACTTAGAGCTATTTTTTCTCGAGAAATTGTGCCTACTTGATGTTTGTTACTAACTATATGATGCTCAATTCGAGATATTTGCTTATCCTCAAATAAACAATCTTTATAATGATCAAATGTAATCGTTTTCATAACAGATGACTTTACCCCCTTAGCTTTTATTTTATCTGCCACTTTTTCCAACTTTTTTTCTTTTTTTTTATCTTTATTATTTATTACCTTACATGCATACATTTTAGCTCTTAAACCGATAAAATGGGTCATGATTTTACTATTTTTTTTATCTTTCATCAATCCAATTACTTTTTTATTTGCTGGAGGTATACCCCATGGATTATCTTTCTTATATTCTAAAGTGTCAAATCTATTTATATCCTCTCTGATATGTTTATAGATATATGGATTTTTAGAATGATAAATTAAACTGTCTATGTCAGTATACATTAATTCAACCTGATTAAGAGGATATTTTTGAAGTATATAATTGTAATGAAAATCGTAAATATATATTTTCGAAATATGGAGAATACAGAATCTAACACTGATAAAAAGATAAAGTTAAGTCAATTGGTAATTGATTGAGATTAATATATATCGGTTTATTAAAAACTACTGTCATTTTCTTAAGTTCTACTGCGATTAATTTTTCATGAAAAATTACGCTAGAGTGATAATTGAGTTTAGATATGTAATAATTTGCACCACAGCGTTTTTCCCAATGTGTAGCAAGTTTGACATCTCTATGATTTCTAACATTCTCCATGGTTTTTCCAAAAACATAATTATTTATTAATTTAAAAAAATTTTTTTCCAATTCATTTCTTGCATCCTTTCGTTTATTAGTATTCAAGTCTATATATGACTTTAACCATTGAGATTGTTTGAATTCCAAAACTCTATGTATTTTTGTTACTTTTAATCCTAATTCGATACATTGTTTTAAATTTCCATAGTAAATAATGTAATTTTTTTTATCATGTAAAGTTGTTATTAATTTAGAAAGTTTCGAATTAGGCGCTCGGAAATGTTTGGGGCAAAGCGGTAGATCTTTATGCTTCTCAAATAAACTTTGAGGATATTCTAAATCAACTTCGAGTATATAACCTGCTGGATCGTGATCACCAATTGCCATAATATCGATTTCTTCCGTAAGCGATTTAAAAGATCCATATGGTAACGAAGAGCTCATGGCTGCTCCATACAAATTATTTACATCATAATACATTAAGTATGGAATTTCTTTATGTGGCTGATAATTGTCACCCATATATTGATTATTAGCTTCAGCATATCTATTGCAGCATTGTGATACGCCCCCTCTCAGGTGGGGGGTCTCGATTATAAGTTTAAATTATAAGTTCTTATACAATTCATTCTAAAATTTTCATATATATCAGTTAAAAGGCAAACATTTATAGTCAAATATAAATCATAATAATCACCTAATGTTTTTACATTTACGTGAGACCATACTTTAAGTGCCCACTTATATTGACCGTCAGTGATATCTGAATTATTTAGAGAAGAATAAAAAAATTCTTTATCCGGTAATTGATTTTCTTCAAGTTTTTCCCAACTACTACAATATTCATATGGAAATATACCTTTACGCGTTACCAATTTAAATGATTTTTCATCAGGGAAACTTCTGCGCGTTAATATTTTATTATCATTAGATAAAAATTCAGATAATTTATCGATACTATCGCTCATGAAACGGAATGAATCTATGAAACGAAGTCGTATGTTTGAATTTTTCTTCTTTTTTACATCGTCATCATTATCATTATTACCATCATCACGTGGTCTTTTGGAATTTTTATTTTTATCGATTTCAACTGTTTTGGTGAATGATATATATTTTTCTTTATTAACAGGAATAATGGTTATAGGACCAGGAAAATCTGATGATAATAATGATTTAAGAAGAAAATGTGAATCGTATCCCGATAAATCATGAATAACAATTGGAATTGTAGAATCTTTTTGATAATTTAAATTACACTCATTATGAGCTGGACCGCGAAATTGTCCTTTTAAATGGCAATGATCCATTGAATTTGGATTTTCAATCATTTCTTTGTATTTTTTAGAAAACTCATATAACTCAGCCATAAACCATTTTATTCAATCTTTTCCACGTTTAAGAGCAAATCTTAATTGTGAATCATCGTAATAGCAGTGTGTATAAAAAGCTATACTACAGGGAATATGTTTCGATTCTTCTTTAATAGGTGATTTGATAATGCAATCTAAATCAGCACAGATTACATAAGGTACTTTTTCTTTATACATAAAATTTTTAAATTTCATTTTTAAATCTGTTTCACAAGGGAATGAAATTTTACTATTATTAAAATTGATACAATCTTGAATATGTTTATGATAGGATGCTGTTGTGTGAAAGTGATTTAAGCATCGATCACAAAGATCTATACTTCTATTATGATTTGGTAGTTGACTTGATACTAAACAAAAAAGAGAATTAATAAGCAAATAATGATAAACTGGTTTTTTATTCGCATCCACTTCTATTTCAGATATCAAAAGATGAATACGATTTTTATTTATATCATAATACTTACTTAAATAAACTGGTGCGATGTTATTATCATCATCCAAACCGTAAACATTAATAGATAAATTATTTAATTTCTCAATTTTGCAAATATCACTCAGTGGTGTTGGAAATGAAATTCCAGTTCTTATCGAAGTATCAAAACAATCGTTATAGCTTGTTGGGTGATTAGCCGGTCACCCATCTTCAAGTGGATTTTTTGAAGCAAGAACTGAACAGAAAAAACAGTAGTGATCATTCTCATTTCTTATGTTCAAAACAGCTTTCTTGTCTTTTATTTTTTTAGGAAGATTACAATATGTGCTTTTCATCATGTTTCCCGATCCTTTTAAAGGCGTATACCTATTAATATTTTTTTGTAAGCTATCGATTCTAACCATTGACCATCCCGAGTCACGTTCTTCAAACTCTTCTGTATCTTTCAACAAACGCGGTATCGTTACATTTAAAAAAAGAACTGTAAAGTCCGTTGAAATGAGTACTTGTATGTTTTTTGTACTGAAATGTTTTTTATCATATACAATCAAATCTTTTTTATACTTTCAAATGTACAAGCTAATTCAAAATTAACGAGCAAATCTTTTTTGAATGATTGACATTCTATAATTTCATCGCTAATTAATTTTTCACAATCTTCAAGAAAATTCTTCAATTTTAAATATTTAAATTTAGGATTACGTATAATATGAGTACTTAGGCGGTTTTCGAAAGTGCTATCTAGATTAATCCATTCGAGATCGGTAGATACTCCTGATAATGATGTTATCGGGGATAATGACACTGTTGATGATGATGATGATGCTCTTGAGGATGTTGTTGCTGTCTCAGAAGATGATGATGCTTTTGCAGATGTGTTCGTTATCGTCGAAGATGATGATGTTCTTGAGGGTGTCGTCGTTGTCGCAAAAGATGATGCTTATGAGGATGTTGTTGTTGTAGATGTATTATTTATCGCACCACCATGCACAAGTTTTTTGAGTTTCTCATAAACATCTTTAAATAAATAATAATCTTCAGTTAAATTTTGCTTGAAGTGTAAAGTAAATTCATATTCAAGTGTATTAGAGCTTTCGGGGATTTTCGGTATTATATCTCCAAGTTCTTCAAATGCGATTTTAATTCTCACAAAAACGTTTAAAACTTTATGCTTTTGGGATGGTGGTAATGATTTATCGTTTAAATCATCTTGGAGCAATGTTGAAGAATTATGTGCTAACTCACACCAAGATCTAACTGCTTCATCATCACACTGTTCTTGTCGATCAAAATACCGACAAACTGACTCTAATTGCGAGAGCTAAAGATCGTAGAGATTATTGATGTGTGTGAAATCCATCGTATACTCGCTTTTTTAAACTGAGTAAAGATCGCGTAGCATGCAGATTATACACGTATTTTTGTCTTCGTTCATCTGCTTATTTAGATAGAGAAATTCGGTGAGTCGACCATAAGATATCTATTGGGGAAGAAAATGTTTAGAAGATACATCCCACAAACATTTCCCATAAGAGCAGAATACCAATGGGCCTTAAGACACCCCCTCTCTCCTGAGTGCATAGGAAAAGCGGATGTATTGGGTAAATTTTAAAAATAGTAGGGATAAAATTGGAGGCGAGAAGTGTTATAAAGCCTAGACTTTTCGGATAGAAAATCACTCTCAAACGAAAAGTTGCTTGATATTTTATTATCATTACGAGCTGAAGAATATCTTTTTCTCTGGAATAACAATGTATCTATCAGAATTCAACAACTCAGCCAAGAAAGTCGCAGAAACAAAGAAGATGAAGGATCTGGAATTATCTAAAAGATATAAAGTGACAGAATTAAGTTTGATCGCGACCAAGTTTGGCGATGCTGCTGTGGCGACTCTGGACGATGAGTTCAAAGTTTTTCTCCCAAAGAGAATTGTCAAAGTATTGGAGGCAAACGATAGAAAGCAATTTCGAGATCTTTAAAAGGCGTGCGCAGATCATCATTTACATATGGAATATTATGGGAATGTATGTAACTCATTCGAATTCTTTTATGAGTACGTTCCTGTTTTATAATCATTTGTAAGTATTTAAAATTTATTTCATTTATCATTCAAAAAAAATTTATTTTCAAATAACTTATGTTTTTTCATTTTTTTCTGTTACAGTTAACCTCAGAGAAAGATGTCGCCAACCATACAGTTAATCAATCGACATTAAATAATTTTATACGAATGTAAATTTATATAAGTATTGTATACTCTATAATTCATTTTAATATTTTTAAAGATTAAATAAAAAATAATCTATGTAAGCATATTTATGTTTTATCATTGCTTTATGAAAAAAGAAACCTTATTCATTTCCTTTTATATATATATTAAGAACTAGGAGATAAAAAGTAGAAGATAATTTTTCAGTTTTATTTAATTTTTATTAAAATTTTTCTTATAAAAATTTATTTCTAGCATTATTACATATAAAACAATCTTTCTTAAATTTGGAAACTTTTGATGATCCCTTGGGAAAATGTTCGAAACATCGCTTGTATCCAATTATTAGTGGGTGGTGTTTCCATGCAAACGGCAACTTTTCCCAAACATAATCGATTTCATTGTAGGCATTGGTCACTATTGTTTGGAAGCCGAGTCCGAAAAGGTCTTCAGTTTCCATTAGAGCTATACTTCCCAAGTTTAAATACATGAAAGATAGAAAATTTCGTCTTGATGTTAAGTTTATGAATTTATCTATATAGAACCATTGCAGCTGTACAGCGAGTCTAGCACAATCATATGGATACGTATATTCTTCAAAATGTAGATGTTTTTTGCTATATTTATAGTTGACTTGGAACAAATGATACATATTTCGTTGATTAGAGATATTCTCCATATGTTTATTATGATATGTACAACATTTCAGTTTGTGTGATGATGTTATGTTCGATGTTCCATATCCAAAAATTGAAATATCAATTATTATCTGAGTTGATGTTGAAAATTTCAGGAAAAAATCATTTTGTAAGCCATCAGCAACATAAATATATGTTGCATTTTGTAACGCATTCGATATGACTTTTTTCATATGATCATATGGAACTTTCCCACATCCCCAATCAATTCCGTGAATGGCATAAGTATCCCATGAAATGTGATTTTGATAATCAGTCCCCAAGGATGAGAAACTTTTTGGAGGTTGAAACAGCACAGTGCGTTCTATTGATTTATCTTGAAAATAATTCAAAGTGATGACTGAACATTCTTTAACAACAAACTCACTATCCATAAAAGTATAACCTTGCTCGTTTACCACAACAGCATTCATTTTTATGCTAAAGGATAATTTTGCTCAAATGAGAGTTTTAGAGATACTGATTCAACATTTTTAGAATAAATAGAAAATTATTACATTTAATTGTAATATAGCTATAGATCCCCCACCCCTCCAATTCGAAAACTAGAAAAAATTGGAATGGAATTTATTTATTAAAAAAAAACATAAATTGAATAGCCCACAAATTGTAGGACTTGAAGTTTATTACAGAAAACATTTGATATACATAAATTTATTTATGATTGCATCATTTTTAATCTCAAATTTATTTTAGTCCATCAAACCATTGGGTTTCTATACCCTGAGTTTCATAGAGACGTCTCATATCCTCATCCAGAAGAACTTCAGGATGCTCATCGATGTACTTATCAAGCATATTTTCTTGATTCAGATGTTTGATTTCATCATCTTGAAAAATGTTGAGTATAGTTTTAGTTGTTGCCGGATCAATTATTTGAGCGATTATTTTCTTTGCAGCATATGCTGAAGCCTCATGAGAGCTATATATGAAAATTCCGCCCAATTTTCCGTTGTAAACAGATCATCTCTCCCGTATTTACTTATCCCCCGAGCTCCGATATTGCCTCCTATAGCTTTATGATCATCTTCAAATTCTATGATACACACATTGTTTGATGATGACGTCATTAAAATCCAAGTGAACCTGCCTTTGTATCGGAATTTGGAGCATAATGACCCTAATTTTCTAATGAAACATTCTTTTAGCTCACATCCATAGCAACATTCAACGAGCCATGATTTTATTTGATCTTTATTGAATCGTGACGTTATATAGCCATTAGGAAGCATTTCTGGATGTGCTTCGATGTAGGCTCCCAACGCACCATAGCCTTCTTGAAGTAGAAAATCTAGTTTTTGATCTCCGAAGATGTGAAAATTCTCTTCAATACTCAAATTCCTGAAATTTCCTGAATTAGCTTACATGCTAATTTTTCCGCTATATATATATATATATAGCAATCTGCTAAATGACAAATATGACACGTATTTTTCAAAAAAGAAGCCATACTAAACGAATGATTTTCAATAATTTTTAACAGCGGGTTTTTCAACGATTTTACTTAACTCGCGATTGAAACGTGAGTGATGGATTATCGACTTTAGGTCTTATGTTTTATATAATTCCCACGTTCTGGTTTTTTTCTTCCCCATCATTTCGTCCTCACGCAAAGATATAATTGATTTTAAAAATTCCTTTCATATTTATTTTCTATGAAAATAACAAAGAAACTTATGTTATTTTGGATTAAGGTCATGCAGTCGCTCTCTGTTTTATACAAAACAACTCATGAGCATCTTGAGATATTCCATTGTTCAATCTTAAGACGATGCACCTGCAGGCTGACGCAGAGATAAAATATCCTATAATTTAAATCGGTCAGTACCATTTTCCCACAATTCAAAATCAATACCAAAGCTAACCACCTACGCATGCTAGGCTAACGCTTAGGCAGCATCTCAGGTGTAAGGGTGGTAACCCCCGCTGCCCCACCTACACTAAGGTAAAACCAAGGCAACATCCAACCCCCATCCATAACTTCAGCTCCAAGCCATCCATTAATTTAATAGGCAGTCAAAAATTAAATTATCAGCTACTTCATAAGATAAATCATGAGATTGTTGAATCATGAAAGAGTTTGAAAAAGAAACAATAAATAAATGAATATCTATACACCATCAAATAAGACTTGTAAAGTAAATAATGATTGTTAACGTTTATTACCATCTTCGATTATTATCGTCTTCGATGCCCATTAGCTTGGGATTGGTTTGAGTCTTTTTTCCCCTTAGACCTTCGACGAATTTCTTCCATGAACTTTGCATCGTTAGCGAGCCACCTATATTTCTTATTTAGCCTTCCAGTACTTACGGCATCTCTTGTTGGAATAATTGTAAAGTAGACTCTGTTGCCAATGACGTTATGATTGCCATCAATATTGATGGCTTTCTTCACGCAATGTCGGCTGACATGGTACAATATTGGCACATTGAGCCCATCGTGAAACACACCTATTTTATCCAAGTATGTGAACAGTTCTGGTGGTGTATATACAGATTTAGACATGCGGCGACAGTCTATGAGATTTTCACAAGGGAGCTTCTTCAGGATGTTGTTTTTAACCAGTGGGATATTACTATAATAGTTCCTGGTAAGCTTGAGAGGGAAACAGTCAAACCTGGGGATATTTGCTGTTTCATATGGATGAGCATTAGCGATTCTGTAGAGATAGTTGGAGCGACTCGAGCGATATTGGCCTATACAGGCTTTCAGACAGGCCCTTTCAAACCTCCTAAAATGTTCCATGGTTGAAGCAGCCATGTTCCAAAAGACAGGAGCTCCGTTCGAAATTATCGGTCGAATAAGAAGCTGATAACAAATCACTTTTGCTTTGACCTCGAGATTTTTATTATAAAAAAAATTTTGGCATTAGCTCGAAACGCGTTTCTGGCCTTTTGCAGCTGAATTGCATGGTGTTTAAATAGCCTCAGCAAGTAATCCAAATTGACCCCTAGGTATTCGACTGAGTCCAGGGTAGAAATAGCCGCGTCCTGAGTTTGAGAGTCTGCTCTAATGTTGACTCGAAAAGTCTCCAGCTCTTGAACTGTGGAATAAGGAAGTTCGTTCACAGTTTTTCTAGACAAAATGGACTCACACTTCGTTGGATTTATTCTTTAATTCCAGACAAGGTAATGTCTATTTATTTTATTTACAATCTCGTTTAATTTACTATTGATCGCGGATACTTCGTTGCTGGCATAATACACGACTAAATCGTCGGCATAAGCGATTGATTTAACTTGGCTATTGGTATTCATGTCAAAAAAATTTAAAATTGCACTATTGTACAAGTTGAAGAGAAGAGGCGATGTGACAGTACTTTGCTGGAGACCTTTAGATATCAGAAAGGTAAAGTTTGAAAACGCTGTAACATTCCAGGTGATAAAATTTTTGTCATGAATCATGTCCAAAATAAGTAATAGGATAAATTGTCGAAATCTCATCTCACTCATTTTATATATCAATCCATCAAGCCATACTGAATCAAAAGCCTTTTTGAGATCAATCAACACTGCACCAACCATTTTTCCATTCAATATTGCCCTATTGGTGTCTGATAAGATTTTATTAATAGCATGTAGGGTTGAGTGACCTGCACGAAAACCAAACTGGTTATCTGGGATCAGTACGTTATCTTCAATGTGTTTGAGCAGGTGTTCCATTATGACTCTTTCAAATATTTTACTTATATGGGTTAGACTAATTGGTCTGTAACTAGTAGGGTTGGTTGGATACTTATTCTTCTTTAGGATGGGGATGACTTTGGATTGTTTCCAGCACACAGGATAATATGTGAGGTTTGAGGCATTGTTAAAGATAGTGGTTGAATCCTGAATCAACTCTTCCGGTAGCTTTCCGAGAACTATCATTGGGGTGTCATCCAACCCTGAGAATAAAATTTTTGACCTCTCGATAATTGCTGCAATCTCATAATATTTATAGAATATCCTACCACAGGAGACCGTCTCACTTTCTGGATCGTGAGCTAAGTTATCTGGCGCGAAAGTACTTTGTGTAGTCCCACGCATCCTATTAAGTCTCTTTATGTGATATGAAATACATTGTTGTTTTCATGAACCTGTTCATCTGTTGGATTTAGGTCCACCATGAATGGAGAGTCTTTATTAACTTTTATGGAACTTATTGCCAATGGCGCCTTGGATCTTAGTAAGCTATTGATAAATGGGAAGAAAGTATTGGAGTCTCTATAATTTATGCTCTTGATTCGAGCCTCCCAGTGCGCCGTGACTGCTTTCCTGAACTCGCTTTTGAGAGTCTTATTAATGTGCTTGATGAGATTTTTTTAAGTGCGAATCAAATCTCTATTTCCTCCACCTCTTTAAGTGTTATATAACCTGGTGATAAAGTATGACTTAAGAGAATGTAGTTTTTTAACAGCATTATTCGAGTACCTGACACATGGGTTGAACTTGCTGATATTGATTTTAGGGATAGTGGCCTCGACCGCACACATGATTAACTTTTCAAGCTGCAAGATATGATAATCTATCTCTTCAACCGACGAGTTTCTGTCATTAGGTATCTACGTTGAGTTATTCCTGGCCTTTATGATGTTATCGTAGAAGTCTTGCCAGTTAGCACCACGATAATCATATTTGATTGCTGCAGGCGGCGGAGCTACGAGTCCTTCGAACAAAGTAAGCATGTTGATTAAAAAGCATATGGCGTTATGGTCACTATCATATGGAAGAGTATTAAGTTTGCTGTTAACCAGATCTATAATTGTTAATCTACTATCAGCAAGACAATGGTCCAGAAAAGAGCCTGCCGCCGGGAAGGTAGAGGTAAGTGGACAATAATGAGACACTTTGAGGGCAAAACTATTATCGTTTCCCAAGTTAACAAGAGCTGCACCTCTTGCATTTGATCTTGTATCTCCCCAAACTGTATTACGTGTGTTTGAATCACCTTCGATGATGAAAAATTGATTGTCGTTTTTTAATTTGAAATCAATGAATAGTTTGTTCAGTTCTAAGATGGAGATGTCCTCACTCTTCTGTGCTGCATAGACGCTGAAAACTAGCAAGATATCAAGTACTAGAACAGCCGAGCGGGTGAAGGGTAGGTTCAAGTCGTTTGCGTGCGAGCGGTCGTAGGTTCGAATCCTCCCGAAGGAGAAAAATAATAATAAAAAATTTAATTCAACTTAAAAAGTAAAGGAATGTAATAAAACAAGTATAATTTGATTACATCAGCAGCATCAATCATTAAACAATTTCTTTTGTCTAATCTAACGAGTATGTCACGTTAATATCACAGTGATGTCACATTGTTAATTGTTGAGTAGGAAATAGTAACATCTATGGTACTTCCATGCTACATTCAGAGTTGCCAGGAAGTATAAAATAAAGTAACGCCACTTGTGAGTAAAAGTCGCAAAAATGTTGTCAAAGTCGCCCGATATCAGCATCCAATAGGATACGTTCTAATATGGCGCGAATCTCAAATTTAAAAGCTAATTATTATTATAAAATCATGGTATTTATTGTGATATATATAATATAAAATTCTGATATTCATTTTAAGTTAACTTTAACTTTGTTTCTCTAACTTCTTTTACAATTACAGATATAAAAATATGTGATATTACACTGTTTTCCAAATATATTATATTAAACATTTTGAGAATTATAAAAAAAGAATTATTATATAGAAAGAATTATGAATTATTTAATATATTATAAAAAATTATTCATAATAATACTTATCGCTGTATTAATAATACTTATAGCTGCTAGTATTAATTAGTATCAATCAACAGTTAAATAATTCTTAAACATAATGACTAATTTTAATGCACTTCTTTCCATTGAAAAATCATTAAACTTGACAAAATTACTAGAGATTGAATGAGTTAAGAATATCATCTTCATCCTCACAACTTTTATGAATATCATAAATACTATAATCGTAACTTAACATATCAGCATTTGGCTCGAAATCACAGCAGCATTTTTCATCTTCTTGAAGTGCCATTCTTATTCTAACCAGCGAAGATAGCAGATCTAAACCCATACGACTTCTGACTTTTGTTTTGATCGATGAAACCCGAGAAAAAACTCTTTCTACCGTTGCATTGCTTATTAGGAAACTGTAGAGAGTCAACGCAAACATAGAAATTTCTTTGAAAACGAAATTATCAGAAACATCTGTCAAAGTTATTAATTTTGTCCAAAAAATGTCGCTTTCTTTTGGGACGTTATCGGAGAATATATGACTAAAATCTGTAGTAAGTAGTAAACGCCACTGATGTTCAATCTTCTGAAGATCATCTGGATTTGCTAAGTACAATAGTAAGTCTTTAAATGGCGCACGAGTAGGATTGAGACATACAGTAGGTGATAAATTTCTTATTTTCCGCAATAGTTCAGCATTATTCTTGACAATCCGTTTCGATACTTCCTTGCAGGCAGTAATTAAGAACTGATAACATCTTAATTTCACATTTTCCCTAACGTCTCGAGCGATGATTTTTTTTGTTGTGTATTCGTCAACTAATTTAGTAAATTCATACCCAAAATCAACTTCATTAACTGGAAGGTAGATTGATCTGAACGAAAAATCTACATCAATTTTGACACTAGATGGATGTAGAATTCTTCTAAATAGACTCAAAGCAAAACTTTCAAGCTCAATCAATAGATACGCATAGTCAGAGTGATCTTTTTGAAATTTAACATTTAATTTTTCAAATTCCATCAGAATTGGATTCATAAATACGAAATATAGAACATTAGCTGGATTGTTGAACATTTGTCCAAGTTCACGAACAACATTACGATCGTGATTGTCATTTTTATTGTCATTATCGCTGGTATCATCAGTATTCAAATCAGAATTGTCATCAGAACCATCATTACTTTCAAAATTATGAATCACATTAGGGTGATCGACTTTGTTAAAGTTGCTAGAAGGTTGAACTCCATTTAATAGTTAAAATTGTAATTTAATTATTTCCGATTGATGTAATAAACGTTTTACAGCATTACTTCTGGCTAACCATCGTGTTTTTGATAGTTGTATTAATCTTAGTGGCTCTTGTCCATCATTAATCATTTTAAAAATTCGTAAATAACTTTGCCTTTTTATAGCAGATCTTTTGAACCAGTTATATGTTTCTCTGATCATATAATCAATATGTGATGGCAGCTCAGCAGAAGCATAAGAACATGCTAAATGTAGAGAATGGTACACACATTTAACCAAAATTAAATCTTTATTGTCTTCCTTCATTAATGTATAGAGTGAATGGTTACATCCACATAAATTAGAACCTCCATCAGTTGCAATTGCAAAACAATTTTTTAAGTCTAAGCCAATATTCTTGAAAAAATCTTACAGATGTTGATAAAGTATTACTGCCGTAGTTTTTATCACAAAAATCAATCCTAGGAATTGCGATGAAATTTTATTTTTTCTCGTATTGTAATATCTTATACAAATACATAAATGTTTTGCACAGCTAATATCAGTTAATTCGTCTAAAATTAATGAAAACTTTACACTTCGTATATCAGAAATTTGTTCTCTTAACAGAGAAGGTGATATCACATTTTTATTAAGGCACTACATTTAGTTCGATATAATTTCAAATGATCGATCATTCCTTTTTGATTGTTATGATCATTATTAATAGCTTTGACTTCATTCTTGAATAGTACAGATAAATGGTCGATAGCACTGATTGCTGAATGACATGAGACGAATACAGCTCAGCGTCACTCCAATTTAGTAATTATTTTTTTATTTGTTGGTTGAAGAACATTGTTTATCTTTGGCTGAGCTATGATTTGAGATGCATTGGATTTATGCTTAGAAGTTAGTTGATGTTTTGTTAAGTCAGTTTTGTGTGTTCTAAGTTTCACTTGATAGAGCTTACAACATGCTTTTGTGCCGTTACCAACCTTCTCTTGTAACCAGCCGCCAAATTGTGGATCACTGAGCCTCTTAGATTGGAAAGTTTTTTCGTATTTGCACCATTTACCCATTTTCAAATTTCTATTCTTCTCTTGTATTTAGCCAACCCATACGTTTAGCGTATAAGTACACTTCCTCGTCTTCGTATTCTTCTTCTCCGTAAATAATGTATTCTATGTCTTCAATACCTTGATCTTCCATAAGAAAACTTCGTACTTCGACAAGAAAGCGTTTATTACCTAGAATCATCAAAAATCGAATTAAATTTCATCAAAAAAAATTAAAAAAATACTTAATACTGGATAAATAACCCTCAAAAAACACTGTTTTTATAAAATAGCAACGAAATCTTCAATATTAGGTTATTACAAATAAAAATAAATAACAATGTCTTCATATTTTTCAATTTATTAGCATAGAAATAAATTGATGCAGGTTATTTTTTACGTAAAAAAGAAAAATATATGAAGGAGCGTTTGAATGTTAAAATAAGAATAAAAGTAAAATAATTGGAATTTACAACTCATTAGAAGTAATCTCTACAACCTGGGACTCGAACTTACTCCCAGCAAGTCTTCTCTAGTACACTTTAACAATAAAAATATTCTTCCAGGTTCTGTCTTCATCAAAGTTGACAACCACCTTATTTACTCTTCTCACTCTGCCTGCTTCTTGGGAATCATTTTTGACTACAAGCTATCGTTCAACTTGCAAGTTGATGCTGTATGCAAAAAAAGTTTTTAATCTCTCAATATAATTAAATTTTTGCGTGGAACTTGGTGAGGGGCTGATCCTGACACATTATTGATTTTGTATAAAAAGTTTGTACGTTCTGTCATCGAATATGGTGTTTATATTTACTTTCCTAAACGCAAAAGTGTTGCAAATAGACTTGAACGCATCCAGTATGCAGCCATCAGAGCCGCCTTAGGTTATCGTATCAGCACTCCTACAAATATCCTGTTAGCAGAATCCAAGCTCCTTCTCATTAGGGACAGAGCGAGGTTTCTTTGTGAATCTTCGCTGGTTAAAATACTTTTCAACAATTCTCTCCTCATTCATAAATCCGTTGTCAATCACTCTAACTTCATCAACAAAAGAAAAAATCGTTCCCTAAAAACCAGGAGACTTATCAGTCAATGCATTTTTGATGTTATGAAAATTTATAAAAAAATAGATTCACGAGATAACTTTGCTCTTTTCACATTTGGCTACGATGCCACTATCACGACGATTCCAGTAAATACTTCTCTAGGTAAAATACTGTCTAAATCTACTGATCCCGACTCGAAGTTTGATTCAATTATGTCGAAGTATGATGACTCCTTCATATTCACTGATGGCAGCAAGAGCACTCTTTCTCCTACGACCGGCTTTGCATGCTTGTGCCCTAAACTCAACATATCCATTTGTTCTAACCTGGATCACATCGCCTCTATCTTCACTGCAGAATGTATGTGGTAAGTACCACCAAATTTCTGCCAGGGGGTCTAACTCGATAAGGTTCTTTTGGATCCCATCTCACGTGGGTATCCTTGGTAACGAGGAGGTGGACACTCTGGCTAAACTCGCCTCTAATAATAATCTCCCTGCCCACAAGCTCATTCCGTTCTCCGATTTTTTTCAAACATTTATGAAAGAGTCTTTCGCTCGTACCAACAACTCAACTTGTCATGCTGGCCTCAGCAAGGGTACTTACTACTTCCGCTATTTCCACAGTGAACAACGCAAACCCTGGTTCACAAACAAAAAACTAAAAAGACCCTTTGTTGTCACCGTGAATCGAAGTAGAGCTAATCAATTTTACCTTCGTGACTCTCTGACTCGAGTTGGGTTCACTAGCAACCCCTTTTGTAAATGTGGCGAGGAGAGAGAAACATTAAACCACGTGCTCTGGCAATGCAGGCTGTATGATGCCCATAGAACTACCTTAACTCGTTCACTCTCGAGGATCAAGATCGTTCCCCTTACTCAGTCGAATTCTTGATATCTGAGCCTAACATCAGAGCTTGTTACTTGATGTTTCTCTTCCTTCAAGCATGTAATATTTCAATATAACTCTAATCCGTGTTATAAATAATTCTTTACTTTTTGTATATTGAACTGTACTAAATTATCTCTTATGTTAACTGTTCACCTGCATTTTTATGTCACACTACTGTATTATACTACTGTAGAGCTCTAATAAGCTTCTCTTGAAGCTTCTATATGCTTAATGAAGGAAAAAAAAAAAAATGGAATTTACCTGGATTAGTAATAAATATATAAAAGTGTTTTCCTTCAATTTCAACAATGTAAAAATATCCACTATCATCGAGAATAGGTTCCACTTCACGTATATCCTGATCACTATTTATTAAATTGCAGTGCCCTTCCATTAAATATCAGTATAAAAATAGTTGATAATTTATCATTTATAGAAAATTACTTATTATTATTAATTAAAATTATTTATTTAATAAAAAAGAAACTTTAGACTGCTAAGGGCTACATTTTTGTGTCTCCTCTCTTCGACTACACTATATGAAATATGCATACACAAAGTTTGAATTTATACATCGATTATAGATAGATAAAAAAGAAATTTAACGAACTCGAGGATGGGGAGCGATCCGTACTAATCCCAAGTAGACACAAAAAGAGTAAGTCATCAAATAGATATCTTACAAAAGTTACACTAACTTTATCTGGAAATGTTGATAATATGATGTCGAAATGCATAAATTTTTCGATATCTTTTAAACGATGTCTTAATTTCAACGAATAATAGCCGACTGAGAAGTCAATTATTAACGTTGACTTAAAGGTAACATTTAAACCGTCAGGATTCAGTTGATTCATATAGGTGGCGAAAAGATGACTTTTTAGACAACTTTAAGACGTCTACGGAAAGTTGACGTAGATATGCATTACAACGCCATCTGTAAGACGTCTGCAATACTACATCTTCTACTTTAACTAAAAAGTCGTGTTTTAGTGTAGCAATAAAGATAACTTTGAAGTTGTGGTATCGATCGTATTAAGTGAAATGAAATTTGATTTTGTGATTAATTGTGATCGTACATATTTTGTTATTCCCTTAGAGATGCCGAAAAGTTGAATTTTGTTGACAACTTGAAAACACCTTTTGAAAGTTCCCGTAGACATGCACGATGACACCATCTGAAAGACATCTTTTTTACAACATCTTCTTTTTGACTTAAAAGTGACTCTTTTGTAGAGTAAAAACGAATTTAAAACCGCGATATTAATTGCTATTTGCGAAATATTTTAATATAATAGATATATAATTCAATTTGTGACAAATTTTAACATCATATATTGCACTGTTCGACTAGAGATAACGAAAAGATACATTTCATATACATTTTAACCTTATCTACAATTGTTTATTAAACAATAATTACTTGAGTAATTACTGTAATCAACTCAAATACTTTGGTTCTTTAAATTACTTACTAATTAATACAGAAATTATTTAGATAAGAAAAGTTTGTATAAATCATATTACAAAATTGTTGCGTTTTTTTACTTTATTCCAATTTATTTCATCAATATCATCATGCAGTTTATTGCAAAACGAAAAAATTTTCAGGATCTTTCTCGGCGTCAGCAAATACGGCGGATTAGGAACTCTGTAAATCTTGTAACTTCCAGTTATACAAATCTTACTCCAATGATTAGATCTCCTATACATCCAGTTAGTAATGCAGCGCGTTCTATTAATATTTCTTCAATTACTGCCAATATACCTTCTGCTTCTTCGAATTTGCATAACATTAATCTGGCTCCCTCAACGTCCACGACGCTTCAAAATGATATTGTTAATGAGATTGATTGCGTTGAAACTAATGACAGTTCATCTGTCAATATTGACGATAACAATATGATTCCGAATTCATATGAACCTGTTAATACTTCCTCTTTACATGATATGTTTGATAGTTTCAATGATTCTCCTTACGAATCATCAGATGATGAAAGTGATGATTCTCATTCAGATTTCTTGAGAAATTGGGCCCTCAAAAATAACATTACACATATTGCCCTAGATAAGTTATTACGTTGGTTACGTTCTAAGGGGTATGATGATCTTCCTCTCTCAGCTAAAACTCTATTAAATACCTCTACAGATTATTCTATTCAATTGATTGAAGGTGGTAAATTCGTTTATTATGGCGTTGAAAAATCATTGATTAGCCAATTGAAACATGAGAAGTCTCTATCATTTTCGTCTTATATTTTGTTTGATGTTAATACTGATGGTATGAGTATCTCTAAAAGTACTGCGAGTGAAATGTGGCCAATTTTAGGTCGGATAATTAGATCTTCTGATACATTTTCGTTATTTATTGCTGCATATCATGGAGCTACTAAACCGAAATCAGTGAATGAATTCCTCCATGACTTTTTGGAGGAATATCAAAAATTGAATACCACAGGGTTTTATTACAATGGTATGAAGTTTTATGTCAAAATCCGGGCATTCATATGCGATACGCTGGCTAGAAATTTTTTATTTTCCTTTCCTCTACATAACAGTAGATGTGCAAAATGTATAGACGCAGGTGAAATAATAGACCACCGTCGTCTTTTTCTTAGCTTATCTTCTAAACTTCGGACTGATGATACTTTCAGAAATGACATTCCTGCAAAATATCAATCAAAATCTATACTTGAGGATTATGGTTTCAGTATAACTACACAATTTCCCTTAGATTACATGCATTTGGTGTGCTTAGGTGTAACTAAAAAATTAATCGAAATTTATCTAACCAAATGTTGTCGAAATAATTAAAGACTCATTGCTTCTTTTAGTTCCTTCTATATGAATGTTGGCTTATCAACTCCTTTAGAATTTCCCAGGAAACCCAGGAGCTTATTAGAAATTCATAAATGGAAAGCCGTGGAATTTCGTATATTTCTATTATATTTAGGCCCAATTGTTTTAGGAAGAATTTTAACAGTTGAAAAATTGAAACATTTTATCTCACTTCACTGTGCTATTAGAATATTGAGTGATCCTATGTTATATCGCAAAAATAATTCGACTGCTAATGATCACCTATGATATTTTGTTGGAACAATAAGGCTGCTATACGGTGATTGGGCTCAAACTTTTAATCTCCATAATCTAATTCATCTGTCATCTGATGCATTATCATTTGGACAACTGGACAATTTCAGTTTTTTTCCATATGAAGATTTTCTACGACAGATAAAGTTGACAATCCACCACGGAAATCATCCATTAGCACAAGTGGTAAGGCGAGTCTCGGAATTATCACAACTTGTACCATCTAAAAAATTACCCTCTTCAAAATTGATCTTAGAAGGTCCTTTAAAACCTCATCCAAATTACTCACCTCAATTTGAGAATTATCATAAAAGTATTCGTTTTTCAAATTTTGTTGTTACTACAAAACCTCCCAATAATTGTGTTTATTTCGATAATAATACCGTTATATTAATAAAACATATCTGTTATTCAGGCAATGAACTTGTTATATTCGGGAGTCAGGTCCAAAAGAATGAATCAGTAGCTCATTATCCGTTCGATTCACGCATATTAGGCATAATGAAAATAATCGAACTTGGGACTTTACAATCTTAGCCCGTTAAAGAAATATCTAAAAAAGGGTTTATCGTCAAAACTGAAAACGATTACTTCATATATCCTTTGATACATACAAACTTTTCTGTCGCTAATAATTGAATTTTGATACTTATTTTGATATCTATGATGTTTACAATAAGATTTTTTTTATTCCTTTAATCATCCAATTAATTTCTAAGTGATATGAAATGAAAATTTTACATTACAGTAGTGATAGTGAAATGATAGGTATTATTTCTTCAAAACACCTGAATAAACGAAAAAAATGGATAAAATATAATTATGTATAAATTATTAAACAATATTTAATATTTTAAATTTGCGAGAACGTATTTTTTACATTGTTAGAAATCCAAATGGTCAATTTTTATATGGAATTTCCCTTTTTGGTCTAATACGTGCAATAAAAGATTTAACATCTGGTTTGGATTTGTAGATAATCGGCATGGGCTACAAGCACTGGAAGAAATATTCTCAATGCAATAGAAACTGTACAGATAGAATGAAAAAAAAACTGAAAGGCTCTATGTTGGGCTGAAAAGTCTTCAAATATTATAAATTTTATCGCTTTTTCCCATACTTCGTATCTCATAGTAATATCCATACCATCCCTTCTTCTTTTTATCATACTACCCCTGACACATGACGTACATCCCTACTTAAAAATATTAACCAATCAGTAAAACTTGTTTCTCTCTATGAGTTTGAATCATAAGAAATCGTCGAATGATCTATCTCCACTAAATCAATTGTTCGTGATATGCCACCGAGTGCATAGCTGAAGTTTGAGTGAATTTGCTATCGAGTGTTTCATAAATAGTGATATTTGTTTTTTCTCCAACCATTGCGCATTATTCTGATAATTCAAAAGTGCTATAATTTTAACATTGTGACAATTTCGAAAAATATATTTCGTAAGTTCTATTGTGAGTGGGTGCACAAGTAATGGATTTATCAGCGGTATCTATACCACCTCCTCCAAGTCAATTTGTGGACGATATTGAGGAATCTACTGAAAATCTTACAAACAGTTAGTATAATTAATCATTTAAGAACTATATGATTGTTATTATTTAAATTTTTGTATCATAATATGATTAGTTGTTATCATGGATGTAAATATTTTTTTTTATCAATAATGCTTACACCTGTACATCTGTTACAGCATCTAGCCAAGTAAATAAAGTCCGAGTGATTGATATGGCCGCAATCGCAAATAATATAATAGTACTTACTGAAAATCAGAGGGGTTATCATGGAGGCGATGGACTCGCATAATAAAAAATTGGAAGAGATTATGCAGCTAGTAAAAAATAATGCATCACGCAATGTTGAGGCGGCTAACGTAGAAGAGACCGATTTGCTTCCCAATATGCCATTTACTGATATGAAGAGTTTCCTCACATTCGATCGGAATCTCAAAAAAAATCCTGCATTCAAAAAACAATTTGTAAGTAATTAAATCTAATGTAGAGAACACATTTTCTGTTAACGTGTGTATATATTTATATATCTTCATTGCTATGATGCAAGTTACTTAATTTTTCGATTTTAACAATAATTGATCGTTAGGTTATTGATTGAATTGAAGTAGATACTTATGATCTTTAGGAATGATTGAAGAGACTCATATAGGCATCAAATAATGATAGCTTGAATAAATTAACATACATTAAATACTTATATTATAGTCCAATCAGATGAGGGAAATGGGATAATTTTCGGGTCCGACGACCAAACATTCGATTCATACATCACTAGATCGGAAATTTCGCGAGGAACACGATGGTATAAGTTAAAAATCTTTGGCGCCCATAGGGGGGGGAGTAAATCGCGACCCCCCCCCCCCCTAATCGCGAATTCCAAAATTTCTATAATAGATATGAAAAAAAGTTTCAAGTAAAAGTTATTTAAAATTAAATTTTAGTAAAGAAAGTACTGATGACTTTTTTTCATATCTATCATAGATTAAAAGATATTCGAGACTGAAACTTCAATATTGACGGAAGCTCCAGTCGACACTTTGAAAATTTATAAAACATAATTAAACCAAGAATATCATTCTCTAGCGATTCCTATCGAATAATTAGATATAAGCCTTGATTTTCAGAAAAAAATAAAATTTTTTTAGTAATTTTTTCATGATTTTTATTGAAAATTAATTATTTTAATTTCTGTAATTTTCGTGAAGTAAAAATTTTTTATACGTGAATTGTTCAATTTTCGATTCTGTACATTTTGAGCCAAAAACCGGGCTGATTAGTGCATTTTTACGAAAATTTTCTACTTTGTAATAATATATATATATACATATATATATGATTTTCAATAAAAATATTTAACAATTTATATCAACAAATTATGTTTTCATTTAATCAAATTTTAGCTATACCATTTTAGTCGTAGATAATTTTATCGTCAACAGCTTTAATTAGATATATTAAAAGTTAATTTAATCGGATGATACTAGTCACTATAAAGTGAAGAAAAGTTGAATCATTTCTGATTCAAAAAATAGAAAATAAATGCACACAATTATGTGAAGAAAACAGCAACATAGAAACGTAGATTTAAAGTTATAAAATAATTCAAATTTAAGTCATTGAATAAGTCACAAATAAGAGAAGCAAAATTTTATCAAAATGGTATAACCTATTCTTAACTAAAATAATACCGAATTAGTAACTTCCTACTATTCCGATTACGTTAACTACACCATACTGGTAAAGATGTCTTTTATGAATCTTGGAGACAAAATGAAGGCATCATAAAGATCACATAAAGACAGTATTTCGACATACGGGAAGTCATCATACAGACTGACTTAAGACACGTTTTCCATAACGTAATAATAAATTTTAGGATGCCTGAATGTAAGTCGTTAACTTTTTGAAGTTAACATTTTGACAACATTTTTGTGACTTCATTCTAGTTGGGAATGTGAACCATTACAGCGCGCGTTATTTGAATCGTCGATTCATATTTCAAAACATGATAAAAATTTTTCAAACATCATAAGAAATTTTTTCGGGTTTACTACTTGTGATCAAAATACAAAATCGCCCAATTTACGACTTGTAGCCCACATTGAAATTTAATCGTAAGAAGGCCTTAAAAATATCCCAATTTGCGACTTGTAGCCCAACCTGGCAAGCCTGGCTACATTACTACAATATAAGTATGTCATATTAGTAACATTATAAGCATATTACAACGATATATATCGTTGTTTACAACATATAACAGTATTTACTGAGAATGTTACAATAGTTTCATTTATAAGTAACATCAAAGTTTTATTTTTCTGAAATGTAACAACAACATAACAATGTTACGTCACATCGTTACGTTTATGAGTGGGAAATTGTAAGTTACATGTGAGTCGCATGTGACTCACATTTTAAATAACACGTGACTTTCAGTTCTGTCACGGCGACCTAAAACTTACAGAACAGTGTTCACTGGGATATAATACTACATCTGAAAAATTCCAAACAATTTTTCTTGTTCTTAATCATTTTTTCACTGCAAATCCAAGTGTTTAAGAAGCGTTCAGAAACTAACTGTACGAATATTTTATTTTTAAACGGTAAGGGATTTAATAATCAATAGTGTTTACTTATAAAATGGAAGAAGTGATTAATGTACACAATCTGATCTGTAAAGTGTTCTATTCTTAACTACCTAAAGTGTTTAGCAAAAGTTGAATACTTTAAGAGTTTACCGAATAATGTTAATTAAAATATAAAACAGTAGAAGTGTAGAAAAGTAAAACATCAATCTATCTATTAATCATTTGGAGTAACAAATACTTAGTTACGATAAATTTTTGTGAGAATCATACACCTGTAAAAATGGCCTTAATTTCAGAATTTACATCTTGTAAAATTAATTAGCGGAATAAACCATGCGTTTTCTACTTAAAAATTTTGAAAGAGAATGTAGGAATATTCAATTTTGTACATTTACAATATTTCTTTCTTCTACTTCTGGTTCTATAACTTCGTATGCGTTCAATCTATGCTCGTAACAAACCGTTTCAAGCAATGAAACTACAAGTAAATAGTTATCGTTCATTATACTTATGTCACAAACTTCTCCAAGCATTGGCATTGAATCCTCATCATCTTCAAGAAGAACAATCGTCTTGTTCTGATAAACTACTTCATGAATGATGATTCTAGTTGATCGCATATACTGATAAGTATCTCTCGCTGCTTCATGAACAAAATTATTTAAAAGTTCGGAATAAGGTGAATTTTTTAGAAAAATTATTGGACAAGCAATTATTTTATCACCTTCAGATAAAAATTTTCTAGGTGATTGTCCAGGATATGTCAGTAGTTGAGTACAAAGTCGAGCTTGCTGACGAGTACTTATTGTGAGAGGCATATTTTTGAAGTTTCTTACAACTGACACCAGTGATTTATAATATGAATGAGCTGACTCGAATCGAAAGCACCATTGCTACCTACCAGGACCAAATCGTTTCATGTATCTAGGAACATGCATTAGAAAATGAAGCTTAGAAACAATACGATCAAAAATACTCCGATTACTCTTTCTAATAAACCAATGGATTCTTTAGTTACTGTGTATGCGAGAGATAAATTCATTATTTGCAATACTAAAATGAAGCAATCATGTCGTTGTAAAATATCAGCATCATCAGTATTTGAAATCCATTCTTCAATTAAGAATGGCAATCTCATCTAAAGAAAGAACTTTCTTTTCTTGTATGCAGTACCATAAAAATAATCTACAACTGATTCCCGTCACTCCTTCAATTAAGATGTGCATGCAATCTTGAGGTAAGGATTGGGTTATATCAAAAAAAGGAATCTTCATTAATGGACTCCTGTCGTTTACTCCATCAGTTTTCTACCAAAACTCTCGGGCTCCTTTTGTTAGAGATGGTTCTTCAATTGCACTCAAATGATCATTATGACTAAGAAGGTTATGGAAAATAAGGTTATTTTCATTGATGTGATTATTTATCTCTGTTTCAACGACCATACATGAGCGACGGATGATTTGCAGAAACTGATTCTTTGAAACCACCAATAAGTGCAGCAGCTGGAGTACCGACAGAAAAAAATAACAATGATCCTTTATAATTTTTGAATGAATCATTAACAGGAATGTCAATACCTGTAGTTTGTAGTTCAATGATACCATCAAAAAATGGTTTTAGAATTTTTTTTAGAGCTGATCTTAATTCGGGCCTAATATTTGCGAGAGTCCAATAGAACATGGATAATTTTTAGATTTTTGCACTAGAACTAGACGGATTAGTAATTCCAAGGTCATCATAATAAAGAATAATAGCCAAAGGATTTGGGTTGTTTTGAAAAAATGGATTTTCTTTATAAAAACTCCCATCCAAAACGGTTCTGTAAGTATTTTCTAAATTTTCTAAAAGATGCTCAATATTAGTCTAAATTTCATTATTCATCAGTAGCGCTCGTAAATTATCTAAGAACGATATGTCATATGCATAATGGCAAATTTCTTTCAAATATAATCGTGGATCAGTTGATGTATTTCTCTTTTCCCAACATCGATTTTCAGATATCAATATCTTTTTTGGTTCTATCATGTTCATTTTCTTGACAAGAAAATCACTCAATGACTTTTGTGTATTAACAGCACTAAAAATGTTATCAGGAGAATGTATTTCAGTATGAATATGCTGAATATTATCTACATGAATCGTTCCTGTTTCAAGGTTTTTTTGTTCTTTATATTCTCTCTGAAATGTTAAAAATATTGTGTAAATAAGACTTCTTTGTCTTTTCTAATAGCATATTAATTAATCTTGAAAAATTCTGAATAAGTTGGAGAAATAGGCGATGTTGATTCTGGTTCTGCTGTGTTATTTACATTAGATGGTTCTATACGCGCTGATGATGAATGCATGCGATATAAATGCTGTTAAAAAGATCTCCACTTTTTGAATGTAGCACCACAACCAGGTTTTGTACATTTAATGTGAAATCTTGGATCACATCGATGATGCTTCACGACATGAGACATTAAATTATCATTCGTCAAAAAAGTGTAATCACACATCGGACACCATTTGTACAGGTCGGCATCCTTCATCTGAAGAACCAGTGTCTTCTTTTGTATTCCTTGATTTAGATTTGAATCACGTGTACAAATTTGAACAAGTTGTTCAGTTATTATTTATGTATCAGAATCATCTGGTTTTGAAAGGAATTGTACGCATTTGCATCTTTGACCAAAGTAACAAAAGACTTTCTTTTCCATTATATAGACTAAAGCAATAATGATTGTACGTACAAATATTTAAGAATTTAAATCAATGATATGCTATTATCACCTGTATCACTAGAAGGTGTAAATACTTCTTCAGAAGTTAAAATTTTATGTACAGAACCTGTATTAGAAGTTCACAATAAAGATGAAAATCAAGTAAGAGTAAATGAGACAGAAGATAAAACACCCCCAGTAAGTATTCATTTAATTATTTCATTTTATCATTAATTTCTTAAAAAAATAAACATTAATAATGGAATTGCCTTGTTATCTTGGCATGTGTAGGTAAACAATGTTGCTTCTTGTGAGATACTATGCCAACCGGGACCTAGCAAATCACCTATTGCATCTAATTCAACTGTTGGTTCAAACTATTGTGAAGCAATATCCAAACCGGGACTTCGCAAACTATCAAACGTCATTTCACTTTTTTCATCTCTTCCGCCTTTAACATTTGATTTGAAAGAAAAAATAAATAAGCTTGGAATACTGGCTTCACATAAAGATCTTATTTATCATTGAGGCTCATATTTATGGGATGAGACTGCTGGCACACAATCTAAGTCTGATTACGAAAATTTGGCCATTATTATTACAAATACTTATCCGGAGCTAAGATCAAAAGAACATGGATCGGTAATATTAAATATTTAAATTATTTATTACATTAGCGATTTTCATGATTGAAGAGTTTTCAAAAATTTTTAATAACAGAACTCTTTTGAAACTTTTATTGTATCTTGTACTATGTGAATCAGACTTAACCTTTGTTGATGGCTGAAAATGATTGTTTATGATTTCTTGACTTTTTTAGTAATGAATTGTTTATAATTTAGGTAATTGTGCGAAAAACTTCGAGCACGTGGATAAGAAATCACCATCATATTAGAAAACAACAAGCCATTAAGAGAGATGCTAAAGGGAAAGTTCTGAGAGGAGTTTCGAATGCTGATGTGCTTATGAACGAGGAGTATGTATGTATATTATATTTTAATAGATCATTTATTTTTTATTATCATATCATAATTTTTGGACATTCAAAATATTACAGATCTTAGTTTGATGTACAAAATTCATTCAAAGAGTTGGAAAAGAACAAAGTAGATAAAGATACTCCTCACATTCGCCGTCTTTTAAAAATGACATTGAAAGAAAGGCAAAAGTAGATAGAAAAAGAAGCAAAATCTCTAACAGAGATCATAGAAAAATACCCTCAATTAAAAAACGATAATCTGGTGCGTGAATAGATTTTATAAATTTTCATTAGATTCTTATTATCCAGTCATTACACTAAATTCAATCTATTTTTTTCTTGCAGTTGATTAATGAGTTCTTCAATTTCAAAAATTCAACACAAAATCATGTATGGCGAAAAATTGACGAGATGGTGAATAAATTATCTAAGGTATTGGAAATGACACTTGAAAATAATGAGAAATCTAAGACTTCCGTTATGGAGTTGCTCTACAATCGTCTTATAAAAAAATTGAAGACGAATGAACAACCTTTAATTCTTATAAAAGAGGTAAGGTCATCAAATAATCTCAACTTAAATATGTAAATGTATAGAAAATTTTTTTTATTATTATGTATTATAAATAACATCGGCCACAGCCTATGATAATAAAAAATATTATGATTATTATTATTATTATTATAGGCTGGCTCTTGTACGAAAGACTTAGTAACTGCTGAAGGTCAGAGTCCACGTTGCATTTTGTTTATGGCTGGACATGGTATTGCTACGGTATTTATTGTTACAGATAAAAATGTTGAGATTGAAATAAAAGAACCATCCGTGAATAAAGTATTGACGAGTTTACTGGCCACATATTATGTCTATCATCTAGAATATCCAAAGTCATACCGTCATTTTTTGAAATAATTGAAACTTCAATTGACAGAAACATGGAGTTATTTTGAAGTTTATACGTGAAGTGGATGCAGTTTTATTGAAGAATCCATTGGAAAAAGGTAAAAATGTTTGTGCTCGTGAAGACTGATGTTGTTAAGTGTTTATTAATTTTTTTTTTAATTTTTTATTCATGTTTGATAATACCTAGTAGTTAATGATATTATTTAGTAGCTACTAAATAATATCGTTAACTACTATATATCGGTCAAGTTCATTTGAGCATTGGGTACATTTAAACCTAGTTTGGAGATTGCTGGAACAAACAAACAAACAAACAAGGATCTTGGCCTATTCTACTAATATTTATAATTTTGTGTGCAAAAAAAAGTAGAAAAAATGTTCAAAGTTTGGTCAAACAATGTTAATTTTGGTCAAATGGCCCGAGTTGAAATATTTGTTCTACTTTGATTCTTACAGTTCTCTTTATCCTACTTTTATCCTCTAAACTCTTTTTTTATTCTCTTTTAATTCATAATTTTTTAAAAGAAAATTCAAAAATTTTGCTTTATTGAAAATATCTTGCTTTTGACCTCAATGTTCTCTTTAACTTCTATTTTACGACTTCCAAAACTTTTACATTTTCTATTTTCAAACACCTACAAAGTATGTACTGCATGCACATCCTAATTTAAACCTTAAAGAACTCTTTTACTTCTTTTACGCTGATTTTAAAATTGTTGGGTAATTAATTTTAATTTGCAATACACAAAAAACGAATATTGTAAATTAATATAGTGAATATATTATTATGTATGTATTGTTTTGATCATGAGTATAAAAAAATTTAAACTAGATGTATTACAAAACATTTATATATTTAATAGCCATTCTAACTCTTTATTATTCACAAAGTGTGATACATATTCTTGATATAAATCCTCGCCGGAATTATCATTATTTGCTCTGATTTGCAATTTTATGTGTGCACATACACTAACTAAACATTCACACTTTCATTTCGGCACTTCATATTTAATTTATTTAATGCTATTTGATAATAATGTTTCGATTTATAATAAAGTTTTCTTACCTGTAAATATCTAAAAGAAAATACGACCACACCGGCTCGACTTGTCAGAATAAATTTCGCTCGTAGAATAGTGAATAACTTAAACAACTAATAATATTAGTACAAAATAACTGATGGATTAGTTAAAAATACTGATTTTGCAGTGAAATATTCTAATCGCTATTTGTTTACTCAAAAATCACTAATTTATTGTGAAAATCAACTGATTCATCAGTGATCTTACATTTCACTGGGAAAATTAGCGGATTTTCCACTGTTTTAATTTTAGAGAGTATTGAATCAAATTGTTGACATAATGTTGATGATCTTAATATCATTATATCTTCATACGGGTAAACATGGACGTAGCTTCTTGGACCAATTTGTAGATGATCACCTCTTGTGAAACAAGCTAGACAACCGAAACATCCATTATATTTAGTGAAATTTAAACATTCAGATCTAACAGGAAGATCACATGTACCCATCAACAATATTTCTTTAACAGTAAGAGGATTATGATGTCTTGGTCGAAATATTTCAATACCATTGGCGATTTCTTCTAGATCTGGTCGAAAAGCATTAAAAAATTTATTCATATCAGGCTTGTTATTTCCTTTCATTTGCCTTTCATTTAGTTGATGTTCTCTCGCATCTGACTCACCTCTATAATAAAAAATAATCGCGTTAACTAGAATAACTCATAAATATACAGTTCAATTGAATAGCTTTAGAGACAATCAAATAATATTATACTTACATATTATTTTCATGTGATGGTTCTACTCGAGCATGATCTTCACCATCGTTACTTTGTAACAAACGTCTAATACGATCACGCCACCGTCTATTTTGAAGATCATTGAGAGGTTTTCGTGACATAATTTAATTGATAAAACTCAAGCCACCTGATCTATTCAGATGGTAGATGCTATCAATAATAAAGCTTTAAAACCTCAAAAAAATCCAAAAACTTAGAATGAATAAGTTTATAATCCTGAAATATTATTTGTCGATGTATAACCTAGAGTGATGTACTCGGTGATATGAACTCCAATTCGGATAACAGAGACAGCTGTCCGAAAAGTCAACACACTCAAATTGTTTATGTGCAATAGCTCTTAATCGTTAACTCACTCAATAATTGATTGTAGAGATCTGATTAATAAATAAACTTATTCTCATACCAGAAAAAAAAATCGAAATCACTTCAGAAAGTTTTATACTAAATACATCTGATAATAACAGTTATTTATCATATGATATTTATTTTTAAGTATTTACAATCTTTTTTATCGAAAACTTCAAACACATTACGGAAGTAGATGTCACTACTATATAGCTTTATGGCATCACGTGTCAGAGTAAAAAATGAGTCATAATAATTTTATAATAATAAATTATTAAAAATAATACATGACAATAGACTATCCTATCAATACAAAAAAAAATCAAAATATTGAAATAATTTTTCTAATTTTTAATGTTTCTCAAGAATGGAGAAAAACAATACAAATAAATTGAAGTACTTATGGATAGTGTAGTATTTGTTGGCGTCTTTTCCGTTGCTATTTTCGTAAATTCTAGAATCGTATTATCTTTAAAGCTGTAATGTCTCCTGCCGTTTAGTTTGAAGTTACAAAAGATTGTAGCATGTCATTCATTTTAATAACAAATCAAAATGGCTCCAAGAAAAAAGAAATTTGCTTTAATCTGGTGGATGAACACAACTAAGAGTGACATATTACCATTAACGAAGTTTCAATTTAAAGAATTACTACAAAATTACTAAACATAAGAAATATTTCAATCATCAGAGAATAATTACTGAAACGATTTAAATGTGGAGAAATGATTATTAATTACTTCTCAAAATTATTAAAACAGACGGACGTCACAACAATAAGAAAATTTGACAAAAGATTTGATTATTCCTATTTTTTTACGGTTATTTTCACATCGATAAAGGATTAAATAAGAGATCCTTTTTCTCTGACGTTTGTAAATTTTAGAATCAAAAATTACTCCAAGCTTAAACAGTCTATTAAAGAGATAGATTTTTGGAGCAATAGGAATACTTGATTTAAGGAATACATTTTTTGTTTTTCTCGATAGCTTTGTAGGTGTCAATTTTCCTAAAATGAAAACATTTTCATGGATATGAAGCAATTTCCGTCGACGAATATAATAATTTATAATGTAGAACAAAATTGATCTATGTCAATATCAAGATTATTAATTCGATTTTTTAGTTCCACGATATTCATAAATATAGAAGTAATTTTGATGATCTGTAATTGAGCATATCTAGTATCATTTATGAAACGTTTGAAAACTCCATTTAAATTTTCATAGGGGAAACATGAAGTCATTTGTCATGGACCATACTTCATTACTATTTCTGGTAAATGTAGGAGTTGGTGTAAGTTACAAGTCATATGCTCAAGGCCATACAAATATTCAAATCGAGAAACATATTTTTTCAATGCATTCGATGCAGAATTTATCATTCCAGGAGAAATACTCTGAGAGTTTAAAAAGCTGATACCTAAAACTAATAGTTTATGATGTATGAAATAATCGTGAGTCATAAATGAATCTAAAATAATTAGAGAATAATATAGAAGCCAATTTTTCATTTCAGATGCTTTCAATACTTCCCATCTTTTAAAAGTCTTGGAAAGCGTATAACAAAAGCAGATGGCTCAATGTTGTTAAGTCTAATATCTATTTCATCCTTGAACTTATATATCCCGAGTCGAAAAATTTCACTTGTTTTACGACTCTTTGATGAAGACTGAATTTGTCCTAAAAAACTTCTGTTTTATTCCTGATACCATAAAATATTTAAGTCTGTTTTTCTCCGCGATTTTCAATAATCAGCAGAAAAACAGATCTTTTTTTCGTCTGTTTTTGTCCTTCGAACTGACAAATTAAGGTTAAATAAGTCCATGAGTAGTACATTCATTTATTATGTACAAATAAATGGATTAAATGTAAAACTAAATTTAATGAAAATTGACACATAATTTAAAAATAAAATATAATAAAAAATAGCAGAGCCAATACTAATAACGAAATTATTATAAAAATTATCATCGTTATTCGCTTGTGTATTTCATTGTATGACGTGTCTCAAGATTTATATGAATTTAATTCCACGATTCTCTTTCAATTATGTTGTTTCTTCTACCTACACTCATCAGAAGAACCATGCTTATGAACTTATGAAGAAGAATGTTGAGAAAAGTGACACAAAGTATTTTTGTTTTATCTAGATTCGAACTTGCGACTCTTAGAATTCTAAATCTAACACGTCGCCACTTTGCCATTTAGACTTTAAGAATAATCTTGTTACATTTTGTTCTTAAATTACACATTTAACTATATATATGATAAAAAGGAGAAAATGAGACCAAATTAAAACAAGCGGAGAAAAACAGATGAAGATAAAGCAAAAATCAGATGAACTGAAGCTTGAAGGAGAAAAACAGAAGTAGATCCATAATCAAGGAAAAAATCCGACTAATTTCGGAGTAAAACAGGTAAAATCATCAATTTTAGGCATAAAAAAGACGAAATTTTTCAACTCGGGATAATAAAAACGGTTCATTCTTAAAATCTTTATTGAACCAAAGCTTTAATAATTGTCGAGGTATCCCCAAGTACACGCAATGCATCACATCAATAGATGTATTTTCTATGAAATTATATGAAATTTGGGATAAAACTGTCGGGCCTTTGACACCTTTTACAACAGTATTAATGTTAAGTGCTTCTACTCCTTTTTCTACGGTACTAGAAGTTGTACGTAAAATAAGCTTTTTTTTCATAAGGGAAAACCTGAGTATTATTAATTCGTCTACTTTTGATTTCACATCTAGGACATCCATATGTAGAATTATGTCATTTTATATTTAAAAAGCACGCTTTTGCAGGTAAATCACATGTACTACAAACTATGAGACCACGAACTTTTATCGGATTCAAGTGATAAGAAACTTTTACAAATATTCCATTATATAATTTTTTAAAATCATCATAAAAAGAACTCATAAATAAATTAGCATTAGGTTTGCTTGGTCCAAACCATAGTCCTCCAACTAGAATATTCTCTTTTATTGTCCTATCCATAAATGGCATTTCATTAATGGTCAAAAGAAAGGCTATATACTGAATTTTGACGATTTAAACAATGAAATACCGTCTGTGTTCCACGTGAATGAGATGTTATCTTCTTCTTGAAGAAGATTTCAGATGCAAGATGTTTATACACATCTCCATCCCAAATATCCTCATAATTACTACAATCTTCTTTTTAACGACAAAAACGATCATTTAATAAATTATAAAAACCAGGTCGTTTAAATAATTTCATCAATTGTGGAATTATGCGAATTCGTATAATATAGCTGATTTGATCATTTGTTTGACATTTATCGCACAAATCAGTCGAGTCATTTAACTGTAAAAAGCGCATAGAACAATAACAGGAACGCGTATAAGAAGTATCTATTCTTTCTAAAAAATTTTTAAGTCTGTGAAGAGTCTTAATACAAGAATTTTGTTTGGCACAATGAAGATAAACACGGTTCAAAATCACGTGATTTAAAAAAATTCATTTAATCGAAGCACCAGAAATTCATTCAGATAAGAGTGATTGTTTAGAAGATATTCTAAAAATTTGCCAACCAAAAAAAAAAGATTTTGGTTTAATTTCTTTCTTTTAATATTCAAAGAATTTTGATAATATATAATTAATTAATATTACATTTCAGAAACCCATTGAATCTTCGGATTCAGAAAATGATGCAAATGTATTACGAAATAATTCTATTGGTAATGATAATCTAAATAATGACATCCAGGACGATAATAATAATGATCAAATTCTTACAAAAATTCCTCAACCAACAAAGTACAGCAATAATAATAACAATAAAAAAAACCATGCAATAAAAAAATCTTATCCCGATTCTAAAACATTACGAGACCCCGAGTTCGAGGTAATCTGGAATTGTAGAAAAATAAATATATATACTCCATAATAAAAAAAACTACAATATAAATAAAATTTTTTTTCTAAAATTATAAACGAATAAATATGTGTGTATATATATATATATATATATATATATATATATACAAAATAATAAAATAAAAAAAAAAATATAAGGAAACATTTTTTCTTACAGCAAAAATTTATAGAAACCTAAAAGACATATTTAAATCGAATATATACAGACTGTTTAAAAACTTGCAACCAAATAAATCCCAGGAATATGACTCGAATTTTATTTAAAAAAATAATAGGTGAAGATCAACTAGCGAACATGACGGTTACTGGAGGTGAAGATAGAGTACAAGTTCCAAAACAAATTTATGATGACATCCAAAGTAATATTTTTATTAATTATAAATATTTCTTTTAGTATTGGATTGTAATTTTATTTCAGATTTCGTCTATCTCAATACAAAAAAGCTTGTCGGTTAACTTTCATTGAATTTAGGACTTGTGTAACTAAAATGTTATGTGGAATAACAGAAAAAAAATTCAAAGTAGAAAACAAACGCAAATAAATAACGTATAGATGTTTTTTATAAAATTTAATTACTTATAATTTATTGTCTTCATGGGTTAATTGTAAAAAATAATATTATTTACATTTAAATCTTATTGCAAATATTAATTTGTAAATTTTTATCTAAACACTAAAATAAACTTCAAATTAACACTAATTTATTTATTAATTATATTTAGAAGAGTTAAAAAAGTAAATTGAGTTCCACTGCATCTCATCTGTGGAACTTTTTTGGAACGGAATTCTTTTGGGATTCCACAGAAACATTTTTGTTTTTACATGGGTGGAAATAGAAAAAGATCAACCTATTTTTACTCAAGTTCCTGCAATTTTCAAGAGAAAACTTACTGAAAAAAACATTCCACATACAATTACTTCTGAAAATAGTAACTGTTCCATAGAAGTAGCAGCAAATTACCGTTAAAATATTCGTAATATAAGTAGTCATAATTCTCTACAAACTCCATGTCACTTACCGCCACAATTAAAAAATGCATTATTTGACACAAAATGTCAAGGTTATTATACTGATCAAAATGCAATAGAAAATAATAATAATCCCACACAATTTCTTTATTATTCGTCAAAAACACCAATCAGTAATTTAGGATATACAGGACACCAAATGAGTTATCCTGTCAATGTAAATGAAGTTGATCGTGGTAGTGCTCGTCAAAGTACCATCCTGACATCGAGAAACTCATTACAAAACATTGGAAACCAAATGCATGATTTTTCAAACATAAACCCAAATACTGATAGTTCCCATAGCTTCAGTTATGCACCAACACATACACTCGGACAAGAAATACATGAAACTCGTTCTCTTAATAGCAAAAATTATCCTTATCAAAGTGTTCATGACGGATCGGTTTCATTTTCTTATAATACACCCGCAATAATGAAAAATAATGCACAAAGTATAGAAAACCAAATTTATCATCCAAATCTTAAAGAACATAATGATAATATATTTTTACAACCTTCTATACCCCGATCATAAGAAATTCAAGAAACAGAAATATCTAATTCAATGTTTAAACAACAAATGTCTGATAATTCGTTTCAACATCAGGAAGATATCACAGTAACGCAAGATATAGATGAAGAAAATCATGACAATATGTTTGATGGCCAGATTACAGATGAAGAAACTGATAAAGACAGAACAGAAACAGAGAGTATAGATGATAAACAGAGAAAATGATGATAATAACTGCGAGTTCGATGATGGTGAAAAAACACTGACATTAGACACTGAAGGATCAGAAATCGTTCAAGATTATCTTATCAAAAATGGTATTTACTTCAGAATACAATTATGTTACTAATACGTTTTTAAAAATCAATGAATTAACATTCAAAATATAGCTGCTGCTCAACCTTAGTTTTATAAATTTGATATGAATGTAATATTTTAAATCAATTAATAAAATTACATAGCAGAAAAAATAACCAGATTCTATGATTTTCAGTTTCTCGGAAATACATAAAATTTCATGATACGCTGGGTATTGCAATGAAGCAAGCATTAGCAATGAAAGAGAAACAACAAAAAATTAGTTCGAAAAAATCATTGAAGACACCCATAATAGCTCCGAAGGTATATATTTTTGATATTTACTCACAAAAATTTAATATTCATTATTATAAAAATTTGATATATTAATTAGAATTGAACATTATGTTTTAATGTTTATAGCTGCCAGAGAGATATTTTATTAAGGCTACTGATACGGTAATTTTTTATCTAAGAATTAATCGTTAGTACTTTAAAATGAAAATTAATTCTGCATTAAAAATATGTCGATTTAATTTGCAGACACCGCTGTCACCTCAATGTGAATTCTATTTACCAAATTCAATATTTTCATATATTGATTTGGGTTGTGACAATCATCAATATTGGCAGGTCATAGTTCGAGAGACTCTCCTTAAAGTCTATGGTGATGCTGTAACAGGTCTTGTTGCTGCTGGTAAAGGAGGAAAACCCGCAATTGATAGTAAACTATTCAAGAGATTGGAAGGTACAGATTATGCTTCAATCATATAACTTATAAAATGAAAAAAAAATAATAAATAACATTTTAATAATGCTGATTTATGGTGTGGTTAATTGTAACTTACTAGATTGGATAAATCGTCGATCACCATTACCTGTTAGTCGAAGTAGACTTATTAAATGTATTAATAAATTTAATGGCAATAAAAGAAAGTATCAAAGAAAACCTACAGTTACAAAAGGTGAGTTACTTTCCATTGTCATTATGAACAGTTTTTTAAAAATTTCAATAAATTAGTTCATAAAAACTTAATTATGTTGCAGGGAAGGAGGATTCTTCAGGTAAACCAGCAAAAAGAACTTCTCCGCAGTCTAAACGTCACTCAACGGTTCAGGTTCAATCTTGGAATAATAACAACAAACAAACTTTAACAAAACTTTAGCGACATATCACATTATACTTTCTTTATTTTCATATTACTTTAATTACACTTTTAATTATTGACAATAATTTAATTTTAATTTTTTTTATCGTACTCATACTTATTTGGTAAATTTTGATAGTACATTATTATACAATAAAAAAAATTTCATTTGATTATTCATAAATAGTTAATTTCTTTATAGTTTTATTATTTATAATATGTAACTAAAAATTCTTTTCAACAAAAAAAAATTGGAAAATTTATATACAAAAGTGAATATTTACTAAGTTGTAGTTATAAATCTTTCATTACTTTTAAGAATATCTTTAATGATGTCATTCATCTGTAAGTGTTAAAAAATTTTTAATATTGATGTTGCTTTCACTAAGCATTGTCATTACGAGCGTACACAGGACTATTCAGCAAATTGTTTTCAATGCTTAGGTGCTTGTACTCATAAATATGATAAGTTAGATGTATTTCGAAAGCATTTGCGGAAAAATCATTCATTTCAATGTCATTCTATCAATTTGCTCACAGTAATTAATGAAAATTATGCTGACCCTGAAATCAACATCAATACAGAAAACAATATATATGTTAACGACAAAGTATTTCTAAATAATACAGCTGAATTTCTATATATGTCAAATATTCAAAATGATGTCGACTCTAATTATAAAAAAGATTCTCAGAGCGTTGAACAATTATCAATAATCTAAGATCAAATATCACAAGTCGATGCTGAATTAGCTATTGAGAATTATGTTTATCAATTAGCTGCTAAGTGGTACTCTGATAACAATTTATCTCGAAAAAACGTTCAATTAAATATTGAAGATGTTGGAAATTTTTTTATTGATACTACTAATATTTTATCTAATGCTGTAATAAGTTTACTTAGTACAAATAATATCCCTATTTCAATTCAAACAAATGAACAAAAAATATTTTCTGATATTCAGGAACCATGTAATAATGTAGATAGTGAGTACATAAAATTGAAAAAATTTCGTGAATCTGGCAATTTAATAGCTCCAGAAAATGTTCTACTTGGCCATATTTCTGGGACTAAAATGATTGATGGACGATCACAAATAATTGTAGAAAAAGTATTTGTTCAATTCAATTCGATAAGACATGTTTTGCGTATTTTTTTCGAACTGCCTAATGTTTTCAAAAGAACCCTTCTTTACATGAAATATGTTAACTCCAGTTCTAATGGTATATGTAATTTTATTCAATGTAGTTGGAGGAAAAAAGTTATTTCTGAGTATGATTCGGAAATTGTTTTCCCTTTATTTGTATATTTTGATAAATATAAAAGCAACAATTGTTTAAGTAGCCATGCAGGGAATGGTGGAAAGATTGAGGCATTATATGTTGAAATTCCTTTTTTGCCTCCTGAACTTCTAAGTAAGCTTGAAAATATTTTTTTATTTCAATTAGTTAATTCATTACATAGAAAAATTTTTGGAAATTTGCGAACATTTCAAAGGGTGATTAATGAATTGAATTTTTCGTCAAAAAAAGGAATTGTGATTAAGGCTACTGAAGAAACGTACCATATTTATTTTGTGTTGGGATTAGTTTTTGAAGATAATTTGGAACTTAATTCATTATTAGGATTTATTGAATCGTTTCAAGCTCACTATCGGTGCAGATTTTGTTTGATGAATAAAAATGACGCTAATACAGCAGTTACGGAGTTATCTAATCTTGTTCGAGATAAAAAACATTATGACGATATTATTGTTAATTTTCAATTCCATAATACATTAAATAAGTATGGTATAAAGGAAACGTGTGTTCGGAATAACGTATATAAATTTCATGTCACTCAAAATGTTAATGTTGACGCGATGCATGATTTATTGGAGGGCACTTGTAGATACGAGTTGGCAGACATACTGTTTCATTTTATTTATAAAGAAAAAATTATTATACTAATAGAAGAATCACTGAAATGAAAGCGCTTGGACAGAAATTTATGTTTATAAATACAGTAGGAGCTCTCTAAATGCAACTCCCCTAAATGCACGAACTCTCTATTTGCAACAAGGTCATCTCTCTAAGTGCAACTTCTCCAACTCCCACTCTTATTATTGAGCTGACCAATGAAAATCAATTTTTATCGCGCGCACTTTCAAACATCACTTTTAAATGTCATACAGTAAACAATGTATTAACAATCTACAACAAATATATATATATATTATTTATTATAGAATTTAATTATTGCAATATTTTCGTACATAAAAATTTGCAAAAAACAAAAAAAAAAGTTATGTTTAATTGATAGAGAATTAAATTCTCTATCGATCTATATATATATAAAAACGTGTCCTTCTTCCACTTTTTTTACCCTGAATTCTGACGCAGTGGAACTTAGAAAAAAATTAGAACGTACAAGCATACTACCCGACTTAAATTTTTCTAAGTCCCACTGCATCAAATATTGAGGTAAAAATGATTAATTAAAAAAAATAACTGGAGCATTCTTGGCGGTAAACAAATACAGATCTAGGGGAAGGGTGGGAAAAGTACAACACTCGAGAAAATGTATTAATTTATTCAAATAAGTTCAAAAACGCTTATTGTACTTTTTGTACATCAATTTTCCAATTTATTAGTGCATCGAAAATTATTAAAATTTGTTGATATAATGGTTAATTTGTTGATTTATTTTTTTTGTGGTGTTCCACTTTACCTTCGCTTCCGTTATTTATTAATTGAATCTATGGATTTTCCAAATGTTAAATAATATTGAAATAACGCAATAAAAATAAAGATAAAAATTTTGCAAAAATAAAAAAAGGAATTATATTCAATCGATAGAAGATTGAATTTCCTATCGATCTGTACATATGAAAACTTGTCCTTCGTTTTCCGCTATTTTTACTCCAGCATCTGATGTAGTGGGACTTAAAAAATATAGTCTAAGCGTACAAGCATACAACGCGACTTAAATTTTTTCTAAGTCCCATTAAAAGATAAAAAATCGAGTTTACTACTTTTTAACAAGAAACGTATTAGAGTAACGTGAATACATGCAATGGCCTTGCTTACTTAAAGAACGTTAACACTTTTATTGCACTAAAAAATGTCGTCCGCGCTTTTACTGCCTCTTTAAAGAGATTGTAGACGGTGCAGTAAGCAGCAGATATAATAATAGTAGATAGGTGGGAGGGGGGGTCTGGATCGCCCTACTATTACCGTCCGTGCCAGTAAATTACCAACAGCGTCGGTAATTTACTGACAGGGCCGGTAACTTACCGGTGGTGAGTATAGTTCTCAGTTTTCCCGCGAGATGGCGCTGTATCGATCTGCAGTCGGTAATTTTTAGGCGGCGCTGCTGTTGTGGCGGGTAAAAAAATTTGAATTTTTTTTACTGGCAATTGTCACCAATGTTGGTAACTGTTGTCAATCTTTTTCACTGAGTAGCGCTGTTGTTGTGGTGGGGTGAAGAATTTAAATTTTTTGAATATTATCGACCTGTAACGACTATCGATCACCAGGCGATAATTATTACCAACATTTTTCACTCAATGGCGTTGTAATTCCGGCGGTTTAATATCCATATGTACTTCACTCAACAATTTACCAATCACTGTTTTACACTTAAGCGTGTACACTTAGATATGTGTCCGATGATCTCTGTTGCTGAACTGACTTGTTGGCAATCTGTTCTGTTCATATATAGCCCTTACTCTAGCGACCGATAACTAAAACATATTTTCTAACAGCGCAATTTTCTTTGTAACTTTTGAAAGATTTATTCGCAGAGGAGTACGTTAGATTTTAATTACCAGAAAAATATTATTCATAAATATGATTTCTTTGTTAGCTTTTTCAAAACAAACGACGTCACGTAATTGTTAAGCACTCTCTCACAGAAATTCTTTGACTGATAGGATAGCATTTGAACGCCGATTTATATAGCCCTTACTCTAGCGGCCAATTATTGAAACACATTCCCTAACAACGCAATTTCCTGTGTTCTATGAAATGTACGTCATATTTCAATTCTCAGAATAAATTCAAATATTGTTATCCGTTAGAAGGTAATATAAGTAAATTTCAAAAACATTTAAATTAAAAAATATTTATTTCATAATTATTGTTATAGATTTAATTGTATTACATTGATGTAATTATATATATTTTTTCGTTTAATCAATCAGCTTGTTTTGTGGATTCCTCTGATATTTTGTCTTCTTGCAATTCAATGAACTTGAAATTATTCCATTCTTCACCAATGTAGAGAAGGGACAACTTATGGCGTTTGACGAAGTCCAGGAACACGTTGAATGCAACATCATCATCTTTGAACACTTCAACCAGTCGTTTTGGTAGAAAAACAATGAATTCATCATCCAATGTGGCAATGACTGCGTCACCATGCTTTGTTTTTACTTTTTTCAGCCCTGTCACTTTATATGGCTTTGTTGTTTCCAATTCTGCCATTTTTTTCTTAGATTTTTGCGTGTTATTGGCAATGCTGTTGATGTAATCCATTTTTTACGTTCCTCGACAATGCACTATTGAATAGTTTATATATTTTTACTCAAAGCTGTACACTTAGATTTAAATTTGGTGATGTCTGTGACTGAATTAACTCGTCAAAAGTCTTTTTCTGTTTTTATATAAACCTTACTCTAGCGGTCATTTTCCAAAACACATTCCCTAACAACGCAATTTTCCTTTGTTACTGTCTCGTGATTCCTAGAATAATACGTCATCTCTGTTTAGTTAAACCTCTTTGTCGGCTTTTCGGAGAAATGACGTCACAGAAGTAAAAAAAAAAAAAATTCTTTTATACATCCGTATCAGATAAACCTTTCTAAAAAAAAATATCAGAAAATGAACGATCAAGAGTATAGATTTTATTCTCTCTCCACTTGTATTGAGTCTTTCTTAGAATAATAATAAAACGTCATATTTTTTTCGGAAAAAATGACGTCACACCAGTAAAAAATAAAACATTTCTTTGTTTATCTAGATCAAATAAACCTTTCTAAAAAAATAATGACGTCAGAAACTTAACGGTCGAGAGTATAGATTTCATTCTCCCGCCACTTGTCTTATATCTTAATATAAACGACCGATCTTGTGCTTTTAAAATTAGTCTTGCAGAGAAAAACAAGTGATCACAATGGATCTAATTCTCGATATACAAGGATATCGTTTATCTAACGGTAAAGTTATTGTGAAAGAGTTGGCGTCATGTAAATGGCTAGGATTGGAAAAAATTTGTGAATATCACTTTTTATTTAAACCGCCATACGATTATGGACAATTAACTGATGATGAAGCATGGGCAGTGGATGTCAATACAAGATATTTCCATGGACTTTCATGGGAAATTGGTGATACACCATATGAAACATTGGTTAAATACTTGAAAGAGACATTGAACAACGTGCGCTATATTTTTGTTCGCCATTATGAAGTGCAATATTATCTGGAATCATTCATGAAAATAGATGTACCAATCATAAGATTGGGTAGAGAGGATTTTACAATTTACAATGATTCGATTTTTATCAAATGTCCACATCACGACCAACACTGCGGAGGAATGATAAAGGAAGAAATAGATTTAAAATTTCCACGTCTATACAACCCTCGATATGAATGAGCACTTAGAAATGTGAAAAAAATAAACCAATGGGTTCTTGAGAATATTTCAATTCTTTATGATGATATCAGACCAATGAGAATTTATCAAATAACCAACAAATTACTCAAGTTGCATCCAACAGATTTAAAACTTTTAACAAAGGATTTCATCATGGAAAATGCTACAAATCTTATCGATACTGCATGGGATGGACTGCCTGATGAATGGAAATTAGATGAAGATTTTAAAATGTATCGACGATGTTATGAGCATCATCCACCAAAAGACGACCAAAATGATGGCCCTGTTCCATTTGTTAAGGATTGTAAAATGTGTAATGAAAAATGAAATTATTTGTAAAATGTGTTTTAAAAAAATAAAAAAACAATTATTCATACATGATTTATTTTATTCATATAATCAATTTTTTTTAATAATACAGGATTAATGATAATATTATATTTTTCTATTCGTAATCTAAATCTTTCTCTATCTCGAGCTGCTTCTTCTCAACATCCTTGTCTAGCTGCTCTGTAAGCATAAGTCCATGTATGCATTACGTGTATTTTCGGTTGAAGATTGAATTGAACAGATTTTCGTTCCATTATAATAATTTTCTTAATTGTCCACTCAAAGGTGTGTATTCAACAATTCGATCATGAACGATTAAACAGTATGCTGATGTATTATCGGGTATCGGTTTTGTAGATTCAAATTCGATTCGCACATCCACAGGTCCAGATTTTAATGATTCATTTTGTTTTGAACAATCGATGACAATTAGGGGTGCTTTGCCAATAAATTGTTCTTTTGTGAGGAGAGGTTCTGAATCTTTACCATAATATGATTCTTGGAAATTTTTGTACATATCATATAATAATGCATATTGATTGTGAGATATGTCAAGATTCAAGTTGCCATATGGATAACATTGTGAATTGAGAAAAAGTTTTACGTCTCTCAAATTACAATGATCGAATTGACTGGAATCTTTTGTTGCATCATTTTTTCGTGCTGTCTGAAATGCCAGTATAACATATCTCGGTTTCTCCAATTGTGTTGATGTTTTCACCATCCAGACGTTTTTCGTTGTTCTCGGTAACAATGGATATTCATAAGTTTCCCATGATCGGAAACTCACTGTTATTGGCGGATCTTTGGCAATATAATTTAATAATTGTATTTTTCTTGTATCCGACACTGTGATGTAAGGAATCATCCATTCAATTTTCGTCAATGTAATTTTTTCATCTGTACTAGCTGGAGCTTGTACTATTGCATTTAGATCGGTGTTTGAACGTGTTAAAACAAGTTCATGCTTAGCATTGACAATAATGCGATGATAATCTTCAGCAAATCCCAATAGCATATTCAATGGCAATAAAATGTCAAAATATCCTTTGTTATCCATAAGCTTTTCATCATTGACAATCCAACCTGTGTTATCTAAGTAATTTAATTGACTTGGATGAAGTGATAGATATCCCTTAATGACACTCGTAAGACCGACATTTTTATTACGATCAACCTCAATGCCATTCAATTCATATCGTATTTCTTCGAATAAGTGACATAATGCCATGTTTACTAATTTCGTTGTCGCTGCTACAGCAGTGTCATTAAGTTTAGTAAATTTCCCAGTAATATGTAGAGAACTCTTGCAAGGCAATAAGCACAAGTCTTGATGTTGGACAGCAATCCGGATTTCATCGTTGTTATTGAGTGAAGCTGATGCATAAGGTTGATGAGCATGTAATTCATAATGTGATATAGACTCATCAAAAACAACTCCTCTGTTGATAGCTAATGTCTCCTCCCCTGCAGCCATGGCAATAAACACGCAAAACAGCACACTTTTACTTTGACTTTTTTTGTATGCGAAGGCCCAAGCTCTTTAAAAACGAAATATTCTGACGACTTAGTCGTTTGAGGTTTCGTCGTTGACTGGCAATTTTTTGGCATGATAACTCAGTTTTATAGCTTCTTCCAACAATCGTTTTATAAACAATACCCATTATTTAACAGATTTCACATGCAAACGAATTGTTATTATTTCTCCACGAAAATTGACCAATTCTCCGTCTTGATCGACAATTTTTAATTGCATATGATGTATTGCTTGTACGGCGATTGGAAGATAAATGACGTTAGATGGCACTTCAATGATTTTATATCCTGGTGGAACTGATGGGAAGAATTCATGAATTGTATGCACTAATTTATTATTTATGTATGCTCCTGTAGTAATATTGCACTCAATTCTCAATGCATTTATTTTCAAGATGGAAACTGGTGAATCTGACGTCTGTGTTGATTTTGGCGCGATAAGTCTTGGACCAAAACCCAACAGACGACCAATAGAATCATCTGGCTCGAAATTTATTGCAGCGTTATCACTGTAAATCTCACTGTGCAATTCATTGTTGTTAGGTTTAATGGAAATTGACAATTTAGGATCAGCTTTCTTCAAATAATTTTCAATATCTTCAATTTCATAGCTTCCTGTTGGTATTTCAATAATTTTATCTCGTTTATTTATATTATAATAAAATTTATTATTTCCATTGTCAATATTTGGGATAGAGTTGAACGTTAATAATTCAACAAGACCCAGTACATAATTTTTTGTCCTTGTTAATTCGATAGGTGGAAAATAATATGCCTCTAATATAGAGGACTGTCCAGACAGCGTTATGGTGAATGAATCGTCCATGACTGAAGTACTTTTATTCATGTTTATCGCTTATATATCTTCGAGATTATATTCCATACCAAGTCCCCAGAGGTCTTCAACTTTTTCTCTGAGAAACTTTAAACATAGATGTCCACAATTTGTTGTTGAATAATCTTGTTGCTTTGTATGATTATATAGTATGCTACCAACATCGAGATATTTTTGAAGTTCAGTTGGAGGTTTTAAATTACCGAAACTATCAAAGTATATTGCTTTATTTCCTTGTTTTTTATATGCAACCCAGTGAGTTCCTGGTCTATCTTTATCATCAAGGTTAATGATAGCTGACTCATTTTTCCATGGTTTAGATTTCGGTAAATCATTTCTCATGAAAACTCCACGAAAGTATGGAATTTTCATAATTTTTGCATACTTCAAAATATCGATGTTTGTTAATGCTCGATGTGGTAGCTCTATACGTTTTTTTTCGCCGGTTTCATTCAGCTTAAAACTTTGGGTGAATATTCAGATTTATATTTAAAAACTGATGTTATTCTATTAGCAGATATCTTTGAAAATTTTCGTGAAAACTGTCTAGCTGCTTATAACCTTGATCCATTACATTATTTAACTGCTCCAGGTCTAGCTTTTGATGCCATGCTAAAATACACAGAAATAGAACTTGATCCTTTACAAGATGTTGAAATGTTAAATTTTATTGAGACAGGTATAAGAGGTGGTGTTTCTCAATGTAGCAATAGATATGCCAAAGCTAATAATAAGTACATGGGAGAGAACTTTGATGAAAATGAAAAAGAATCATATCTGATGTATTTTGATGTGAATAATCTTTATGGTGCTGCAATGAGTGAATATTTACCCATCGGTTCATTCGAGTGGGTGACTGATACGTTTATTTTTAATAATTATATTGATAATTTAATTTTGAATATTCCTAAGACTTCGTCTACTGGCTATATTTTTGAAGTAGACTTAGATTATCCACAATCATTACATGAACATCATAAAGATTTACCATTATGCCCTGAACATTGGCAACCACCAGATAGCGAATGTAAAAAGCTGATGACAACGTTATTGCCAAATAATGAATATGTTATACACTATAGAAATTTACAACAATATATTGAACTTGGTTTAAAAACCACTGAAATTCATAGAGTTTTACAGTTTAAACAGTCAGCTTGGTTGAAAAAATATATTGATTTAAACACAGAAATGAGAAAAAAGTCCAAAAATGATTTCGAGAAAAACTTTTTTAAACTCATGAATAACGCTGTTTATGGGAAAACTATGGAAAATGTGCGTAATTATAAAGATATTAAATTAATTACAAAATGGGAGGGAAGATGGGGTGCACAAAGTCTGATATCACAACCGAATTTCCATAGCAGTGTTATTTTTGATGATGATGATATGGTTATTATTGAAATGAATCAGCTTGAAGTAATGTTTAATAAACCAATTTATGTAGGCTTTGCAATTCTCGATTTATCAAAGATTTTTATTTATGATTTTCATTATAATTATATTAAGAAAACGTTCAAAGATAATGTTAAATTGCTATATACTGATACAGATAGCTTAGTTTATTATTTTATGAATGTTAACATATATGACTATATAAAACATGATATTCATATGTATGATACCTCTGATTATCCAGAAAATAATGTATATAGTATTCCTAGGAAGAATAAGAAGGTACTAGGTTTAATGAAAGATGAGAATAAAGGGATAATTATGACTGAATTTGTTGGTCTTCGAGCTAGAATGTATAGTTATACTATTTTAATTGAAGAAAAAGATAAAGATAAAGATGATATTGTTAAAAAAGCTAAAGGTGTGAAGCAGGCTATAGTTAAAACCATCACATTTGATGATTACAAAAAATGCCTATTTAATTATACAATTTCAAATAAAATTGAGTATCACATTGTTAGTGAGAAACATGAAGTATGTACTGTTTCTAGATCAAAAAAAGCTTTGAGTTGGCAAGACAATAAAAGGCAATTATTAGAGGGAACTACTGATACTGCGCCATGGGGCTATAAAAAAAGTAATACAAATTCGTAATTTTTATATTTTTTTATTGAAATAATTACAAAATATCGTAGTTATAAGTTATAATTGTCATAGCTCATGATCTTAATTGTTATTTTATAAGTTAACCTATCATTATAATAATTTTTTCTGATAATTATAAGTTTTTTTCATCATTACAAGTTTAATTTTTTGTCAAATAAACTATATATCTTTTAAATTTATCCAACTGTTGTGTTCATTGCTGAACCCCAACCATTTTACATATGCTTGATTTATACGTTTTTTTAGAACTTTTTCAACCAAATATACATCAGGATATTGGACTCCCGTTAATTCATCCTCATAAAAACCGCCTTCTATTGGTTGGTTTTGATAGTCAGTTAATTTATAAGTCACTGGATGTGTATTTCCAACTTTGCTGATGGTAAAAATTTCAGTGGTCCAATTGGGAGTGTAACCTTTCTCAAATACATGTTTATATTTACTAATTCGAACTTTATCGCCAATTTTGAACTTATTTTTCTTCTTTTTTATTTTCACGGCTTTGAGTTTTCTATAAATGGTATCAAATAGTTGCTTTTCATTGGCTGAAGTCACATCCGCAGGTTTCATCTTAATTGTACGATGTTTAATATTGTTATATGATAATAATAATTTCGGTAGCAGATCAATCCACTTATAATTTCCAATAAGAGTAAATTCTTTCCACATTTTGTTTTTTAAAGTTCGATTAAATCTTTCACAAATTTATGCTTTGAGATTGCTGAATGTTGAGTACATTTTAATGTTATATTGTTTCATAAGTCCTTCAAAATCCTTATTATAAAACTCTTTGCCTCTATCAACGTGTAAATGCTTGGGAACTCTTTTTCCTTTTAAAATAGTCATCATTGCAGCAGTGACATCTTTACCATTTTTAGTTTTAATTGGTATAGCCCAAGCATATTTAGAGAAAATATCAATAACTGTTAATAAATATTGATATCCTTTATTGTAGGATTTATATGCACTCATATCAACAAGATCAGCCTGCCAAGTCTCATCAAGACCACGTATATCCACATGTCGTCGTTGATAATTTCTTCTCACCGGTCTATGAAGCTCTTCTGCAATTTGTTTTTTTTCTTTATTCATGGCAATTGGACTTTAGGTCTTCCTTTCAATTTTTTCTGAACGTTCTCCTCCAGCTGTTTTATAATGTCAGTATGCCTATTATCTGCCTCTTTGAACGTATTTAATTGATCGAATTGATAAAATTCATTTATTTTATTTAATTCAGCCTTCAAACTTTGTTGTGCTGCTTGTGATGATTCCAATTGCTGTTTTAATTGCTCACTGATATTTTTAATTTTTGCTTGGAGATTTTGTATCTCTTGTGTTATAGATGCTATCGTATTACTGATGCTTGATTTAACAACTTTTAATGATACAGCATCATTTAGATCTACTGGATCAGCAAGGTTGCACAATCTTCTATTATTCATATCATATTGTTTATCGATTGTTAATTTAAATCCATTACCAGGTGGACCACGGACAGCACTTTTTCGTGAATCATTGTCCAACTGACGTCCAAAAATGTCTACACTCATCCTCTCTCTTCAAGAGATAATTGATCAATGAGTAATGACATTGAGCATCTGATTAATATATGATTCCAGCTTCACGTAGTTCTTCAATAATTGACATTATTTCATTGTTATGGCTAAAATTACCAGCAGCACGTGATGAAACAAGTAGACGTAATCGATCAACAAGTTCATTGGGATCATCCCAATAAACATAGTCCAGTGGTCGATTATGATTTATCATATATTGCGGCAAACCTTTACCGCTTTTCGGTAAATATTTGCTGATAATATTTTGATATTTCTTTGAATATTTATTCTCTCTGAGACTTCTGTCAGGGTGGTAATGTTTATGATAGGCGTAAGTGCTTTTTAAAATTTGTCCATAAGTATTTTCGTCAATGTCTGTTGTTATATTTGGATCAGGTGATTCCATGAAAAGTAATTCTAAGAGACCCGGAGTACTTCCATATTTTTTATTATCGATGTAAACAAATTTATCATCAAATCTTACTTCAGCATTACCAATCATCAGTTTATTCTTTAATTTTCTTACACCAAACTTTGTATCCAATTCTTTCACTTGATGTTTTGAATCGAATTTTTTCAAATATGATACTGCAGGTAACTCTTTTATCGGTGTACTTTGATGAGGAGCAGTGGTAAAAGATTCATCATCAGTTATTATACTATTATCCACATCATAATCAACAGTATTATTATCATGTGTTGTTTGAAAGCTTGTCGCTCCTTCTGTAGGATCTCTTTTGATTAGCTCTTCTTTTTTCACAACAAATTCCTCTGTTTTTATCGGAGTCTTGTCCACTAATTGTTGTAAAGGAGTTACGACTGGTTTAAACATTTCGTTCATAGCTCGTTGAGTTATTTCTCGCCCATGTTTAATAATTTCATGCTTCTGTCGTATTGCGTCACTAGCTTTCGCAATTTGATGCAAAATATCAGCTCGTTTTTGCATTTTTCTTATCTTCATACTACCACTTTGATGACCACGTCACAAATGTTCTTTTTCTCTTATTGTTGTTCAATTTATATATTTTATAAAGCAATCAAATCCTTTTCTATACCGTCCACAACTGATTTCTCTATCTTTGTCGATAACGACGAATCCATACTTATCATTCCAACATTTGGAACAAAGTTCTCGAAAATCAGAAAATGACATATCAGTGTTTACATGATCATCATAAATATGCTTCAAATTCATATCATCTTGTCGGAAGAGCACGAGAAAATTTGTATTATCTCGCACTAGATGTTTGGGAATACGTGCATAAGTTTGACATAGATAAAAGCTATCAACATCTCTGTGTCGTCCCATACAAAAATAAGCACGCATATTATCTTGTTTTTCACACGCTACGTCATCAAATATCATTATTGAATTTGGTTTTGCTTGCTCTGGTTTAACAACTTCTTCATGTTCATTAAAAGGAAAATAACCCATACCTTCTACAGGTTTAAGTAATTTTTCCAAAAATTTGTATTTTGGCTGATGTATGGATTTCGAATATAAATATATATTTTCGAATCGTAATCCATTCGGGTGTACAATAAGAGCTAAGAGAGCATTTGTTTTACCGCAATTCGAGGGGCCACATATCACGCCGCGAACGCTATTCGGTAATGAATTACCATGGCGTTGAATTTTTACAGTTTGTGGCACGACGTTGTCGAAATTCGACACCGCTCATTGAGTTCTTTGTTGCTCGAACTTCATCTCGTTATCAACTGAATAGCTAGAGTATAAATACGCGACTTTTATGGAAATTATTTCAGTACGGCTCAGGCGATGACACAGTACAGACGTGGGACCGGCTTAGTTAACACCATCATAAATAAATTGCCATTCGAGTTACATATTCCTGGATATCAGTATTGTGGACCCGGAACAAAATTACAAAAACGATTAGAACGTGGTGATCCTGGTGTAAATCCGTTGGATGCAGCGTGTAAAGAGCACGATATTGCGTATTCGAGAAATCGAGAAAACGTAGAAGCGAGAAACGCAGCTGATAAAGTGCTTGCTGAAAAAGCTTTGCAAAGAGTTTTTGCAAAAGACGCAAATCTCGGTGAGAGAGCTGCTGCATTAGGAGTAACAAATATCATGAAAGTTAAATCAAAACTCGGAATGGGTTTGAAGAAAAGAGTGGGAAAGAAAAAAGTTGGAAAGGGTTTAAAGAAAAAACCTTTAAGACAGATTGTGGATTCGGCCAAGTTGATGATGAATTCGGGTGCCGATCCTATAAAATCAGCATTGATAGCTGCACGGAAAGCAGTAAAAACGATTGGTGGAAAAAAGAATGTTCGAGTTCCTCGTGTATTATCTGTACCGACTAAGGTTGGAGGTGTTTTACCACTTATACCGATATTTGCTGGTCTAAGTGCAATTGGTGCTTTAGCTGGTGGAGCTTCAGGTATTGCAAAGGCAGTTAGTAATGCTAAAGCTGCTCATCGTCAATTGGATGAAGCAAAACGTCACAATCGAAAAATGGAAGCCATAGCCTTGGGTAGAGGTCTACGTTTTAAACGTCGAAAACGAGGATATGGTTTATACTTGAAACCGGCGAAAAAAAACGTATAGAGCTACCACATCGAGCATTAACAAACATCGATATTTTGAAGTATGCAAAAATTATGAAAATTCCATACTTTCGTGGAGTTTTCATGAGAAATGATTTACCGAAATCTAAACCATGGAAAAATGAGTCAGCTATCATTAACCTTGATGATAAAGATGGACCAGGAACTCACTGGGTTGCATATAAAAAACAAGGAAATAAAGCAATATACTTTGATAGTTTCGGTAATTTAAAACCTCCAACTGAACTTCAAAAATATCTCGATGTTGGTAGCATACTATATAATCATACAAAGCAACAAGATTATTCAACAACAAATTGTGGACATCTATGTTTAAAGTTTCTCAGAGAAAAAGTTGAAGACCTCTGGGGACTTGGTATGGAATATAATCTCGAAGATATATAAGCGATAAACATGAATAAAAGTACTTCAGTCATGGACGATTCATTCACCATAACGCTGTCTGGACAGTCCTCTATATTAGAGGCATATTATTTTCCACCTATCGAATTAACAAGGACAAAAAATTATGTACTGGGTCTTGTTGAATTATTAACGTTCAACTCTATCCCAAATATTGACAATGGAAATAATAAATTTTATTATAATATAAATAAACGAGATAAAATTATTGAAATACCAACAGGAAGCTATGAAATTGAAGATATTGAAAATTATTTGAAGAAAGCTGATCCTAAATTGTCAATTTCCATTAAACCTAACAACAATGAATTGCACAGTGAGATTTACAGTGATAACGCTGCAATAAATTTCGAGCCAGATGATTCTATTGGTCGTCTGTTGGGTTTTGGTCCAAGACTTATCGCGCCAAAATCAACACAGACGTCAGATTCACCAGTTTCCATCTTGAAAATAAATGCATTGAGAATTGAGTGCAATATTACTACAGGAGCATACATAAATAATAAATTAGTGCATACAATTCATGAATTCTTCCCATCAGTTCCACCAGGATATAAAATCATTGAAGTGCCATCTAACGTCATTTATCTTCCAATCGCCGTACAAGCAATACATCATATGCAATTAAAAATTGTCGATCAAGACGGAGAATTGGTCAATTTTCGTGGAGAAATAATAACAATTCGTTTGCATGTGAAATCTGTTAAATAATGGGTATTGTTTATAAAACGATTGTTGGAAGAAGCTATAAAACTGAGTTATCATGCCAAAAAATTGCCAGTCAACGACGAAACCTCAAACGACTAAGTCGTCAGAATATTTCGTTTTTAAAGAGCTTGGGCCTTCGCATACAAAAAAAGTCAAAGTAAAAGTGTGCTGTTTTGCGTGTTTATTGCCATGGCTGCAGGGGAGGAGACATTAGCTATCAACAGAGGAGTTGTTTTTGATGAGTCTATATCACATTATGAATTACATGCTCATCAACCTTATGCATCAGCTTCACTCAATAACAACGATGAAATCCGGATTGCTGTCCAACATCAAGACTTGTGCTTATTGCCTTGCAAGAGTTCTCTACATATTACTGGGAAATTTACTAAACTTAATGACACTGCTGTAGCAGCGACAACGAAATTAGTAAACATGGCATTATGTCACTTATTCGAAGAAATACGATATGAATTGAATGGCATTGAGATTGATCGTAATAAAAATGTCGGTCTTACGAGTGTCATTAAGGGATATCTATCACTTCATCCAAGTCAATTAAATTACTTAGATAACACAGGTTGGATTGTCAATGATGAAAAGCTTATGGATAACAAAGGATATTTTGACATTTTATTGCCATTGAATATGCTATTGGGATTTGCTGAAGATTATCATCGCATTATTGTCAATGCTAAGCATGAACTTGTTTTAACACGTTCAAACACCGATCTAAATGCAATAGTACAAGCTCCAGCTAGTACAGATGAAAAAATTACATTGACGAAAATTGAATGGATGATTCCTTACATCACAGTGTCGGATACAAGAAAAATACAATTATTAAATTATATTGCCAAAGATCCGCCAATAACAGTGAGTTTCCGATCATGGGAAACTTATGAATATCCATTGTTACCGAGAACAACGAAAAAACGTCTGGATGGTGAAAACATCAACACAATTGGAGAAACCGAGATATGTTATACTGGCATTTCAGACAGCACGAAAAAATGATGCAACAAAAGATTCCAGTCAATTCGATCATTGTAATTTGAGAGACGTAAAACTTTTTCTCAATTCACAATGTTATCCATATGGCAACTTGAATCTTGACATATCTCACAATCAATATGCATTATTATATGATATGTACAAAAATTTCCAAGAATCATATTATGGTAAAGATTCAGAACCTCTCCTCACAAAAGAACAATTTATTGGCAAAGCACCCCTAATTGTCATCGATTGTTCAAAACAAAATGAATCATTAAAATCTGGACCTGTGGATGTGCGAATCGAATTTGAATCTACAAAACCGATACCCGATAATACATCAGCATACTGTTTAATCGTTCATGATCGAATTGTTGAATACAAACCTTTGAGTGGACAATTAAGAAAATTATTATAATGGAACGAAAATCTGTTCAATTCAATCTTCAACCGAAAATACACGTAATGCATACATGGACTTATGCTTACAGAGCAGCTAGACAAGGATGTTGGGAAGAAGCAGCTCGAGATAGAGAAAGATTTAGATTACGAATAGAAAATATAATATTATCATTAATCCTGTATTATTAAAAAAAATTGATTATATGAATAAAATAAATCATGTATGAATAATTGTTTTTTTTTTTTTTTAAAACACATTTTACAAAACATTTTATTTTTCATTACACATTTTACAATCCTTAACAAATGGAACAGGGCCATCATTTTGGTCGTCTTTTGGTGGATGATGCTCATAACATCGTCGATACATTTTAAAATCTTCATCTAATTTCCATTCATCAGGCAGTCCATCCCATGCAGTATCGATAAGATTTGTAGCATTTTCCATGATGAAATCCTTTGTTAAAAGTTTTAAATCTGTTGGATGCAACTTGAGTAATTTGTTGGTTATTTGATAAATTCTCATTGGTCTGATATCATCATCAAGAATTGAGATATTCTCAAGAACCCATTGGTTTAGTTTTTTCACATTTCTAAGTGCACATTCATATCGAGGGTTGTATAGACGTGGAAATTTTAAATCTATTTCTTCCTTCATCATTCCTCCGCAGTGTTGGTCGTGATATGGACATTTGATAAAAATCGGATTATGGTAAATTGTAAAATCCTCTCTACCCAATCTTATGATTGGTACATCTATTTTCATGAATGATTCCAGATAATATTGCACTTCATAATGGCGAACAAAAATATAGCGCACGTTGTTCAATGTCTCTTTCAAGTATTTAACCAATGTTTCATATGGTGTATCACCAATTTCCCATGAAAGTCCATGGAAATATCTTGTATTGACATCCACTGCCCATGCTTCATCATCAGTTAATTGTCCATAATCGTATGGCGGTTTAAATAAAAAGTGATATTCACAAATTTTTTCCAATCCTAGCCATTTACATGACGCCAACTCTTTCACAATAACTTTACCGTTAGATAAACGATATCCTTGTATATCGAGAATTAGATCCATTGTGATCACTTGTTTTTCTCTGCAAGACTAATTTTAAAAGCACAAGATCGGTCGTTTATATTAAGATATAAGACAAGTGGCGGGAGAATGAAATCTATACTCTCGACCGTTAACTTTCTTACGTCATTATTTTTTAGAAAGGTTTATTTGATCTAGATAAACAAAGAAATGTTTTATTTTTTACTGGTGTGACGTCATTTTTTCCGAAAAAAGATATGACGTTTTATTATTATTCTAAGAAAGACGCAATACAAGTGGAGAGAGAATGAAATCTATACTCTGGATCGTTAAGTTCCTGATATTTTTTTTTAGAAAGGTTTATCTGATACGTATGTATAAAAGAATTTTTTACTTCTGTGACGCCATTTCTCCGAAAAGCCGACAAAGAGGTTTAACCAAACAGAGATGACGTATTATTCTAGGAATCACGAGACAGTAACAAAGGAAAATTGCGTTGTTAGGGAATGTGTTTTGGAAAATGACCGCTAGAGTAAGGTTTATATAAAAACAGAAAAAGACTTTTGACGAGTTAATTCAGTCACAGACATCACCAAATTTAAATCTAAGTATACAGCTTTGAGTAAAAATATATAAACTATTCAATAGTGCATTGTCGAGGAACGTAAAAAATGGATTACATCAACAGCATTGCCAATAACACGCAAAAATCTAAGAAAAAAATGGCAGAATTGGAAACAACAAAGCCATATAAAGTGACAGGGCTGAAAAAAGTAAAAACAAAGCATGGTGACGCAGTCATTGCCACATTGGATGATGAATTCATTGTTTTTCTACCAAAACGACTGGTTGAAGTGTTCAAAGATGATGATGTTGCATTCAACGTGTTCCTGGACTTCGTCAAACGCAATAAGTTGTCCCTTCTCTACATTGGTGGAGAATGGAATAGTTTCAAGTTCATTGAATTGCAAGAAGACAAAATCTCAGAGGAATCCACAAAACAAGATGATTGATTAAACGAAAAAATATATATAATTACATCAATGTAATACAATTAAATCTATAACAATAATTATGAAATAAATATTTTTTAATTTAAATGTTTTTGAAATTTACTTATATCACCTTCTAACGGATAACAATATTTGAATTTATTCTGAGAATTGAAATATGACGTACATTTCATAGAACACAGGAAATTGCGTTGTTAGGGAATGTGTTTCAATAATTGGCCGCTAGAGTAAGGGCTATATAAATCGGCGTTCAAATGCTATCTTATCAGTCAAAGAATTTCTGTGAGAGGGTGCTTAACAATTACGTGAAGAAGAAACGAATACAGAAGCAGGCCTTAAGTGGTGTTTATTGAAGAGGCATAATTTGAAGAGTTCTAAAATTGTAAGTTTCAATTTTTTTATAATAAAAAGAAAATTTCAATCTTTCATAATAAAATTTTTAAATAAATTCCCGAAAATTAATGTCTGATTTCAGAAAACAAATCATTGTGGAAATGGATCTATCTCAAGCGAAGCAATCTGCAACTTTGGAGGATTCCACGCTAGTTAGCAAGATGGAGAAACTTTCTCTCGATCCAGCGTACAAAGTCGTGAATATGGATACCATCGCCAATACTGCAAACAATACACAAAAACCCATGAAGGAAATTACCGAATTAAATACATCAAAAGAATACAAAGTGACAAAGTTAACGTTAGTGGGGTACTTTAGTGAAATAATTCTAACTTTGGATGATGAATTCAATGTTTCTGTTCCAACACGGCGATTTGAAGAAATTGTTTAATTCGACCTTGTATTGACGTATATACAGGAAGAAAGATTGGCACTGCAATACTTCGGTGGAGACTGCGATGATTACAAATTCATCTTCGAAAAACGTAAAGTCAACATCAGCGAGGATTCCACAAATCAAGTTAATTAATTCAACACAAATAACACTCAATTATGTCAATGTTATCCAATTTAATTCATGTCAATGATTATAAAATAAATTTTTTTTAAATTTAAATATTTTCTGACAGTTACTGATAGCACCCTCTAACGGATGACAAATTAATTGCTCAATTTCTCTGAAATCTAAGTGTACACGATTAAGTGTAGAACAGTGATTGGTAAATTGTTGAGTGAAGTACATATGGATATTAAACCGCCGGAATTACAACGCCATTGAGTGAAAAATGTTGGTAATAATTATCGCCTGGTGATCGATAGTCGTTACAGGTCGATAATATTCAAAAAAATTTAAATTCTTCACCCCACCACAACAACAGCGCCACTCAGTGAAAAAGATTGATAACAGTTACCAACATTAGATTGGTAACAATTGCCAGTAAAAAAATTCAAATTCTTTCACCCGCCACAACAGCAGCGCTGCCCAACAATTACTGACTGCAGGTCGATACAGCGCCATCTCGCCGGAAAACTGGGAACTACAGACACCACCGGTAAGTTACCGGCCCTGTCAGTAAATTACCGACGCTGTTGGTAATTTACCGACACGGTCGGTAATAGTAGAGTGATCCAGAACCCCCCCCTACCTATCTACTAATAATATTTTATTCTATTCTCGATTTTTATGCTCACTTCGTTATTTATTGCTCCAGATTTGAAATGCACTGTTTACCACGTGTATACTGTACTATGCTGTATTCCACAGATCTTATTGTACGATACAGATAATGCCCTAGAGCAATTTTTTCCGACGTCTCATCGTAACTGTCTAGACCGTTAAAAGTTTTGATATAATTCCTGAATTTTGATTGTTATTTCGCGGACTCTCTAAAAATACAATTTGCACCATCTTTGTAATAGGAATGAAGCAGCACACATCATCGAAAAATGAAATTGTCATTGATTCATTTGTCATAGGTATCATTGAAGTATATTGAAATGAATAGAATATAATCATTTTTTTTCTATACTAACTATTTTAATTTTTCAATAAAATATTATATGCAAATATTATTAAATAAGAATACTGTTAATTACAATACTTACTTTTCTCTGGAAATCGATGAAACGTAAGATGCGGTGTTTTTGCATACGAATTATTGCAACCACGATAAGCACAAACACTACACGAAGACATCGCAAAAGTAGCACTAAAAATCTTTTATCGATAAATTGCACTGTTTAAGTTTTACTGTAAGAGTAAATGATATTTTTTAAGTTCGTAAATATTTTTAACAATATTGGTAAAGACGGATTGGTAATAAAATATATTTGGAGATTTTTAAATAACGGTAAATTTTTAATACTTAACTTCTACTCATGTAAAATAATAATGATAAATTTGATACAATTATAAACGTAACTGAGAAAAGTAAATAAAATTACGAAATGAAAAAAATGTAAATTGATATTCAAATCACTTTTTTCAAAGGTAAAAAAATCATTTTTTAAGTACGTTTTCCTTCAAACTTGGCGCTCTCATAATTGCCCCGGCTTTGATAAGCGTCTTTTAATTATTTAAATCATACAGAATTATAGATCATACCGTTCTCTATAACTCTGATGATTTTTATCCCTTAATCTTTGTAATTAAAAAATTTATTAATTTTTGAAGGTGGCAAAATCATTTTTCAGTGCTTTTTTCTCTAAACTTGGCGCTCTCATAATTGCCCCGGCTTTGATTAGCGTCTTTTTAGTATTCAAATCATACAGAATTATAGATCATACTGTTCTCTATAGCTCTGTTGATTTTTATCCCTTAATCTTTGTAATTAAATAATCTATAAATTTCCGAAGGTGAAACGATCATGATCATAATAACGTTTTCGAGCGTTTTTTCCTTTTCTATTTTCGAATGTCTTACTCTACAATCATAGCATAACCCCTATCATCAGTATTACCTCCACAACCTCTATTATACCCCCACAGAGTAGCAGGAGGCGTGGTTTAACGAACGCCATCTGATGATCAGTCCACAGAACTAAAGCTGTGACGTCATAGTGTGAACCGAAGAATCGTCCAACAAAAATCCAGCAGGTGGCTCTTCTATTAGTATCTCTATTCTCTGTTCATATCTTGAACTGATGGTGCCCTGTACTTTGGTGACAATTACAGTCAATACAAATGAAAATGACGATACTTATTAAACATTAAGTAGTATAATTCCTGAAAATAACTTGGAATACACATATTTATCAATTATTATCATTGCTATCAGTTATAAATATCGACAAGCAAGCTCAATTTTAAGTTTGCGTACCAAAGCGTAAAGCTTACAATTAAAAAGCATCATTTATTTCTAAATAGTATGCTGGCTCTGTAACAACAGCATTAGGTTTTTGTTTTGTCGGGCAGGGTTCAAGCCCGGTCATGGTCAATTTTTTTTTTCTTTTTTATTTGTTGGATTTGCATGTAATTATAGTTTTAACAACTCCAATTTGATTCCCAATCACAATTTGAGTTTTTTTTCCATTGTTCATTTAATTAATGGACGCTGAGTGGACAAATATTTAAACAGAACCATAATCCCTTTTTTGTACAGCTACATTGGTAGTCGCCTTTTTTTCACGACTCATTAATGGAAAAAAAAAGTTTAAATAATCCGCGACGAGTTCCTGCAATTCGGTGGCAAGCTTTATCTCCACTTTCTGTACCCAAGCCTGCAACGTATCAACAATAAATGTGAGTTAAATGAGTAGTAGTATACTAGCTCTGTGGTCAGAGCGCCAGACGTTTATATTACCGAACGGGGTTCAATCCCAGTCGCGGTCATTTTTTTTTTCTTTTCTTTTTTAGTAAAACTGCATAATATTGCGATCTGTAAATATTAAAATGAATAATAAATTACATGCACAAGTTTTTCTTTTCTATTCTGTTAATTACTATCGGGAATTAGCATAGCATAGATGGAGGGGAATTTAATCAATATTCTGTTCCTAAAAAGATGTGTTTTCAAGTTTAGTTTAATCAACACAGTTTTTAGCGCTGAATTGATTAAGCTGTACTGAAAAAGTCATTTTTTTAAAAAGTCTAGCGTTCTGACCACAGAGCCAGCATATTTACGATTAAAATATTGACAATTATTAGTTTTATGCTACGGACTCGGGTATAGAGAGTGGGGATACAGCTTGCCGGCGATGTGCCGGAGTTTTCCCCAGATTTATACCCGATAGAAATAATAATGATGAATGAATATGTGTATTTTAATTAGTATTATCATTTTCATTTATATTAACCCTTCCTCCGTGTCGCTATGAGTATTTTACTCATGCTGATTTTCAAACTCGATTATTTTTACAATTTCAAATGGAAAGACCCTTTGAAAACTTGAGTATCTTCGTAAAATTTAATTTTTTACAAGATACAACTAATTAAAAGACTATTTTTCTTATATAAAATAATAAAAATAGCGATTTAAAAAAATGCTGTGCGTACTTTACTCGTCACCGCACTATACGAGAAGGCACGAATTTCGATGTTCGGCTAAGCTCGGACAACTTCGGATAAATACACGAACTTCAAACCGTTGGTCGAGGGTAGCCATTTTATTGTTCATGTCATCGCAAACTGAAATTTTTAAGATTGTCATACAAAAGGGTAAGCTATTACAAATAAATAATTAATTAATATTTGTCAAAATTATAATAATTAACTGTTGAATATTTTATAAAGAGTAATATTGGTAAATAGAGACATGTCGTCAGCTCACAAAGTTATTTATGATAAAATCACTTAGAGGTTAAATTTATTAATTAAATCATTAATGTATGGAAAATTGATTTTTTATATAAATTACTATTATTATTCATGAATATATAAATGATGACAAAATGAAAAAACAATTTTTATTCAACACAGTACAAAATTTTTGGTTATTTTATCATAAAAATCTTGAAAAATGTTAGTCTAGAAATTTCAAAAAATAATCTAATTGATTAATGTTTTTTTTTTGAAAAATATTATAGATTTTGAGGAAAATGACAGAGTGGCTGGAAGGCAAGCATTTGGATAATTTTCTTGACGAATTTTCTGCTGTGGATGACAGTGGAGAGTCTGATGAAGAACCTCATAACCAATCTAAATCCAGTAGTTTTTGCACAGATACTGAACAATCAGGTGATAGTGATCTTGAAAATGAAAGTGACGTTAATTGTGATAAAAATAATAATAAGAACATGTTCATTGGGAAAGATGGAACTGAGTGGTCTTCTAAAGTGCCTAATCAGAAGAGGAAAGTGGGCAAACATAATATTTGTTTAAGATTACCAAATGTGAAACAGGTTGCTCAAGATAAAAAATCAATCCTTAGTTGCTGGAAGTTATTTTTTACAAAGTCTATGATTGAAAAGATTGTCTACTATACAAACATAAAATTGGAGGCTTTAAAAAGTAAAATATAAAGATTTGTCGAAGATTCGGTCTACAACATATGAAGAAATGTGTGCAGTTTTTGGTTTATTATATTTAATTGGATTGAAAAAAGCATCTCAGGTCAATTTAAGTGAGTTGTGGTCTAACGATGGGACTTCTGCAGATTGTTTTCGAGCAGTGATGAGTTTGCAAAGATTTTCTCTATTGTTGGCATCTCTAAGATTTGATAATATTCATGATCGAGATGAACGTAAAAAAATTGACAATTTAGCTGCAATACGTGAATTTTATGAATGTTTTATCGAAAATTGCTCAAAATGTTCCTGTCCAATCTGTCCTAAGCATACAGTATTATACTGCTTCGACTGTGAAGCTAAAATTAAAATATAATGCATATTAATATAAAAATAATTTTGATTTAGTCTTTAAATATTGTATAACGTACTATTATTAATATATTACATTGTTTACGTGTGTTCATTGAAGAATTAAAAAGACTAAAAAAATGTTTTATAATTTATAAGTTTATAAATCTATAATTTGTTATAAAATAATTTTGTATGTAATAATAAGTGATAAATATTTAATCTTCTAAATTCTATTTGTCATGACTTTCAATTTATTGATAAAATTGAATTTTTTTATTATTGATAAAATTGAAACAAAAATTATAAGTAAAATTATAAGTAAATGATTTTTTAAATCTGAAAGGCTTTTGCGCATGCCCGTTACAGCTGCGCGCATGCGCAGATACGTGAGTATTTTACTCGTCACCGCACGGAGCTATGCCTACTGAAACACGGTAGAGAGGAAGGGTTAACTGCAATAGTCACCAAAGTGTCGGGCTTTGTACTGTGACACACTACATGTACATTACATACATGTTTACCCGTGTATACACATACACATGTACCCGTCAAAATGCAGGGCATCTATTGGATACTTTGGAACTAAATTCCAACGAAGACCATATGAAATCGTATGTTTCTAATTTCTTCGTAATTATCGATTTATATTGCTTGAAATATGTTTTTCAAGGTACAAAAACGGTGCAAAAATTGCGAAAACTAAGTTTGATGAGTGCAAATTAAAAAAAAAAAAAGAATTACAGTAGAATCCGTTTATTATGATTCCGCCTATGTTGACCAACCGCCTATTACGACGTTATCAAACAACGAAGTTTGATTTTCATATAAAATTCATTGTAACAAAGTCGGATATAATGACTTCGCTTACAGTGACATATCGCTTATTATGACCCATTTTTAATCAATTTTGTCCGTTTATAGTGACTATCATGGTTCTTTATACCTTCGGTAATGTTTGTTGATTCCTGACAACGTTCGGCACGTGGCTCGTTTTTGTTTTGAGTCTCAGTAAGTAATTTACAGTTGAACGTCACGCATTGTTTTTAGTGATATCCTGTGTAAAAGAAATGTCCTCTCAACGTCGTTAAGCATTTACGATTGAGGAAAAAGGTGCAATAATGTACAGATTAGAAAATGGAGAATGAAACTCATCTCTCGCAAAGGAACTTGGCGTGAGTCATTCGACAATCTCAATGATTTTCAAAAACAAGAAGGGGATTAAGCAATCATTCAATTCCAATGTTTTGAAACCGAAGAGGCTTCGAAAATTGCGACAAGAAAATGTTGACAGAGCGTTAATTCAGTGGTTTAAAATCTCGAGAAACAAAGGAATACCTGTCAGCAGCCCTATGCTACAGGAAAAGGCAAATGCTTTTGCCACGCGTTTCGGTATTCTCGACTTCAATTGTTCTGCAAGCTGGATCAGTCGTTTTAAGGTTCGACATGACATTGTGGCGGGAAAAATTGTCGGTGAATCTTTGTCTGTTGATCAAAATTCAACAACTGGTTGACGTCTTTGTGGCCGAATCTACGAAGACAATTTTCTGATGATGTAATATTTAATGCTGATGAAACCGGACTGTTATACAAATTAATGCCGGACAAAACTTTAAAATTTAGAGGTGAGAATTGTAGTGTTGTATGTTTTTCGATTGAAATAAGTATTTACCTAAAAAAAAAAGGATGTTTTTTCCACAAAAATGCTTTGTATGGCGTCCGCTTAGTATGACGTGTTTGTCGATTTCCTTCAAAGTCATAATAAACGGATTCTACTGTATTCATGATTTCTTTTCATAACGTTGTAGCGGCCATCTTGACGTTAATGCGCGGCAAATGAATTCATAATTCATTATTTACGCCCTCGCGTTGTGCGGTGGAAGGACGAAGCTCGATATCAATTTAAATTGAGTAGGTCACCGGGAAATCGTTCAAAAAATGATAATTTTCAGGAATGCCGTTGAAAACAGGAACCTTAAGGCACCAAAAAATTTACAAATTCTTAAATCATCTGTTGCAAGCAAGACGGAGCATAAAATGGGTGTTTTCCATTCAGAAAATGCAAGCAAGTTTGTGTCTTTTTTGTGTTTGTGTAGATGAAAACATCATCTAGTGAAAAAAAGTTAAAGTTTGTACCATCAAAAGGCGCTAGTAATTTTTTGATTTATACAACATACATGATTTCTAACCTCTGGAAAGGTTACTCTGTGCGCAAACATTGTGCACATAAGTCTAAAAGAATTCAAAAATGTATTATTTTCTGAAAAAAATTTTAAATTGCAATAAAAACTCTATCAATTAATATAATCATTCTTTGGATAAACTTACTTTCGTCTTGATTATTCATTTTGAGCACATGCAACATGAAAACCTGTTTGAATTTGTTTACTTAAAACAGTGCCTTCTTCATATTCCTAACTGAACTATTCTTTTACAAGATGAAAACACAAAAGAGACACAAACTCGCTTGCGTTTTCTAAATGGAAAACACTCTATGTTAGCTCTGTGGTCAGAGTGCTAGACTTTTATTTTGCCGTACGGGGTTCAATCCCGGTCGCGGTCAATTTTTTTTTCTAGTAAAACTGCATATTATTGCGATCTGTAAATATAAAAATAGATAATAAATTATATTTACAATTTTCTACTCTCTCTTCTTTTAATTATCGTCGAAAATTAGCATAGCATAGATGGAAAGGGATTTAAATAATATTCTGTTTCTAAAAAAATGGCTTTTTCTGTGTGATTTAATCGATTCAGCGCTAAAAACTGTTTTGATTAAACTGAACTTGAAAAGCAATTTTTTTTAAGAAAAGAATAATAATTAAATCAGCCTCCATCTATATGTATTAGTTAATAAGAGAATACAATTTTCTATTGTTTATAACGAATTCATAATGTTATAAACGATGCATAATTTTTAAAAGTCATATTTCGTCGTTAATAACACTATCTCGTTGAAAGAATCCAAATCGGTGCGAAATTCGCATTAGTTAATTGATAAACATGATTCTTAATTCTTTATAACAAATTCCCATTGCTTTAAACAATACGTAATTGTTGAAAGTCATATTTAGTTGTGAACAATAATGTTTAGATAATATCGAGTTAACTTCAAATGAAATTGTTATTCTTTTGCTTAAAAGTATTTTACATAGTTAATCTGGTCATTCATTTATTATTAGTTTTTTTGTTATACAAAAAACCGGCTCGACGGAATTCGTTCGAATTCCTTTCAGATCTTCTTCATAACAATATCTTTCGAAAAATTGGTCAGTATGCTTGAGATATCTTGAAACGGGGAAATATGATGAAAATTTACAAATTGATAACAAAGTCCTTCTTCTCTGAGTATTATATATATATATATATATATATATATATATATATATATATATATATATATATAGCCAACAATAAAGTGAACTTAAAATTCTCTAACAATTCAGATACACAGTTAGTTTTGAAACTGTAGAATATCTGTATGCAACAAATGTTACCTGGAATAAGTAAGATATATTATATAACATTCAAAGAACAGTTGCATAGCAAATGTAATATAATATAGAGATTACAATGTTATATCATAGAAGCATATCATTAAATAACAAAAAATATATACTACTAGTATAATATTATTATATTATATACTATTATATAACATAGATACAACATATATGTAATGATAACATTTCGGTTAGATAACTACGTTATGTGACTACAACGTCACATGACGAATTATTTTCCGCTTAAAATCTACCAAATCCTACAGAAACTATTCAAAGTTAGATCTGATATCCTATAGCATTTTCGTATTTCTGATTCGATTACCAGTTTCCTTTTCAAACTTTTATAATATTATTCAAATTTTTTCATAGGAAAAATCAAAATTCTATGGGATTATAATATTATTTTTTAATTCCGATTAAAAACTAGATTTTCCTATTGGACTTCTTTTATGCGCACATTTTTTTTTGACTAATCCTATTCGAATTCTTCGTTTTCTATTAAAATCTTTCAAAATGTCTATAGGATTCTACATATTTCAATGGGACAGTTTAATATGCAGTCTTAAAAACTGATAAGCTTAACGTTAATTTCATCAATCATATAAGTGAGTAATAGAAATAGAAATATTTTTTGTAATGGAAAATGACCTATGTTTGTAGTAAAAACATATTATCACTATTTTTGAGAATGCCCATTGACAACAATAATTATTTAAAGGGCAAGTTAATATTATTTCTTAATTATTAGTAAGTTCTCACTTTGTGAACTTCAAGTACTATAATAATTAAACTTAATTTTTTATACTTCCATTGTATTGTCGAAACTATGAGACTTTATAGATTTACATGATACAGTATTGAAAAACTAGTGTGCCCAATGTTGATATTATTAATCATACAATGAAGTACCAAAAAAGACTTATTAAACTTAATGTTTAATTTAATGTAGATTAATGAATGGTGATAGTAAAAGCATTGTACATTATGAATGAAAATGTCAATGTATTGCAGTAATTATTTACGGTCCAAAGTTAATATGTACTCTATGATCAATTAGTTTTTGGTTTCAGAATTTTAAGTACTATTCGACTGAAATGAATGTTCTTATATTTACGTTGTTTTTTTTAAGAATAATATTTAACAAAATCTAATATTATGCACTATTTAAAATCTAATTTGATAAATGTCGATGTTAATTGTAGTCGTATGTTTGAGATAAAAAGACTCTAAAACAGATATTTCATTTGACACAAAATAATGGTCGTTTGTTAAAAAAGAATTATTATGTTATTAAATAGGCTCATGAATATTTCAAAATCTTTTAATGTTTGAATTAAACTTGTGTTGTATTTCAGTTTTATAATTATTCATTAATAAAAAAAAATTATAAAAGAAAAATTTTATAATTACGTATGCCTGTCTAGCATACCTGGAACATCTAAGTTTATGGCCCCAATGGATTTAACTATACCGGGAGAATCCGCATACAATTAAAAAATGATTAAGTGATAATTATTATATAATATTACAATCGTTTTCTCTCCATTTAACTTATTTTTTTTAGTATCGAAAATAATAAACTAAACGTATATAAAAATGGATAATTTCTTTAAAGAATTAAAATTAATTTATTACATAAAAACTTGTAAATAATTATTCTCTCTTAGCATTTGAATAAAATCATAGTTTCATTCATTTTATTGATTTTCATAATTCCTTTTATTATCGTTTATGAATATATACATTTTTGAGATAAATAATTTTAAGCAAATCGATTTTTTTATTAAAACAAAATACTTAATTGAACGTCATTCCTTTTGAGTTAATTGGATTAAAAAAATTTGTACTAATGAATTTATAATCTTCATAATTTTTAGAAAAAATTACAAAAAAATTAGATTGAATCAGGATGAAAAGCTTAACGACAGGGTAAATTATGTTTTTCTATGTATACTCTTTCAGATTTTTATTCACAATTTCTTTATACTTAAAAATTATTTTCTCAATGAATATTTGTCGACGTCCAAAAATAATTTTTGAGAGCGTCAACTTGTCCATTTCGACCCTAGAGCGCGATCCCGAGATCTTCAAAAAATCATATCTCCTTCGTTTACGAATATTAAATGACGAGAATTGCTCAGAATGTCTTTAATAGCATAATAAACGATGCAATATTATTAATTCAATTTATACATAATTTTTGACGTCTAAAAAGAATTTTTGAGAGCGTCAACTTGTCCATTTTGGTGTTAGATCGTGATTCCGTGACCGTCAAAAAATCATATCAGTAAAAATAATTTTTTTTGACGTTGACTATTTTTTGAAAATTAAATTGATAATACTGCATTGTTTATTATGTTATTCTCAGTATTATGTGCAATTGGTATTCCTTAATATTAATAAATAAAGAAAATATTCCATAAATAAAGGACGTATTCATCAATTAATTAATGCCAATTTCGCACTGATTTGAATTCTTTCGACAAGACGATATTATTGATGATGGAATATGACTTTTAAACATTGTGCTTTTTTTATAACAATGTGAATCATTTATAACAATGTGAATTTGTTAGAAACAATTAAAAATGGTGTTTGAATATTTGAAAACATGCCAAATATTAGTTTTATACACTGCCGTATGAGCGCTAAGCGGTATTTTTAGAAAGAGTATAATGGGAAGTTCGTCGTGTGGGCACAAAGTGCGTCCAGACCCATTTTTTTTAATGTTATTTATAATAATTTTATGAAGTATTATGTCATTATAATGCAATATTATCTATCTATCATACAATGAGTAGTGTCTATGACTAAAAAATAAGCGTGCTCTAGAAGAAAGGAATTTTTGAGACAATAATTTTCATTTTATGATAGAAGTACTCGATAGCATAGTTTTGGACATGCTTTTAGGACTTTAAACCTGGTTGTCTTTTAATAATATATTAATAATATTAAATTTATCCTTATTAATGAAACAAATTTATGGATAAATAAGCGTGGAAGCTCTAACAACAGTGATCAGTTTTCCAATTTATCTCAAAGATCTCAAGATGTGAAAAAACCCATAAAGTAAACTGCAGTTTACTTCAGGGGTAAAATATACACTTATTCACGCTAATCCTTTCCAAATGTTTACGTGCTAGAGAGCTTTACATTTTAGAGTCTAATAGTTTTTCTATATCAATGTCTCTAAATAATTTATTTCATGTCTATTTATTTTTCTTTTTATTGATGAAAAGTGATTTTTAACTGTTTATCAACTAATGTTTATGTCAAATTATTTTTATTTAAATATATATTAAATAATTTAAAATAAAAGAAGCTCATATAACAAGATCGATGCATTTTACTAAATTTTTATTGAAACCTTATAATATAAAAATATTTTCCAAAATCTCTTAAGACATCATGCCTGGTTATTGGATGAAAATCATATCTTCTTGTGTGGTCTGTGTCCTCAATGTCATAAATTTGTGAATAAAGGAGCATGGAAGTTGGAAATTCAAAGGTCACTTTCATTTTTTCATTCCGCCTAGTCTAAGGACCTCGAGACGCGGGAAAACCATGTAATAACCCGTACACCCTTAAAGTTTTTATGGTGTTTGTTGTCAGCCTTCCTATAATGTATTTTGAATGTTTTTCAGTTGTAAATTTTAAAGAGGCGTATACTAACTACACCTACCAACCAACTATTCGTTTCTTTAACCAATGAGTGATGCATATCCTGACAAAAATTTTTGGGAATAAATTTTTCTGACGGTTCCTTTTCAAAAAATTGTCGGTCTCCATTGAACAGCGGTTGATGAGTTCAGTTTTATTTTGTGACAGTGTTCAAGTGCAACAATATCAGATAGTGTCGGTGGTTTAGAACAATTTGTTGAGGAACTACAAAAAATTTGGTGCATCAAAAATCAATTAAAAAAGTGATAGAGACTAACAGATAATTTTTAGTTCCTTGTACTGTCAAAACAGTAAAAAATGACGGGTAAGTATATATTTTTTTTTTATAAATTGTCTGTTTTCAAACAGAAAAATGCCAAACTCCTCAATAATTCACAGTATAGCTCCGTGATCAATTGAATATCCACTTATCTTGGCAGATATTTTGATAAAAAATTTTGATAATATTTCAATTATTAACAACTTTTTTGCGGTTATCTATTCTAGAAGTTGATATTGAAAAGTACATTATTTTATGTTAATATAAATCAAAAATCTATTATTGCTTATTCAAAATTTTCTACTTTTAACAATTATGTTTATTGTTGTATGATTAACTATTTTTGATATCAACATTTAAGTACAAATTGTTCTTATTTTTATTAGAATATTATCAATGTTATGATCAAATCAATGTATATCGAAAAGTTTTTATTTTTTTGAATTATTTTTACAATTTTTCCATAGTTATTTTACGACGAAAATAGTATATCGCGTTTTTGTACGAGCAATATTACTAATTGCATGTCATTAACGAGAATAAATTAATTTAATTTATAAATTCTCGACTCTGTTGTCTTTAAATTTATTATAATTATTTCATTTTTTTTTTGTTTCAAGATTCCCTTGCAAATTTCACTATCGTTGAAGAGATGTTAATAGACAACCCGGTTTCCAATGAACCAGGTTATAATTTTACTTGCTTTTCTTACACTTTCCTATGACTCTCTTGACTTTAAATTTATTACTGTTAATTTTTTCTCCAAGATTCTCTTGAAAATTTAACTATTGTTGAAAAGATGTCGACGGACAACACGGTTACAAAAAAATCAAGTAATAATTTTAGTCGCTACTTGAACACTTCTCTACAACTCTGTGGTCTTCGAATTCACCATTTTCCCTTTTTTCCAGCTGAGAAGTGGTGTATCGTGGATATAAAGGCACTTCATTAATTCGCAATCCGGCCATATACTGAAATTTTTTATGCGGTTAAGCCAGGGGAATATCTAAAACACATTAACGATAATGTTCTAGAGTTAACAAATAATGGCGTGATCCATACACCTAAAATTTTTAATCGAAAGAAGGGGCAAGCATTGGTTGTGACCGTCTTACGAGTTGGTAGTGAGTGATAAACATTTGCTTTTACCCTAAAACGTTTTTTTTTTTAATTCTTTGATAAAAAAAAATTCTACTATGTTAATATTATTATAATAATATTAACATAGTAGAACATATATGATTCTCACGTCACCACAATTCTGTATTTAGATTCAAAAGAAGAATTGCAACAGTATATAGTGCAAACAAACCCACCCAAGAGGTTACGTCGACAGAAACGTATGAGTTCTTCTCCGGAAATTCGCTCCATGGAACAGAAGTTACAGCCAAAGAAAAAAATTCTGAAAAAGCCGACAATTAACAAGGTACTATTTTAATGAATTGAACTATAATTAATTAGTGATGGATAGTTATTCTAATAAGTGCTTTTTTGTAGACACCCACCGATGGAGTGAATCGTAAGTTTAATAATTTATTATTGAAGACAATGAAGCATCAAACATTACCAAAGACACCGGCGCATGCAACGTTACCAAAGACACCGGAGCATACAATGTTGCCCTCTTCAAGCTCAATTGCGCCCGTACCATTGGTATCTTCAACTCCACGAAAAAGAGAAAATGATGTTCCTTCTTATTCGGAAAAAGCATTCATAAATGCTGAAGTAAGTGATATACTTATCTCTATATTAATTTATATTTTAGTTCTTCATTTTTTACATTATCTAAAAAAAAAATCTTTCTTGATCATAGGCTGATACAAAATTCTGCAAGTCAAACTGTAAAAACAATTGTGAATCACGTGCATTATTATTGCAAATTGCAAATTTACTTTCGGAAGAAGTCGGTGAAGATTTTCAACCATTCTTCCCTAATACAGAAGATAAAAAGGTAATGAAAGTGTTATAGTAAATATGGACTCATAGCAAATAAAAAACTAATAATTAATTGTTTCAGTTACTAATTTATGGTACATTTAAAATGCCTCGAACCGCTGTAGCTAAGGTATTGAGACTTAAAATGCAGCAAGCTCGAATAAAAAAGGTTATACCTTATTTTTCGCCAGATCCAGAACTTCGAAAGAAATTATTAATGAATTAATAAAAAAAGATTACCGGAAGGTGCTGTGGAAATACCTGAATCTGATATAGAATATTTAAGAAGTGAGTTTCATGATTATTTATGTTTATTTAACCAGAACTTATAAATATTTAACTTAAATTATTTTTGCAGATATAATCGAAAAATTCGACAAAGTCAAGCCTTTAGCAGGATCGAAAAATCTTGCGTCTCAATCATCCAGACCGGATAACGGAAAGTGCTCGGAGAACCACCGCAAAGAAACTGCTAAAAAGAAGAAACGAGCTACTACAAAGAAAAGCGTTTAATATTACTTTTTTATTCCATATTTTTATATTGAAAACAATTCTACTTATGTGAAAATTATCTTTAATAAATAAAAAATTAAAAGTTTTACTCTTAACAGTTGAAAATTAAAATAGTTAAGATAAGGGGGATCATTTTTCCACCCAGGGCATTTTTCATCTATAGAAGGATGACTTCATTACTCTTTTTTCGATGCTTAAAAATAGATTTCTTAAATTTTTTTTTTAATACAAAAAACCTTAAAATTAATCGTTTCTTTCATACTCTTGAGAAAATTAAATTCTATTGTTGATTTATAAATAAACGATAATCACTTAGACGTATTTTAAAACATTGAAGACTCAACCAATTATCGACTACGTAAATAGTCAGTGAAGAAAACTGGATTCATGTGAATTTCCCTGCAACAATAAATTTTTATTTTTATTAACATAAAATCAAAATGTGGTAATATTCATACAAGAATTTTACTCACTTCAATAATATTTTACTGGATCAGTTTCCCATACATTTGGTAGTATTATTGCGTGTATACCATTCTTCGTATTGATTAAAAAAGCAGGATCATCCATGTCATTTTTTTCTAAAAATATTTTTTCCGTAGTGAATTCTATTTTATTTACAAAGTGGGTATTAAATTCGAATCCGTTATTGATCGAGCATTCTCCAAATATATCTTGGATACGGTTCACTCCATTATTGAATTCAACGATATTTAATATTCGTAGAAAACCATACTTTTTTGAAAAAACGATAGAATTAGAGAATGTTATGGTAGGTCGGAAGTCTTGGACTTGATACTCGATTCCATCTATAAAAGCCGATCGATGTATTTCAATTTGTTTACAATCGTAACCGGCCTTTTTCAATAATTGATTTTCCCATTTTTGGCATGGTCGAATATCGCCTTTTTTTTTACTTTGAATCGAATATCATATGTATCATGATTTTCCTTTAATTTATCATAATAAATATTTAACTCCTTTCCTATGTGATCCCTGACTTCTTCATCTATTGAAGAATCATAACATTTTTCAATAAATTTTCTCATTAAAAATCTGGTGTAAACCTGGTACGGTCTACTGTTAGCGCTTGTAATCGAGTCAATAATTTTTTTATTGACTGATTCAAAAGGAAACGTTGAATGTACCCAAAACGGTCCCCAGTCTTACACTCTTGACGTGATGATTTAATAAATGAATGTTATACGTCATATTGCTTTTGCCAAAATATTCTTGAAATTGTTTCGTGTAATCCTTAAGATTAGTTTCAGCGGTTTTTAATTCATCATGGGTTATTACATTTCTATTTAAAATCCATGCTGCATCAAATAATAAGGATAAATGGGTTAAATATTCTTGTGCTAAAATCCCATCAAGACATGATAACATATAGTAGATCATGTTTCTGAATTCACTCGCCTTCCATTGTTTAATTTCTGTTATATTGCGAACTTTTCTAGTTATACGATTAGGCATAATGACATTAAGAATTTTTTCATCTCTTTTTTCTTTTTGGGATTTCGCTCCAATATACCAAGGCTTTCCCGAAGACTCCAGAAGAATTTCAAAATGTTGCTTAATGACTCTAAGATAAATACTATGCATACTATCGGGAACAAAACCATTCCGTAGATCGAAAGCTTGGAGTAAGCTAAATATAGAAGGCCCAACTTGTTCAGTCAACAGACTAACAGCTTTCCTAACCTCTCTAGGTTAGGAGAGCCCCTTGAGTTATTATCTTGGTGGCACGGCACTACACAAAATTCTTAAGTAGTGCCGTAGAAAATTTCCGAGTACCCTGTTTCTCTCCTTCAATTTTCTCCTCCACTAATTAGCATACGAGTTACTATCTAGTAACTTGAGAAGCCAATCAGCTAACAAGACGTGAATATCTAGAGAAATTCTTAGCCGATTGGAATCAAGTGAGTGACCAATCCAAATTTGGGGGTGATAGTCCAGCCTTTTTTTTTGGACTTTCATCAGTTGCCATTGTTATCTTGTGGAGAACGCACGTAGCTTAGTTCTGAATTTTTTAAGCTATCTAAACCGAGGATTTATCTACATTTAACCATTATTTTTAGAATAATTAGCTTCAGAGCGACGAGCAGAGTGAACCCGAGTAGTTTTCGAGTGAGTGTAGTGCCCTGTCAACGAGTAACGAGTGATTTTCTAGTGACGCCACAACACGTGGTGGAAAGTTAGACAAGGACCGAGAGTGAATTATTTGAACCAATTTGAGTGCAATATTCAACCTAATCGACTGAGCATTGAACAAAAATAAATAAAATTATTTATCGTATCTTTGAGTGATTATTATTCAGTGATTATTCCTCATCCCTCCTCACATTTGGTATCCGAGCGATTATCGTTTTTTTTGAGAAATTTCCTGGGCTTCACGCCACACAACTATTCCTTTCATCTTTTCGCCTCTTTTCACGGCTGATGCAGCCTGATCTCTCATTACTTCATCAAAACGTTTGCTTCCAGGTCTTTCAATGGAATATTCTACTTGTTTTGTTCCTGACAAAACTTCACCTTCTTGATCACAAAATGTGCATGTAAATATCCATTAAACTGAGTCATCTGTAAAAATTTCCACCTAGCTCCTGAATCCATTGAAATTATTAAAGGAATAAATCGACTTGTTACTATATTAACCCCATCTGGTTTCCATGTTATTCCATTGTCATATAGATCTTTTATTTCATCCATTAATGGTAACAGATATGAACCTGGATGAGGTTCTTCTTTGTCTATGTGTATTGCGGCGAGAAAAGTATTTTTTTTGCGCGAATGAGGAAAATTTACCCGGCTCTGTCAGCTTCTTATACTCTGCAGCATCAAAAATATCCTCGATCGCTCCTTTATTTTTAATTCTTCGTGTTGAATGATATTTTAACTCATTTACTATTCTCGGTTTAGATAAAAAATCAATTAACTGAGCCCGTAAACTTGTTGTTATAAAATTATTCGTTTCCTCATTGTCCTGATCTGGACCACATTTAGAACATTTGCATTCTGATGTAATTTCTTCATCAGTACCAATAACATCACGACAACAACGACAATATATATGACTAGTAATAATGACATCGTTACGACCAAGTACTTCCCATAATTCCTTTTTTGTTTTGGGTAAATGGCTGTTTATCATGATTAAATTCAGTATATTTAAATTCGATAATAAACTTTCATATGTCCAGCGATGGTGAACGAAGTTTGCTATCATCATGAATAAACATTCTTTTGATGTTATGTCTTGTCTAAATATACTTGGAAAATTTAAATCTTTCAAGGATGGTTGGAGAAATTGCAAGATGTTTGAATTTTCAACTGAATCATTTTGTAAATTTTCTAGATGCACTTTTTGGCACACGGCATTTTCGATAGTAGATTCCGGAATATCCGCTCTTGGATCATTAATATCCGCGTCAGTCGAATTAGCTCTCTTCAAATAAAAAAAATTTCAGTGAATTGATTGAATTAAAAAATAAATTAATAAATATTTTAATTATTTCAATCACAAGATTCTAATGGATTTGGCAGAGAAAATAAATTGGGATTCGCATCTAAAAATTCTAATTCTTCTTGAATTTCTTGTTTATATTGTGTACTTTTAGAATTTCCTGGCGTTCTACTCATCTTGCCTTCCCTATGTCATCTACAATAATCTGTACAATTTAACTTTAATCTGTACAATCTATGGTTGAAAATAGGCTTAGTAGGTATCAAGCATGCATAATATGCATAGAAATTATTTTTTCTTTGAAGTTGAAAACGAGCTTAGATTATATGTATAAGAATAACATTCTAATCCGAATTTTAACTTCAAGGTCTTCAGTTACAACTTTGAAGTTAGAATAAATTTTTAAAAAAAAAGAAAAAATTTTCTTTCAAACCTATATTTGTTTATATTAAATTTTTTATCGAGAGTAATTAAATTAAAAAAGTGCGATTAAGTTAAAGTTCTATCTGTACTGCATGTTTCTCGCAAGCTACTGAATTGTCACTCGCTTAATTATTATCAAAGAAATTTAAAAATTACCGTACAATCTGCAAAAGCTAAGAAAAAGTATCTCAGGTACTAAGACACCGGGACTTTGAGAAGTTCCTACAGCCCATGCCTGCCATTAGAGGGCAGGTACAAGGATAAGTGTACAAGTCGGAGAAGAAATAAACGGCAGAATTGATGAATAAAAAATGATGAAAAGCTGTTTTGAATTTTTTTTTTTAAATAATTACGAGTTTAATATAAATTTTTTTAGGGGCAAAGTGACGTTAAATAATTGCATTATGCTCTACTTTTTTCTAGTGAAATACTTCCTACGTTCACACCTGACTTGGTTTATTTACAAAGTAAACACTGATGATCGTTGTTATTTATTTTTTTTTTAAATTAACTTATTTATATATTTTTTTCATACGTATAATTCTTAGAGAATTTTTTCGAAGTCAATTGAATCAGTCTTAATTCTCTACGATCCATAGTCATTGAGACATTCTATTTTGTTTATTATATAAAAAGGCTAAGCATTTTTTATATTGTTTTTTTTTCAATATTTTTACGAGTTTTAAATGCAAACAAACTGTAACGCGAGAAAATCAAGGTTTACCACCGACATTTCTGTGTACGAGCGCAGCTCAAGAAACGTTCTCTCTCGAACGCAAAAGTTTCAGCAGTTATTTTCATTTCTTTACACTACAGTCTTTTTGATTTGATTGATAAATTTATTTTAGGTGTGGAAACATTGCAGAGCTTTTTATTTTTTTTAAAAAAAACATGAGATGTTTCAAAAAGTATTAATCTTAGAGGGTACAGAGTGGTTACAATCGATTTTTAAAAAAATTCTTTAAAAATCATATGCATCATGTTTCAATTTATGATATTATAATCATCGTTGCAAAATATTAATACGCTGCTATAGTTATAACGACGGTTAAAAAATAAAAACGTAAATGAACGTTGTTAGACTAACGCATACCTTAAATAATGTCAATGAAGACAGGAATTGTGATGTAACACTTGAATAAATATAATTATTGATAAAATAAATCACTAATAATTCACATTCGCTTAGTTAGAAAGAATATCAAGTTATTGAACTTACGACGATACACGACAAAGATATCAAGAAGACTGTAAAGTTGATGTCAAAAATTTCGCCAAAATCGTCTGGAAAATTTATAAAATCAGCGTGTTATTGGTTAAAATTTTAAGGGAAGGTGGTAATAGGAGGCGTCAGTTTTACATTCATTATTGGAATAACCATGACTAATTATTCCAAGTACGCAGTGTGAAAAGTTACAGTAGTAAAATGGAGAATAATAGAATAAGAAAAGTCAATACCCCTAGTAGGAATTGAACCGGACAAACCCGGTGACCATCTAGGTCCTGGTCGGGTCTGACGATAGAAAATCTAGTCAGGTTTGTCTGGTCGGAGCCTCGATCGCGCCTGGCTAGATATATTAAATTACTCCTACTCAGGCTTAGCCTAACCGGCCCAAATAGAAATATTTTTAAGCTAGTTTATCTCGACTTATAAAAATTTTAACCTCATAGGGTTAAGCTATATCTCATTGATAAATTATAATTTTTTTTTTTTAAATATTATAATTTATTTATTTACAATGTATGTATTTATAATTTTTGTATTAGAACGTATTTATAATGCATTTATTTAAATTATAATTTGAAAATTAGCTATCGCTAAACCCTACGCGGCTTCAATCTTTCTGAGTCGAGATATACTAACTTTGAAATATTTCCATAAATCAGGTCGGACTCCTGACAAATCCACTCAGGGCCCGACAGCCTGGTCACAATTTCTACCAGTCAGGGGCTAAAATAAATATCATAAATAATTTTAAGAACAATTCGAGTTTGAAATCTTTACCCAGATTAAACATGAGTGTTCTTAAAGAGATTCTATTAAACTGTACGATACTGCATTCATGAAGCTTCAATTGATGTGAACAATATTTTAAATTTATAGATAATTTTTTTTTGTTCTTCGAAGTAAAAATTTCTTTAGGCGTGTTGAGCGATTTTTCTTAAGATATGTAGTAAACAAAAAATTCAATGACTCAGATTTTCTAGATATATATTTATCAAATATATTCAATCATATGTTTAAATATTTAATCAGATTAATGCTGTATTTAATTATAATAATTGAATTTTTGTCAGACATTTTTCGTTATAATAAGCAAATTATTTCGCTTTGTTTGCTATACATAAAAAATTTTGAATATTGACTAAAATCTGGCAAATTTGAAAGAATAGTTGTGTATTTCAGAGAAAAAAAGCATAGTAGAAGCCCATTAGACCTTCATTCTTCAAATTACCATTACTAATTGAACCCTGAGTATGCAGGGTTAAAAGATACAGTAGTAATGTTAATAATAATACAATTAAAAATGTGAATGTCTTTCATACTGAAGATTTATATTGTTATTGTAAATGTAGAAGTAGACACCATAAAAATCTTTGAGCTAGCTACATGATTTTCATTCTCTCATTAACTTTCTTACAGACAATCAAAAAAAAAGTGGGCTATCATAGCTTCATATCAAGCATAACAGCATGACTACACTTTCAATAATTCGACTCCAAAAAAAGATTTATTTTTGCTTATTATAACATGTTTTTATTAATATAGTTCACATGCATTACATAATTAATGCATACAGATAATAATTACACGCATCGTATGAATATTTACTTTTTTATTTAAATAATAATGTCGATGGTCAAGTTGGCTAATTTTTTTTTATTTTACTGAATGGAATTGTTAGAAGTGAAATTAAATGATTGATTACGTTATTCTAAGTATTATGTGCAATTCTCGTTATTTAATATTCGTAAACGAAGGAGATATGATTTTTTGAAGATCTCGGGATCGCGCTCTAGGGTCGAAATGGACAAGTTGACGCTCTCAAAAATTATTTTTGGACGTCGACAAATATTCATTGAGAAAATAATTTTTAAGTATAAAGAAATTGTGAATAAAAATCTGAAAGAATATACATAGAAAAACATAATTTACCCTGTCGTTAAGCTTTTCATCCTGATTCAATCTAATTTTTTTGTAATTTTTTCTAAAAATTATGAAGATTATAAATTCATTAGTACAAATTTTTTTAATCCAATTAACTCAAAAGGAATGACGTTCAATTAAGTATTTTGTTTTAATAAAAAAATCGATTTGCTTAAAATTATTTATCTCAAAAATGTATATATTCATAAACGATAATAAAAGGAATTATGAAAATCAATAAAATGAATGAAACTATGATTTTATTCAAATGCTAAGAGAGAATAATTATTTACAAGTTTTTATGTAATAAATTAATTTTAATTCTTTAAAGAAATTATCCATTTTTATATACGTTTAGTTTATTATTTTCGATACTAAAAGAAATAAGTTAAATGGAGAGAAAACGATTGTAATATTATATAATAATTATCACTTAATCATTTTTTAATTGTATGCGGATTCTCCCGGTATAGTTAAATCCATTGGGGCCATAAACTTAGATGTTCCAGGTATGCTAGACAGGCAGATGTGTGTACATTAGCAACTTTAGTATTTTATTCGGCCGTGAATGGCGCTATCTGTTAGAGATTCACCTTCTTCGATTTTAAATCGTTTTTAATATATTCGAGGCAATTTCGATATCGGAAAAATTTCACATCGATTCTACATCGATTTATAAAAAAAACGATGAATTATTCGACTACAATTTCCTATGAATTTTTAAAGAAACGATGTTAAATTGACCTCAAAAATAAAATCGATTAAAAATCGAATTTCTGAAATATTCGTCATCGATGCGATCCGCTAGATATCTGCGTAGTTATATAACTTCCCACCGATTTAATTTGGTGATCTTTCCATACTTGAGATTTATTTTTGAATCTATTCCGATCTAAATAATATATCATAAGGTCTGCAACAAACATTAATTAAAAATTTACGGTTAATAATTAATTAAAATAAATATAGCAAATATTGAGTTGATATTAAATTTAAATTTAAACAAAAAGTTACCATGAATCATATCCAATTTACCTTTATCCAAAGCTTCTATCCCAGTTTCTATTGGATCAGAAGATTGAGATTTATTGGATTTTCTATTTGTTTGTCTGCCTGTTCGTGTACTCCTCAATAGTACGTCTTCTCCATAAATAAGTTTTGTTATATCTCGTATGAATACTGATGGTTTTGAAATTCCCATGACTGAATCGAAAGTTTTAGTCATCCACCATTCATTGCGACCAATATGAACCGTCGGAATGGTACATACTGAAGAATAATTTTTTATCTATTTGCATATATTAAAAATTTCAAAATAAATATACGTACTTGATCCTTTACATTATCTTTATAGTCGATACTGGGATACACACCATTCCGAGATGATGTTTCTGGATTTTTTTGTTTTCCATCTCGCATAATATTCGAAATTAACAATAAAATTACTTTACTATACTACTTGATTAATATCATTTATATAACTTACTTTGCAATCGATCGAATCTACTTAAAATTTTTTTATCCAAATTTAGATTTACTGTGGTTAAATTGTAAATTAGTTCGTCTTTACTTTTTGTTTGTGCTTCGTACTCTTCTAATATTTTCTGCAGTTCTTTATTTTCCCCAAAAGCTTTGTTAAGCTTCTGTTTTAATTGATCACAATAATCATTCTGAAAAAAAATTGTTGGTAGCGTGAAATTAATCTTGTAGAATTAAATCGAAATACAACGTTAATAATAAATTCTTGAATTTTGACGATAAAAAAAAAAAATTACGACTCAAACTTACCGTCACATTATGAGAATTATCAATATTGTTTGGTTGTTTCTTTTTTATGTCTGTTTCTTCCGTCTTATCATTGTCGTTAAAAGCTCTTTTCTAGTAAATATAAAATAGATATTAATTTTAAAAGTTTAAAAAAAGTAGTATAAATGATTGTTATTTCTTACCATATCATTAATATTTATATGTACTTGCTCATTTGATCGAACTTGTGGTTTAACCTACATCAAAAATTAAAATAATTACTTTATAGTATATTGGAATACAAGCAGTATGAAACGTATTTAATGCCACTAAATATAATCATAAAGGTTCGTCAAATTTAGAGCTTTCATACCTTATTTTGCGGTTGATTTATATCTGATTTAGATTTACTTGTTAGTTCTATTTTCTCTACGTTTTGTGTTTTTCTATTTTTTGGCATTCTACTATCACATCGTTGTAATTTCTTAAAAAAAATATCATTATTTGCATAAAACTAAAAAATTTTAATTTAAAATAAAAAAATCGTTGTTGTTTTAAAATACTAACTATCATGGTTAGGGGGACGACGGGATTCTTTTTTGTGTTATCAGTAATATTTTCCTTCTTATGATTTGGTGTTAGAACATCAACAGTCGTCTCATTCTCCTTTTGTCTAAATGATTTTTTCTATAAATAGAAAAGACAATTATAATATAGGAATATTCATAAACACGATCTGTAGTCAATCAAGAAAAGCAATAAATACTTTTGCAAATTCACCTTTTACTTGAACAAGTTTGGGAGCCACACTATCACGGATTTTAGGATTTTTATTGTTTGCATGCTGAAAGTAATTAAGAATAAAAAGAAAAATATGTTATCAGAAAACAAATTGAATATCTAGATGCTACTTATTATATAATTAGCGAATAGTAACAAATAACAAGTTTTAAGACTGTTGAAGAGTTATAATTCATATATTATTTGATACCTCAAAATAAAGCATTGAGCAAAAAATATTACTTTTTTAAAAATATGACTCATAAAATAAAACAAAAATATATACTAGCGTTTATTTTTTACTGGCAATAACGAATATGAAAATAAATACTTTAATTTTGATTTGTATAATGATTATTAATTTTCTTAAGTACATAGAAACATAAGTATCTAATGAATTTTTACTTTCTAAAAATGAAAGAGTACATTGACTGATTTATTAATTATTACTTATATAGTTGAGCTATCTATATAAGAGCCATCAATCAGATCTTTCAAATAAAATTAATAAGTGGAATTTACTTATAACAAGATTTATTAATAATAATTTTTGATTTATAAAAAAGTTGAAGGATAAATGAATACACTTAATAATACAGCGAAATATTTGTTACGTTTGGCATGAAATGAAAATATTTTATGTTATACAATTCCTTTCCATCAAAGTATTTATCTATAACTTATTAATTGCAAATATTCGTTTTAAGATATTCGTTTAGTTTTGTCTAGAAAAACTAATCAGCAAATCATTTACCGTATAAAGTCTTACTACACAATAGCTACACTTTTTTGTCGTACTAGTGTATATTTATTGCATTTTTAGCAAAAAAATCGATGATAAAAATACTAGTATTATAATAGTCCTAACATTTGATAACGTACTGCACCAAACAATATAAAAAAAATTCAATCACTGAATACTTTCGTTTCATACAATTTTAATTTTCATAAAATGTGGATAAAATTTACCCAATCAACTATTTCTTAGTTTTTAATCATATATGATGAATTATGAAAATATTACATACGTTTAGTTGTTGCTGACTCATCGTGGATTTATTCGACTTCAATTTGTTATTCTTCTCTTTATCTGTAGGTGTATCTTTAATAGTATTTCCATTTTTTTGTTCCAACATTGACTTTTTTTGAAAATTGATAATAGGATTGTGTAGAACAGATTTAAAATTTTTCATTATATTATTCATCATGAATGTCGACATGCGGATATTACATTATTACATGATTTCAATATAAGAAGTGTATTTTTAGTCATTATAACGAAGTAATTATTTGTAATTAGATATTTTTATGGTCATGGAAATTTTTTTATTGATGACTATTCAATTGAGAAGAGTAGACTTTAAGTTACCAATTTAAAAAGAGAAAAAATTATTACTTTTAAATATACATACATTTTCAAATTCTTTCTTCGCTTGAACGATTTTAGACTGGACATATATTGTGAATTTCAATGTTTTTTTTTCCTGTAGTCTGAAATTATAAATTAAATACAAAATTACTATAGAACAAAACTTATATTTATTTATTTCATTTTTTTTTTTTTTTTTTCTAAAGAATTATGTTCAAATAGTAATAAAAAATTTCTACCTCGGCGTAATTTTTGAAATACGCTTGCCTGTAGTGTCATCACTTACTTCAGATGCACTGTCACATAAGTATTCTGAAATTAAATGTTCGACATTATTACAAATTCATTCACTGATTGGTTTTGTATGCTCAGAAATCTTAGGATAATTTTACTCCATATTATTAATTTCATAAATCATCTTTTTAATCGTTTTTTTTGGAACATAACCTCTCTTACTTTAACTTTATAATTTTCAATTCCATGAATTTTATAAATAGAAGAAATTAATGAATATTTAATAAAACAATTATCTTAAATAAATGAAGTTTTTTTAATATTTGATGTGATTAATTTTCAATAATTCTGATCTTTATACTATATTTTTTTATGCTTTAACTCAAGTTGAAATTAGATTAATTGAATTTATCAACAATTGTTTTAATAGATTTAATCGTTGTGATTGAACTTAATAGTATAAATAAATTTTCAAAATATACATAAAGAAGGCTGGTATAAAAATATATATACGAAACAATACATGTTATGATGTTATCAACCTAATTTCACTGGAATATATAAATGCTTTATTATAATCATACATAGCATCAACATACCTGCAACAGCTAAAACGACTGCTTCACAATAATTGTCATTAATTAAAACATTATATTTTTTTGTTTTCACAAAGTTTAAAGGGTCAAAACGACGTATACTTTCTTTCTTTACATAGTCTTTTTTTCCATTTTCAAGCAATACGTATGCCTACACAATGAAAGTATTAATCAATAATAAACAATAAAAATTAAATACATTCCACTTTCGAAGTGTTAAAACAATTCCGGCACATTAGCAACCATTTTGTTGTTTATAAAAAAACAAAAAGTACCATATTGTAAATAAACATTACGCATATAATATGCACACCATCTACATGCAAACATCGAATAGATGAAATGTATTATTCAAAATTTTTTTTATGTTTTGAGAAAAAAAAATATTTCAATATACAATCATTCTAATTTTCATTCAAGAATTGTTATGAATTGAATGAATCAAGCTTTACAAGCGTTTATTATCAATAGGTAACTAGAATTACTTTATCAGCAATCGATAAAGATATGTTCCTTTTTTAGTTAAGTTTTGGCCAGAATGGCGCTTATTTAATAGTACAGTACGAATGGATTCAAAATACGAACTGGTTATTGGTAGTATATTGAAAGTTAAATAATTGAATAGTTACTTGTTGAAGATATATTTATAATTTCAATAATACGAAAATAAAGTAAGCACATTTCATACAATTTTTCGTAATCTGTTTTTGAAATTAACCTCATAGCATAGTTAATATTGATAAATTGACATATTATTTTCTAATTTGTTGTTTGTTACTATTTCAGTTAGACGATTCTCTCTCAGTAATACTAAAAATAATATTCATTCAAGAAATATTTCAATTAATTCTTTTAACTTCCCAGTGGGAAATTATTGTAATGGGTCCAATTTTGCAAATTGGAAATTTTAACATATCTCTACGTTTCAAGGTCTTTAGAGCAATCGTAACAAAGGTAAGTGATAAAGGTGAAGTCGTTTACCTCGTTATCAAAAAGTATTCATAAATTGCTATCGACAAATATCAGTATTGATGATCTCATGCAATGTAAAATCGATTTAATTCAATTTGTTGGTGATTGCCAAAGATTATATGGAGAAGGATTCATGACGTTCAACCTGCATTCTTTATTGCACCTCACAAATAGTGTCGAAAAAAATGGACCACTATAGGCAAATTCTGCATATCCATTTGAAAGTAATATCGGATCATTGAAAAACTTCGTCAGTAGACCGAAAGAAATTTTAAATCAAATGGCGAATCACGTTCTACGAAAAAATAAATTTCAATGTAATGTTTTAATGAATGATAACAAAGAATCATGGACACTATGTAGAGAACTGTTAGATCCGAGAAAACTTGTAAAAAATGTATACCATACTGACGATAATGTTACATTTATTGAGAACAACAATAAAAAAAAAGACAAGATAAATGAATATGATAAGTGCATCTTATGTTTTACTAAACAACGGTTTAATAGCTCGGATTCTAATATTTCTAGTTGTTTAATCTCAGACGCTAATGTAGATTAATATACTTAAGACAACTTCATTAGAAATCAACCCTGACATAACTCACCTTCTTCGCGTCGTCGGTCTGGAAGACACTTCCATGACACTAGCAATAACTGAAATACAAAGTAAAGTTATTGCAGTTCAGCTAAGAAATGAAAATTGTGAGATCGAAGATTTTAATGTTTGTATCACGCCAAATACAGTTGAAATACAATGATTTTTTTGAAAGTATGATATAATCAAAATATAAATAACAATTGTACATAATAAAAAATTTGAAATCATATTATTTATTTTGTGCATCATGAAAATAATTAAAAAAATGCATGTATGACTTCCTATTACCCAACAATAATGGAATGATGTTATGAATTTATGTACATGAATGTAAAATAAATTTTGTAATTTTGTATTGAGAAATTAACGGATTAACTTAAAATTAATGATTACCTATAAATTAACACATCAATACGAAAAACAATGATTATTGTATTCAATTGTACTGAATGTATTGATATTAAATAAAATATTTCGATGAAAAATATTCTGTGTCGCTTGAAATTCTAGAAAATAGAAAACATTTTACTGTTTTTTTATTCAATCCTATTCGAGTTAAAAAAATTCAATCAAATATTCTGTATGTAAAAATATCTACAGATTTTGAATTGATATAAATTATTATAATATACTATTTTTCTATTAAAACAATAAAGTTGCAACAGAAAATTTCTGATCGAATCCTATTGAATAATATTTGTAATTTTTTAGCATATTATTTTCCAATTGAAAACGCTTATTTTTAATCGGAAGTTTCTTATTTATTCTGATTGAATATTAGAGAAATATCATCGACTATTTTCCAATTAAAATTATAAATTTTCAATAAAAAATTTCTGATTGACTCCTATAAAATGAAATTTGTCATTTTGTGCATATTATTTTCCGATTCATTCCGATTAAAAACATTCATCTTTAATGGGAAATTTCTTATCTATTCCGATTGATAATTTCATCCGATTGATTCCCATAGAATATAATTTTTCTTAATTGGTACGATTTAGATAACCTATTGAATCTCATGAAAATTTGAAACAAATTTAATAGGAGTTCAATCGGAATCAGTCGTATTGTTTAATAAGTTTAATAAGATAATTAATGTCATTTTCGCAGAAAATTGAACAATTGAAAATTGTACTTGGAAAGATCCGAACCTACGTCCCACTACTATATGCAACTTAAACCAGTGCCTTTACCCGGTCGGCTATCGACTTAGTACATACAATGTGACAATTACATATATATCCACAAATACCACTGTTTGAACATTACTATTAATTTCTTTGTAATTAATAAAAGATAAAATATTGATTACAATAATATTATATTATCATTTATTAATTACATTTTAATAATTTAAAATTTTAATATAAATTCATGACAAAATTATATTTCATAAATTACAAGTCAATGCTGATAAACAATAGTTGATATTTTTTTTTAATTATTCTAAATATCATTTTATTTAAATTTAAGTATAGAAAATAAATCCCTGGTCACTGTAAGTTGACCCATTGCTGGCCCAAGATTAATCAGCCAAAGATAATATACCCAAATTTGGTCCAGGTCTGGGACAGAGAAAACTACCCATTCGTGGTAGATCAACTATATGCCTAACTTGGTCCAACCTTGGATAAACTCAGTTTAGCCAAAGTTAGGCAACCCAGTGTTGGGCCAAAGTTCACCCGATCGTCAACTCTGGCAGTTCCTACATGGGACCGAACGTGATAATCCGGCAGATTAAAATCGCCGTCGAAAACGATAAATATGCTTTGAAACTTTAAATTGTCACAACATAGTCGCTTGCTGAAATTGGAATTTTCATCATATCTTCACGTTTCAAGATACTTACAAGCGTACTGACCAATTTTTAGAATGAGTGTGTGTGCGTACGTACAGATATCGGCGTTTTTTTAGTTTTTGATACCTCAAGAGGAAATAGAGATATCGACTTCAACCAAAATTTATTTGAAAGATATTATTATAAAGAAGATCTGAGTGAAATTTGAACGAATTTGGTTGACCTGTTTTTTTATAACAAAAAAAACTAATGATAAATAAATGAAAATATGAGCTATTTAAAATACTTTTAAGCCGAAGAATGACAATTTAATTTGAAAATTGAGTCGATATTGACAAAATGTTATTATATCATGAGAATCCAAGGGAATCACCTCAGGCCTCCGATAGAAATCCACTTCCCCCACTCTAACTGTAAAATACTCGACAGGTGTAACTTTCGTCAAGTAACGTTCTACAGACCTGCAACAGTAGGATTCTTATATTGCAGACTGAAATCAGACAGTTGTCCGCACATCGTTCTTATGTGCTCTCATCGATTAATTTTTTCATCATTTTATTCAAATTTCAACACTAGTGAAAAGTGAACTTTTTTAATTTAGATTTTCATTCATAAATGAATTCAAATTCTATGCCTAGTGGTATAAAATAACAATAAAAATGGAAAAAAATAGTCAGGCTGAATTGAATAATAGACATGGTGTTTTTTAAAAAGAAAAATAAAAGTGAAAACTGTTGTCTTCTTGCAAGTATTAACGAATTAAATAACAGCGAAAACCATCACGTGGAAAATGGTAAATACTTTCTATTATATTAATCATATTGATGACAGAAAAAATTCATGAATTTTTTAAAAATCATTATCTTAGAAAAGTTTTCTGTTAGAGAAGCTCGTTCATTAATGAAACAATTAATTATATTTTATAATTTTAAAAAAAGCAATTATATTCTTCATTAAAAAAAATGAAAAAAATAATTAATAAGATCAGTTGTTAAAAAGTAGTGATGTTGAATAATATCATTAATTTGTCTGTTGTTTTTTTTTTTCTTTTTGATAAATTATAAGCCACTAATTACATCATTCAGCAACCTTACAGCGATTTTGACCTAGAAGCACAGATAATAATTATGCTGATAATTACTGTTTGTTTCTTTACAAATCTTGCAAGTACGAAGTCAACTACGCATCAATAAGTTAAAATGAATAAATAACTAATTAATATTTCCTCAAGAATTGGAAGTAAAAATTAATAAACTGAAATCTCAAGGTCATTGAAGAGTTCTGTACTAAAGTCAATTATTTTTATTGCATTTTTGACAATGCATTAAAATATAATTAAGTGTGATTTTATACTTTTTGATTTTTATCTATTTTTTCATGATTTCTTGTGAATGCCAAATACCATTAGCTTAACTTAAATTTAAAAACGAAACAAACAAAGTTACCATCTTTACCTACTTAAAATTTTTTTTATAATAACAAATCGGAAAAATATCAAGTTCTACAATTAATGTATACGCAACATATTTGACAGTTATGCATAACAGTTTATCTAATTTAAATCAAATTTACTTCAAATAATTTTTAATTTATGACAATCATCAATATTTATTAATTCGTTAATTCATTGTTTTGTCAATACTCTGTTCTTTTTTCTCTCGGTTAATCAACAGATGGAATAATTTTTATGCAAAAACTTCTTTTCATGTCTTCTGTCCATTCCGAAAAAAAAAAATTATCATGTTAAAAGATATTGTGAATATAACAATTTACACATGAAATATTGAAACCAGTTATTATTGATCTAAGTAACCACACCCCACTCAGTTTCACCCCTACAAGTGTAGTTGACGCCATTGCGCACCCTCTTTTACTCCCACTATTCATTCTAAGAGTACATCGTACACAAACGTATTGATGAATACATATACATAGTGCATACATATGTACGCCTAGGGACAGTGGATGTAATCGAAAATTGTGTCATGACTGTTTCAGCTGCCTTCATGCACGTAAAGGAAAATCTCGAGGAACTTGGACGAGTGGCAGACGATACCGATCTGGTTTTTCTTAAAGGATTATTAGAAAGTCCTGTTGTGAATACACTTGTTAAAGTAAGTCATTTTTAATAAAATTTTTTGTATAATTTATTTGATTTAAATATTTACAATCAAAACATAATAATTTTTTGACATTGCTAATGCTTGATGAAATTTTAAACATAATTAAATCAGCACTTTTCAAAAGGATTATATCATTAACCCTAGTAGCCACGATCTGACGTCAGAATTATCGACAGACTTACGTCCGTCTGTTTCCTTTTTGCAGCAGAATCTGACGTCTGACGCTGATATTACGTTGATCTTACGTTAGATAACCAAAATACAGCAACATACGTAAGTCTGACGGAAGTCTTACATTGTTCAACTATTAGGGAATTCTATTGCAATTTTTAAAAATTGAATGAGATTTAATTTATCATCTAAAAAAAGTTTCACTTAAAAGTTGCAGCAACTGAAATTTTATCTAAAAAAAAAGATCTTTAAACTATAACCTTTATCTTTTAATATTTAGCCAAAATCTTATTCATGTAAAATTAAAATTTGTTTTATTTTTATTCGATTTTTTTTTGTATCTTCCATAGTTTACAACATAATCGCAAAAAAACTATAAATAAAGGAGACTTCTTAACTGTTAAAAAATATTTTGTAACAGTTATAAAATCATATCTTAACTATTAAACATAGCTTTGTTACAGTACAAAAAATATTTTCTAACAGTTAATAAATCTTCTTAATTAATAAGGAATATTATGTAAAGAACATAACTCATATTTTATTGTGGATTATGTGGTTTTTTTAATATAAAATGACAGAATACTCGAATGTGGTTAGAATTTAGTGTTATTTCATGCATATTTCTATTGTTATATGCATAAGGCAAAATGTGAAATTATAAAAGATCAATCGATAAATATGACAGTTCTGGTTAATACAAGATTAGGTGACGTTACGAATGCCGCTTTAGCAATTGTTGAAAAATATTTATTTACGATGAAATAAGATTTATTCATTATAGAACCACTAATGTATTCGTAACTAAGACTTTTTTATTGGTATTAAATATTTATTAACAGTTAAAAAAATTTTTTTTTTTTAAATGATTTTAATAATTAAAAAATCGTTTTTTAACAGTAATAAATCTCTTCTACCAGTATAGAAGTGTTTTATACTAAAAATAATTTCTGTTTCCAAAGACATTTTGTATTAACTTGAAAAGAATTTTTACACATTAATCTCAAATTTCACTGAATAATTAATCATTCAAATTTATGTTGTTAACAAAAAATATTCTTATCTACATGGAGAGAATTTTTTCACCAAATCTAAGTGCAAAAATGACAAATCCACGTTTCAAAATTTATAAGTAAAAATATTTCTGTTCAACAGTGAATTTGGGGTTATTATAAGTGATTTGTAAGTTATCCCAAGTAATTATTTTACCAAGACACCTCTTAAGTACAAAGTTAAGTTACAAGAACTCAAAATTTACTATCGAATAGAAATATTTTTATTTATAAATTTCGAAACATGCACTTGTCATTTTTGCACTTAGATTTAGTGAAAAAATTCTCTCTGTGTAGAATATAGTATACTATATTATATTATATATAGTATCAAATATAACACATTTTTATAGAACATGTGCATGTTTATTCGAACAAATTATGGTCATGCATTGTTTTATGAATAATAAATATAATTAACTCAATCATGTCACCAGCAATCAATTTTTTTGAAATTACGACATATTATTTCAATGAGATTAATAACTTTTTTCACTTATTCTAATAGAAAAAGAACAACAGAAAATACTCTGAGACAAAAATTTACCTCATACAAAAAATATTTCATTCGATCATTAATATCGAAATTTCGAATAGTGGTAATGAAATATTTCTTTGAAATTATGAATTTTTGATTGAAATCATTTTATTTACGCAAATAAATAAAATTTCATTTGTTTTCAAACTTTTAACCTTGAAAATTTTTTTTCAAACTTGTCGTAACATTGAAACAAACGACAAAATGTATTTTTGATGACACTGCTACTAGATTGAATAAAATATTATCTTGAGAATACTCCAAGTTTTTTTTATTAATTGAATAAAAAATTGTTTCATTTAACGAAATTTTTTTCTTAGTGTACTGACACGTATACAGTTACTTACTACGAACATGAGAACAATAAAGTTATTGTTTTTCTTTCAACAATTATTAATTAATACAGCATTCGATAGTATTAATCTGTTTATTTAGATTATTCATTAATTGATATTCTTATTTTTCAACTGAGTTATTAATAAATTAATTATTTAGATTACAAAAACATTGTTGAGTTACGAACTTTAATGACCACTGATTCAAAAAAGTTACTTTAAAGAAGGCGCTCGAGAATTTAGACACGGCACTGGTTTTAATATAACCGATTGTTGCATACCACGAGCGCGCTACGATCCCCCACCTGTTCTCAAAAGCCACTGACTATGGAAAATCGTGGAATGAAAGAGAAGAGATAGTTAGGCGCGGCTTTGTGAGTCTTCGTGACGTTTTGTGACTTTCATTAAACATTTCAAGTCTACTTTTAAATATTTTTTTCATAAATGCAAGCCAAATCGACTTTTGAAACATGTGAGTTTTAACTGAAATACGTTATCAAATCGATTCTATAGTCATTATCGGATTATTTCTGAAAAAAACTTTTCTCCAAGTTTCAATGTGTGTTACATGAAAATATTGTACATATATGGGAGTGTCCAACTGACACGCAAGCGCTATAGATATATTTTTTGTGGACTGAAATAGCTAATTAAACAACAAATAATTAGATCATTATTTCATTTCATCATTGTTTTCGTATTAAAAAGTACCAAGGAATTCGAACTGTCATTTTCAAGAGTGTTTAATGTTTGAATTTCTATCATTTCACTGCCTTAAGTATCATTTAGTGTCTAATATATGTTTTTCCAGTTATAAACGTTTTTAAGCAGCGATAAATATAGTATCATATTATAAGAATTAACGTTTTAATTGAAACTGTCGTGATTTTCAAAAAGTGATTTATTGATCTAAAAAATCATATTTCTAAGAATTTCACTCATAGAAACAATCCACTAGAATTCAAGTTCTTTTTTTTTCTACTAATTTTTTAATGTATTTTATTTTTTCGAATGAAATGGTTGCGATGTAAAAAAACAAAGAAAATTATTGAAATGTTATCACAAAATATTCGAAAGTGATGACTAAGACCAATATTAAAAGAAGACCCAAAACGTCAGTGACCTCGTTTTTTTATGACTCCAAAACAATGGAGATTATTATTATATTTATCGATTCTCAACGATAAAAAAAACTTAGAACTTATTTGTATGATTTGTTAATTTTTTCAGCTCCAGGAGAGACTAGAAAAGCCACCGAAATTGGTAGATCCAGTTTATTCGGAGGTTTGTGACCTTGTCGATGAAATAACACACGCATTTGAGCAGTCAAACGATACTAACGTCCGACAGCTTTCAAAATTACTGAAGAGTTCACACTTGAAAGCACTTTTGGAAACGCATGACGCAGTAATTGAAAGTCGTAAAACTTCATCAAAGACGTGTACATTTTTATCAACAATGCCGAGCGATGAAAGAACACAAACAGTGCGACTTGTTGGACTTAGGCGACAAGGAAATGAACCGTTGGTGCGTTAACTTACATGTATTCATTGGGTGTTTTCCATTTAGAAAACGCAAGCGAGTTTGTGTCTTTTTTGTGTTTTCATCTAGTGAAAAAATAGTTTAGTTAGGAATAAGTAGATGGCATTATTTTAAGTAGACAAATTCAAGCAGGTTTTTATGTTGCATGTGCTCAAAATGAATAATTAAGAAGAAAGTAAGTTTATCCAAAGAATTATTATATTAATTGATAGAATTTTCATTGCGATTTGAAATTTTTTTCAGAAAATAATACATTTTTGAGTTCTTTTAGACTTATGTGCACAATGTTTTAGAAGAGTAACCTTTTCAGAGGTTAGAAGAGAAAGAGAAAAAAAAGTTAGAAAAGTAATTAGTAATAATCAAAGATTGTTCCGATCTCAGGAAAGGGATGTAAAAACAAAATATTCCTACAAAATTCCAAAAGAGTTCCATTGGTGAGACGCGGAAAAATTCTATTGAAATTTCATAAGAGCACCAGAAGAATTTTGTAGGGACGCCAAAAATTTCAAAAAAAAAATTTTTTATCCGTTAATTTCAAAATTAACTCAATGCAATTGAATCACTTAGATAAGTGAATACATTCCATTTTATAAATAATGTACAATTTACCTTTTTATGACATGATCTCAAATTGTTAAAAATTTAATTTTTTATAATCCACGTTTTAAAATAAACACCACAATCAATTTTTTAGAAATCTTGATATTAAATCATTGAAAATTATAAAATATGAAAAAAGTTTGCAATAATCCCATCTTGCAGCTTTTTTGAACTATTCTCATAATTGTCGATAAAACTATCTTTTTTACCAATCAGACTAGTATATCACTTGATTTAACTTTCATAGTGCGAATGAAAATTTGTCTAAACACAACAAATTGTTCAATTAAACATAATTTGTATTTATTTTTTAAATATCACCTTTACTTTGAATAACTGTTCTTTCTGCTGAATGACAGTTTAAAGTTCTGTGCATATCGAATGTATGTTATTTCTTTCGATACTAATTTATTGAAATTAAAGGAAAAACATTCAGATCCTTTTAAACTGCCATTTTGCATAAGAAAAAGTTATTCAGTGTAAATGTGATATTATAAAAAATGAGAAAAAATTCTGTTTAATAAAGAATTGTTGTCTCTGATAAATTTTTATCCACATCATTGAACATAAGTAAATGGAAATCAGTGTGATTAGTAGATAAAGCAAGAATATATTTCTTTAATCACTCCATTAAATTAACAAATAAACAGTTCTGTGGGATAATAGAAATGATTCAATATTTTTTTTAATTTTATAATTTTCAATCATTTAATATTACTATTTGTATAAACTTATTCATAGTGTCATACGTGCCAATTTAGTAATGGAGGTTATAAAAATGAGACTGTTATAAATATTGTTAAAATAAATTCATGTCAATAGTTAATAGAATTGAATATATTCATTTTTCTAGGCGATCAAATTGCATTGAGTTATTTTTGAAATTATCGGATAAAAACATTTTTTTTTGAATTTTTTGTAATTCTTATAAAATTCTTCTGGTGTTCTCACGGAATTCAAAAAAAAATTCCCCTGCGTTTCACTAGTGGTCCATTTTTGGGACGGAACTTTTTGTAATTCCGTAGGATTATTTTTTTTTCATGGGTAAAGATGACAAATGTTGAAAAATTCATTTTTTCATCGTTATTAACATTTTGTAACTAAACCATTTGAAATAGATATTAAAATCTAACAACCTTTTTTATGTCAAATTGCAGTCTCTACAACTTTTATTGAAAATATTTTCCCATATCTTGAATGGTTTTCGATATAATTTGAAAAAACTTGGTTTAGGTAAATTTGTTAGTCTCTATAATCTCACTTCTTACCCACGATTAAAGCACGACTGTATTTCAACTTTGTTTTGACTATTATTTAATATAAAAATTTTTATTGAAGTTGAATAAAATGAAAAATAATTTTTCAGGGTTTAACCGTTCAAGTTGATGAATCTGGTAATCTCATTATTGCAAGGATACTTGGAGGCAGCTCTGTATCTCGTCAAGGTCTTTTGAAACCTGGTGAAGTAATTATGGAAGTCAATGGAAAATCAGTTCGTTCTCCGGATCAACTTCAACATGAAATTCAAGTTGCTAAAGAAAATCTTACATTAAAAGTTGCACCTGGTATCTCCAATGATAGTAATAAGCCCATCAAATCAACAGTAAGTGGAAAGAAATTATTCACTAATAATACACAGTAGTTGACAGATTTTAATTTTTAAGCAGTTCTCAAAAATAAAGTGACAACTTCAAAGCTGTAAAATCGATCATTTGATAATCGATTTTTTTAATAATCAATTATTTAATTTTTAAAAATTCTTCAAATATACGAAAATTGATTTTAATTCGATTGACTAAACGTCTTGAAGTTGACTTTCGAATATCGATTATTACCTTAATAAAATCGATATTATTTAACAACGTCGTTGATGATTTATATATTAGTCTATGTTAAATATTTGATATTCATGTCAGTTGTTATTTTTTTCCTAGTGTTACATGAGAGCACTCTTTGACTACAATCCAACAGATGATACACTTTTGCCTTGTCGAGAAATCGGCCTTTCTTTTCAAAAAGGTGATATTCTTCAGATCGTTGACCAAGCAGATCCAAATTGGTGGCAAGCTCGAAAAGTCGAAGGTGAAGGTTTAAGTCCACCAGGATTAATCCCTTCGTTAGAACTCGAGGAACGGAGAAAAGCTTTTGTACCGCCCGAGGCCGATTTCGTTCACAAAATTGGAATATGCGGAACTCGAGTTTCAAGGAAAAAAAAACGAAAAATGTACGAATCAAAGGCAAATGGAGAATTCGATAGTGCGGAACTTTTATTATATGAAGAAGTCGCAAGAATGCCACCATTTAGACGTAAGACTTTAGCTTTGGTTGGGCCAAGAGGTGTAGGAAGACGGACGCTAAAAAATAGACTTATTAACAGTGATCCCGAAAAGTTCGGAACCATTGTTCCTTGTGAGTATAAATTTTTATCTAATTACGATTCTAATTTTATTATTGTTGCAATCGAATAACAATGATCGATTGTTTACAATCGCACAACAAATTAATAAATTGTAATTTATCTTTTTATTTTTTATATTTTAAATTTTATTTTAAAACATCGATATTAATTTTTGAAACTTTTATTATATACAATGTCAACGTTACATAATTGTTTGATAATCGATTGGACCCATATGAATTGTTATACAACCAATTATTTAATATGAAGAACAGTAAAATTATGAAATCTGTTTAAAAAAAAATGTCGACACGATGAACCGAATGTGCTTGAATCGATGAATATCAATTGATTATTTGATGTACGATTTTTTCCCTTAAAACCATTCGGTTCCATTCGTAAGCGTTGAGTAAAATAATTATTGACGAAAAATTTCAATAGATACATCAAGGCCACCAAGAGTACTTGAAGAAAATGGTAAAAGCTATTGGTTCACTGATCGAGAAACAATGGAAGATGATATAAAACAACATCGATATTTGGAATTTGGTGAACACGGTGGTCATCTGTATGGAACAAAATTAGATTCTATCAGGGAATTAATTCGTGCTGGAAAAATGTGTGTCTTAGATTGTAGTCCAGGTGCTCTCAAGACTTTACATAACAGTACCGAGTTCATGCCCTATGTCATTTTCATCGCCGCACCTGGAATGGAGCAGCTAAAGGTTCTTTATGATGTTGGAAGATCTACTGGTGCCAGCAGTCGTAATCTAACGGTAAGTTACTGATATTTGGTATTTTATTCTTGTAAATTGTAGTTTCGTTGTTAAATTTTTGAAATGAAGTATTATTCGAACATATTAGTACTCAAATAGTTGTTCAATATTCATTTATGCTCGGCATTGCAGAAAATTATTAAAATCGTTTTATAAAGCATTTGAAAATATTTTTGTAACACTTGAATTGAAAGTTCAGCTATTAAGGATTAGATGTCATGACAGAGCAAGCACAGAAAATAACTCATAATTGTAATGTTCTGTAATAATTTACCTCATTAGTGTAGAAAGTACTCAATAATTTCACCTTTTTACGACATTGCTAAGGTGCCTCGAGCAGACAATTATTGATGGATAAAAGCCTACAGATCTTTGTGTACTAATTTTCTTCAATTAAATAGATAAAATTGAATATTTCCTCTATTTTTCAACCAATCGTCCTAATTTTGTTATATTCGATAGATCGTTATTTGGTGAATCTTTTTTGTAGATGTTCTTTTATGTTATCTACTTAGTTAAAGGAAATTAGTGCGCAAAGATCTACATACTTTTATGCATCTGTAATTATCTGTACGAGACGCCTTAATAATAACTTCTTCTAAAGTTGAACTTCTGTTGAAAGTTTTACGAAAACCATCGTATGCGACAGGTGTAGTCAAAGGTAAATCCTCCAATGATCGAAATTTCACCTTACACCTAGCAAAAATGACCGTTTCGGTATCAATAAATGATCTAGTGTTTTTTGGTTATTTCGTTACAAGAAATTAAAAGTCATTTCCTTAAATTTTTTTTTCATTACTAAGTAATAAAATATCTTCATAAAAAGTTAATACTTGAATAAATAAAAACTGATCGAGTATGAATTTTAATGATAAAAGTTAAATTTAGGTAGTATGGTCGAAATATAAAAATGAACTCAGAACAGTAAATCTATTATTATATTAAAGATATTTATCTAAATTAATTATTTGGCAAGTTGGAGAAGACTTCAACGCTTGTTATAATCAAAAATTACGAATCAGACATTGCAGCCCTAATAGCCACGATGTGACGTTAGAATCTGTCGACAAACTTACGTCCGTTTGTTTCCTGTATGCGGCAGCATCTGATGTCTAACGTTGATCTGACGTTGATCTTATGTTTGCCTGCGCCTAGAAAACTAAAAGACAGCAGCATACGTAAGTCTGTCGTCAGTCTTACATTGATTTGGCTACAAGGGAGTTTTTACGTAGACACAATAGGAAACTGTTCGTTATTCTTCCGATTAGACTAAAATTTTCATAATTCCAGAAAACTTCACTATATATAATAATGCATCAAAAAAAGCTTAAAATTTGACGAATTCATTAATTTAAAAAAAAAGTGTATATCAATGACCATTAATGATTATTTATGATATTCAAAATTTTCCAATGTATAGTATGTCGATAAGATAGGAATTATAGCTACAGTAACTAGTCAAATCAGTGTTTAGAATAAATTATTTTTGTTTGCAACAGAATTCTGAGTATTATTAACTATTATAAAATTGATTTATTTATTGTAATAAATGATAGTAATATTTGGATAATCTTTGGGACACTATTTAATATTTAAAAAAGAAAGATGGTCTGTTAACAACCCATACTGCCTTAAGTTAAGCATTAATATGTTAGTACATTGAATTTGTGCATGCTTATGTTGAATTTAATTTAAAAATTTTGCTATGCTATTGAAAAATTGATTTTGTACATGTTTGATGTTGATTTCTGGTAGTTTGATCGCCAAAGTTCCATAAGATACAGTTCAAGACGTGCTAGGACCTTAGAATCGCTTGCATCCTTATATGAGGTTTGTATTTGCATGTTTACATTATTTTATAAATTATTGGGTTGTTGCATAAGTCTTAACAGTATTGCACAATAATCTATTTAGACTACTTAAAACGGTGTAAACTGTCAGGTTCATATATGAGTTTTATTAGTCTTCCGTAGTGTGCAATTATATTACCGAATAATTTTATATATATTTTCAAACAAACCATTTTAAAATGAATGTTGCGTTTTTGCAATTACTCATGTAATAACCCAATATTTTGTATTTGAAATATTTTATTACAGTATCTAAGACAGAAATTATTTTAATATCTTATGGTTAAAAAAATTATAAATTCTTTATTCAATTGTCACAAATAATGAGTTATAGTGAAAATAGTTATTTTATGATGAGTGAAATTCCATTACAGTTTAAAATGACCAATTTTAAGCATTTTTATATTTTCATCATTAATTTACAGCTGAACTATTCCAAATAGTAAATAAAGTCTAAGATCCTTTTTTATGTAAAATTTTAAGGTTTTTAATTTTTGCTTGAACGTTTTTCTGTTACAAGTTTTAATTTTTTCTTATTCCCGAAGTTTTTTTTTTGTAAACCCGCTGTAAAACGAAGATTAAAAAAAACACTCAAAAATGTTGATTTTTCAATTTTCTCGAACTAAAAAACAAGGGGACCGCGATAGTATAAAATTATCAAAAATTTTATAGTTTTACCATACTCTCTTAAACTAAATCAGTGAAAACTACTGCGTATCAGTTAATATTCACTGACCACAGTAGTCTTCACTGGTTCAGTTTAAGAGAGAACTGTAAGGTACTGTTTGATTCCATTTGCTCAAAAAAAGTATTTTACTTTACAATAGGGTACAATATATGCACAAACAAGTTACTCGGTTTAGAAACTAAAACAAAAATGACGAAGTATTTTTACTTGAATTATAAAGTAAAAATTTTCATACTGTTTCGTAGCTAAAAGTATCATGCACTTTACTTGTAAAAAAAAAATTATTATTATTATTATTATTATTACTTACAACATAATCACAAAAAAACTCGATAAAAAATATTTCTTAAGTTGTTTTATCCTTTTTGCTAAAATATGAGTACTATTTTAACCATCATTCATTATTTCAACCAACTCTAGAAATAATTCCTGAAATTTTAAGCCATGCTGAGAAATCCAGATTTCATTACTTTAATGACTCGACTGGATTATATGGATTTGCAAGTCCGTAGATAAGACCCGTGATAAATTATTCGAAATTTATTCAGTGTGCTTCCAAACTATTAATAACTACTATATCTGATTGTTACTAAATACCCGCTAAATATCTTTTCCTTAATGATTCATCAATAAAATTGTCAATTAAAAAATGAGAAAAAATTTTCCACTCTTATTTCTCTTATTCTCATCGTTTTTATTTTCTTCAGGAAGATGATTTGCGATCAACTTTAGAAGAGTCTGCAGCCTTACAACGAGCTTACGAAAAATATATCGACATGGTAATAGTAAATGAAGATTTTGATAATACATTTAGACAAGTTGTAGCCGCATTAGATGCTCTTGCTACTGAACATCAATGGGTACCTGTTAATTGGATTTATTAAACTGAAAATTTATTTCTTTTGACATGTTATTCATCACTTATTGATAAATACTTTCTATTATGAATCTCGAGGATATTTTGAATTGGTTAATTTTATCATCAAATTTTATCCAAGTTATTTTACTTTGACTCACAAAAATTCACTGGAAAATTAAGTAACTTTAACGAGCTAATTTTTTCATTGTCTATTAAAAACAAAAAAAAAAAAGTTAATAATATTAAATAATAATTAATCATTAAATAAAAATAAAACGTATTCTAATGAGCCGTCCATTTGAATTTAAGGATTAACATTAATAAAAAATTGTTCTTAATTTTCGCAAGAAATTAATTTATTATGCAATAAGTATTTTCATTGTTCTATATTTGCTAGGATTTATTTTTTTGTAGAGTTTTTTTGTGAATCAATTCACCTTATTGACTACTTCATTATTCATCGAATTATCGATATTATTGTACCAATAATAAAAACAAAATAACCCTAGTAGCAGATGAGAAAGATATGAAAATAATTACTGTAAATTTAACATCAAATTTGCTGTCAAATCTATTGCGTGTGCTACTAGGAAATAATATTGTTATAAAAACTCACAAAATTGTAATGATAACTGTATTTTGCATGTTAGTCACTTGCCAAGTGACTTTAATGTACAAATTTATTATAAAATATACACTTATATTACTGAATAAAATCAGATTTGTCTCTGATTACAAAGACTGTATCAAGAAATACGTTTACTCAAGTAGTGTTTCGTGCGCCAAGCATGAATCGCAATCAACTTGCCCTCACATCACGACGAGGCCTGCCGTGTCTCTATACAAGTTATAAAATGATTTTCACAAGTTATAATTTGTAAAATTAAAATATTTTCCTTATTTTAACATAAATATCGGCTGAAATCAAAAACGTACAAGAAAAACAATTGTCAGCTTTCGATTAAGCATACTATTGAGTCACTGCTTCATTCGTAATACAAAAATTTGAAAAAATTTTGTTGCGTAAAAACTGAGTAAAGTGAGAGTTTATTCATGTAGCAATCAAACATTTTTTTCATCAAGTCGGTGATAAGAGTTTTTGATTGCTATAAAGTACCATTACTAACGGATTATGAAGTTGGTGACAAATTATACGAATAATTAATGTATTTTTTAGATAATTTTATACTTTATTAATATTTATTTTCAGTTAATATGTACAAAAAATCGTAAAATCCCATCAAAAAGAGACCCTTCTTTCTGGGCTGTACAAAAATGTGAACCAAGTATGAATAATGACAATAATGGAACTGCGAAAGATCCTAGAATCATTAAATGCCAAATATTTAAATCTCAAAATCAACAATATTTGGAATGAATTATTTTCTATGGTTTTGTTTTTTTTTTTAAAGAATTAGTACGTTTTATGGCACAATCAACATCCCGAGTCGAAAATATTACATGGTACGGATCTGGGCCTGATCCAGCATCCTAGTTACGCTCTTAGGGTTAAGATTGATATATCTTATCAGGACCGGATTGGAAATGTAACGCTTGGAGTAGTTCGGTCCAGATCAGGCTAACTTCGACGGCTTTGACCATGTATTATTAAAAATATATGCAATCATTTTTCATATTTTCTAAAGTGAATATTTTAGAATCTTCGTGTACATATTTCTCAAATTGTCAATGCTATTGATCAGCAAAAATATGTAATAAAAAATTAGATTTAATGAAATAATATTTCTTCGTTTTGATTCATTTATACATTTTTTAAAACTTAATAAAATTCACTGAGAAATACAGTAAAATCTACTGACAAACACAGTAAATTTGGCTGAGAAACTCACTAGATTTTAACTAGAAGCTTGGTAAAATTTACTTGAAAGCGCAGTAAAAATTCACTCATTAACCCATTAAAATTTGTAAGGTCAGACAATTTTTTTTGTATAAGAATTTTTACTGGGTTACAAAGTAAATTTTCTTAGGTTTGCGCATTTGGTCCCGTATAACTGCGCGATCACATTAAAAATTACTGGGTTCCCCAGTAAAATTGCATGAATTCTTTTTTCCGTGTAGTACACTGAGAAAAAATTCCAGTTGTTTTTATATAGAAAGTTCAGCAAAAATTACTGTGCTCTACGGTTATCAAGGTTCAAAGTAGTGATACAATAAAATTTAAGAAATGGCACAGTAAAAATTGTATTGATAAACTGATAAATTTTTTATGCAGCAGAAATTTTTTTCCGCAAGGATATATTCATATAATTCATTAAAAAAGAAGTCAATTCATTCTAGAGGTAAATTATACATACTCATAATTTATAAATATATGGAAAATATGTTGAAAAAAAAATAAATACATAATTACCATTAATTTTTTACTTATACTAACACCATTTTCTTACAATATATTTTGTACCCTGGTTAAACATTCCGATTAAATCTTATAAAAACATTTTATAAGAATTGATGGGAAAATTGTATCAGAAATATCACATTTTTTATAAGTATCTATAACAAAATTCATAAGTATTTTCTCATAAATTCTTATGAAACAAGTGATATTTCTGATGCAATTTTCCGAATAATTCTAATAACTTTATGAGAATCTTTAAGAAATTTCTGTATCGTTTCTATCTGCATTTATAAGAATTCATTGAGAATATTCTGATCGCTTTGTATAAGAATCTATAAGAAAGATTTGTATCGTTTTTTATCGGAATTTATCTGCGTTTTTTATTTTTACGAACTTGTTGTTCAAATATATATCTGAAAAAAAATTTACTAGTAACGTTGTCCGAAAATATCCTGCTGATGGTGAGATTCGATACTTGAATCTTCAGGTCCACAGTCCGCTACGCTGCCGGCCAAGCTATTCTCAAATATACAAACATTACTTTCGTCTAATCTTCTTGAGTCGAACATTTGAAATAAATCAAACATTCAATAAGTTTGCTTCCTAGCAAGTACATCAGATTTTATTTGATCCGAAAAAAAACATTCGAACAGTTCCTGTAGAAAATTAATGAATTCTTGTTGGTCAATAATTTTTATTAACATATCAACTATTTTTATAAGAAACGTTAGGACTGTGTCTTATAAGATCCAATAGGAATTTATCAGTTAATGATGAATATAATGAATATGAAATCAACAAGATAATCCTTAGATTGACTTTTTGTTAAAATAAATTATATTATGATATAATTATGTATACATAATTATTATGTATATTATAAATATATTTCCTTATTTACTCAATCCAGTTAGTCACTGGTTTGACCACTGACATTCAACTATTTCCTATTACATCACTGAAAAGTGCTACAAATAGTATATATCGACTCGGAATTCTGATTTGTCCTATTAACGAATTTGAATATAATAATAAGATTTAAAAAAGGAACTGGCAATGATATCGGAAATGTGAAAGTGCTGTGGAATATTAGATTTAAATTTAAATAGGAATAAAGTTAATTCAATCAGAAAATATAATTGAAACGATTGCCGTTTAATTAGAAAGAAATAATGAAATATCTTGAAATAGGATGAGATATTATCGATTTATTTTACCAGGATTATTCAATCTGATAATATTTTTCCTTATAGAATCTTATATATTCGGATGGGAAATCAAACGGTATTACTTATTAATTCTTATAAGATCTTATTTAGAACTGTCTTATAGTTTCTTATAAATCAATTCAGAAATTAAAAAAAATTATTTGCTTATTTCTTCTTATAAAGTTTTATAGTCTTTGTTCTTACAAAATTTTGTCTAAACGATATCTTTTAGATCTCTAAATTCAAATGTATTAAAAATCACCTCAATTCAATATCTGTTCAATGGTGGCAATTCAATTGTAATCGTATACATTTTTGTGGATGTTTTCTTGCAATTTTGGGATTATCTGACTATACTCAGATACATATGTATCTGTATATACTATAGTATTTTACTATTTACACATGTATGTCAACTTACGTTCCTTACCCAGAATTTTTAAACAAAAAGAATAGGTTCCTATACGTTTTACTTGGTTCAAAACATTATTTTAGTAAAAGAAAAAATTACGCGTTAGAAAAACTAAAATATGTTGAATAGATCCCGTTTTCCTTTGTTTATAACGAATTTAAATGTTATTAACAAAAAGAAATAGGTTTTTAGACATTGGACATGGTTCGTAACTTTATTCTGGTTGAAGAATAAATTCCGCGTCGAAAAAACTTAAATATGCTAAGAAGATTTTGTTTTCTAATGTTTATAACAAATTTAATTGTTATGAACAAAAAGAGTAAATTTCTATGCTTTCTATATGAATTGTAATTTCATTTTACCAGAAGAAAAAAAAACGCGTTAGAAAAGCTTTAGTCATACAAATAAAAGATTTGAAAATAGCATCTTAAGTTTTCAAGTCTGGCACAGTGGTCAAGGTTCAAGTCAACGGTTACGAAGGTTCGAGGATCGAATCTACATTAGTTTCAGTGTTTACCTCAAAAGTTATTTTCACTATTGATAATAAAACAATAATAATCGAATTACAATTTTTTTTTAATAAGTAGTCTACAATTTATTGAAATTTTTGTTTTAATTGATATTTTTGTAATCCCCAAATCATTCATTGCTTTTAAATTGGATGTCTTTTTTTTTATCCGCAAACAGATATCTTATAGCTCTCGAAAAACGGCGCATAAGACACTTTATGGATATCTTACAGATATCTTCCAGAGACATTTGGATGCTTTTCAGATATCCAGCTCTGGGTGAAGATATCCATCAGATATCTTTTAGACATCTTTTTGCTAAGTGGGAATTTTTACTTCATCGTCTGGTCGCCTGACTTCGTTATTCTCATATACACACAAATTTAATTTTCATTTAATTGTTCCGGATAGCCGAGCGGGCTAAAGCGTTGACTTAGTTGTGTGCGTTAAGCGATCATAGGTTCGAATCTTCACGATGACATATTCTTTACTTTCTTTACTTAGGTCCATGGGCCAGTCATAAGAGCTGTATGCAATTTATTTTAGAAAAAGGTAGACGAGATAACTTTGGCTATTTTCTTAGATTTTTGCCTGCTTATTACGAATATAGTAGTTATTTTTTTCTACCATGGTTAGTTTATTAATTATAAACAATTTAATGTTTATTTCTAATTTTTCAGCCGAACTAATGAAGATACAAAAAAATTGTTTCAACAAAAAATGCGTATCTTTGGAAAATAAATAATTTTTGTAATAACTATTTTTCGTCTAACTTCATTATTTCAGGAGTTAAAAGTAAAAATTAATTTTTGGGCGTAAATATCGCTCGGCGCCTATGGCTGACCCTTTTTTTATACGTGCGGCACGCATTCATTGCCACTGCATACAGTATAGGTGCCATCCGGATTTTTAGTAGTGCAATCTTGGGATAGTATTGAAGTACATGTCCATAAGAAAATAATATTTACAATTTATTGGTGACAATTCACTTGTGAATTGTTTGCTGCTAAATAATAATGTCTTAGATGTTTTTCAGCTACCTAAGATAATATTAATCCTGGGTTAATTGCCCTCAATAGAAATAGGTCAACCAGACAATTTTTTTTTATTATTGCACCTCACCAATATTATTCATAGCATTACCTCCATTACAAAGAATGTACATTTTTTTGACTATTGTGCCTTTAAATGATTCTTAATTGCACTTACCTACTTGCAGCCTTATTAGTTAGGTCCATAATTACTCATCTACTAACCGATCGATGTTCTTTTTACATTTAAATATGTGTAAAAAATGAATATTTTTATTACTTTTTATTTTTATAATGGTATTAACATATTCTATATTGTACACGTTTACAACCTACTTAACAATTTGAACATTGGTTCGTATTTGCACATTTACAAACATTACAACATACGATATTTGCTGCCTTGCAATTGCACCTCATTGTATTACATTTCGTGCAATTGCAATTCGGTATTAATTCATCTATTAATTCATTATATTTACTTGTCGTTCTTGATGTATATTGATAATCTTATTTTTTATAGTATTTTATGTATTTATTATTTTATGTATATATTGTAGCATCTTGTAAATTTTCCCTACCACGTTTTTCAAAATTTTCCTGCAGAATATTTTCGACCAATCAGCTAAAACCTATTTTTATTACATTTTTTATAAATATCCCTTCTTTTAGCGTTAACATTTTAGTTTTTTAAAAAACTTTAACTGGTGCTTTTCGTATTCCGAGCTTTACTTTCTACTGACTATCGAAAGTTTTAAAATTTTCTTTAATTCGATTGTTTATTGTCAAGGCAATTTTTTTTTATTTCCATAATTATGGATAGCGCAAATGTCATTCCGTGTGAAGTAAATATTAATGATGATTTTTCCGTATATATACTTTGTGGAAATAGTGATAATCTCGTTAGCACAGACAATGGACGTGATAAGATTCGAAGAGCCGCAACTGAAAGAAGTGATACCGCGATTTTAAATAAAATTCGCGAGTGTGATAATGGATTATTTGCATATCATATGAACAATACATGTTACCGTTCATACACGGTATCAAAAATATTAAACGAGCGATTGAACAAAAGAATAAACAATCTCAGGAATCGCAGGCAGAGGTTTAAAATGTATTGTGTGTGATAAAGTTTGGTACAAGAAGTCTAATAAAAAATCAAAACTTGGTGCAACATCAACTATCAATAAATTTTTCGACGCCACTCATTTCTTTAATGATGATGTTCTTACACAAGTAGCTCATTTAACAACTGTGGAAGATGTAAGAAATGCTGATATTTATTATCATAAAAATTGTTTTTTGGCTTATTTTAAAAAATACGCAAGAGACTGCAAAAAATTCACAATTGCATTTTTTGACAATTTTGATCATAATGAGGCAACTATGTCTGGATTAAATAGTACTCATGACACAGTAGCAGTTTTATTTCAGAACGAATCGAATGAAAAACCTAAAAAACCTAGACTCGGGGAAACAACGATACCACTACGTAACAGAACGTTTAATACATTATTAGCATGTCAACAATTAAAAGAATACAATAAACCGACTACCTCATTAACACTACCAGATGAATTTGTTATTTCTTAAGACGGGTCACAATTAACTCCAAAAATTTATGAAAAAATCAGAACAAATGATTTTGCGTGGTACATATGCCGTCTTGCTTTATCAGAATCACCAACAATGATTTTTTATAACAATGTAAATCAAAAAACAGTTACTTGGGCTCCATTTAACTCCATTTTAATTGATGATCACCGACCAATCCAAACTACAGGATTTTTACCGGTCCTTCCTTTTCCGGTGACTGATTATAAAACTGTGTATACTGTTTTATGTAATAAAAATAATATTTTATCTCAGCTAGGTCAGTTATCATTGCCTGTTTTCTGTGATGAAGGCGTCTATAAAATCGCACGTGAAATAACGTTGAGAGAACCAAAAAAATTAAAAAATCTGTTAGTTTTACTTGGCAATTTCCATTTAATTAAAACATTCCTCGGTGCAATTGGAAAATATTTGAAAGAAAGCGGCACAGATCATATCTTTACCGATACGCAGACATTTAGATGTGGCACAGTAGAACAAGTCTTAAATGGAGGAAATTACAATCGCTCAATATATGGTCTATTATTATTAGACGAGGCTTTACGAAGATTGCAAATAAAAAATTTTTTTGAAGTGTACAGTTCTGGAGAATATATGGAAGATCTAAGCAAATATAAATTATTGCAAGATATGCTTTTATGTGAAAGAGATATTGGGAGGAAACTTTATAAAGATTTACAAAATACGGACACCAAGTTATATAATGAGTTTCAAAGATTCGTTTGAAGCAGATGCAAAAAATCTCCTCTGTATAAGTATTGGAATAATTTTTTAATGATGGTACAATTGCTGAAAAATTTATTACGTGCAGACAGATCAGGAGATTGGAATTTGTACACATCTACAGTTGAAAAAGTTGTGCCAATATTTCATGTAATGAATTGCACTAACTACACTCGATGGGGTTCGATTTTTATTCAAGATATATTAAAATTGAAAGAAACTCATCCAGATACTTACGGAGAATTTTGTAAAGGAGCATTTACGCTGAAATTAACAAATGCATTATTTTCATCAACACCACCAGATCAATCATTAGAAAAGACAATTAATAGATCCAAAAAAAGTACACCAGTTATAATAGGCTCAACTCGAAAAAAGGAGTATGTCACTCGATGGGATCTAATATATCATGAAGAGTTAGCAATTACCAATCTTCTCAGAAAGATTACGTGGGTTCGTGATGATAATGATGAGCTAAAAGATCACCATGGTTGCTCCGAATCAATAATGAAAAAAACAGAAGATGTTGTCATGAAGATCATGGAGTATATAGAGAAATATACTAATCCATTTGATGATAATGGTAGACCACTAATAAATATTGTCACACAAGAAGTATTTACTGATGAGTACATCAATAATATTTTTAAAACTGGTTGTGAACTGTATCAGAAATTTTGCAAGGAAAGAACGTCTGATAACGCCACAAAACAATTGAGTGATAAAATTCAACGACTCAAGTTTAATTAAAATTCATCGAAAAAATCATCGAACAATGACAAGAAACAATCAGCAAATTATTTAAAATCAATCCAAAATGCTCAAAGGATAATTGATTTAGCTAGAGAAAGAAGATATGATCCGAAACGATTGTTTTCTTTTGAATTGATACCAGATCATTACCTACTAACTGACAAAGGAGAATTGAATTATCCGAATACAGAAAATTCATTAATCGAAGCAGTAACAATTGAACATAATCTTGAAAAAAAAGAAATGGAAACAGAATATTCAAATATAATTATAATTATTTTTTATTATTATATTATTTTATTATTTTATTATATATATATATTATATATATATTAATATAATAATTAATTATTAATTATTATATTATATTATATAAATTAATATGTATATATTATGTTTTTTATTTTTTTATATATTATATTATTATATATAATATAATATAATATATATATATATATATATATATATATATATATATTTATATATATATGATACTAATATAGTTTATCAAAAAAATAATAAAGATAATATGAAAAACACACAAAACGAAATACTTTAAAACCAATTCAAGAAGAAACTCACACAATGAAATATAAAGTAATTTATGATATTAATTTCTATTAATTCTATTTAATACACACAAAACAATGCATTCTAAAGCATTTATTTAGGAAAAACACGAATTTTTAATAAGAAAAACGGAATGTATAACACTCTCGATCGCCCTCAAGAAACTGAATCTTAGTCTGTGTTGGTTGTCTTAATTTTTTAGGGAATTGACATTTGCGCATGGATTGTTGCGCTGAGCGCGGTAATTTTTATTGGAATTTTTTCTCCGTGTGGACTTTGTCAGACGCAATAAGTTGTCCCTTCTCTACATTGGTGGAGAATGGAATAATTTCAAGTTCATTGAATTGCAAGAAGACAATATCTCAGAAGAGTCTACAAAACAAGACGACTGATTAAATGCAACATATACATATGTACATATATATAATTATATCAATGTAATACAATTGAAATCTATAATAATAATTATGAAATAAAATATTTTTAATTTAAATGTTTTGGAAATTTATTTATATTACCTTCTAACGGATATCAATATCTGAATTTATTCTGAGAATTGAAATATGACGTACTTTTCATAGAACACAGGATATTGCGTTGTTAGGAAATGTGTTTCAATGACTGGCCGCTAGAGTCAGGGCTATATATGAACAGAACAGATTGCCAACAAGTCAGTTCAGCAACAGAGATCATCGGACACATATCTAAGTGTACACGCTTAAGTGTAGAACAGTGATTGGTAAATTGTTGAGTGAAGTAAATACGGATTTTAAACCGTCGGAATAACAACGCCATTAAGTGGAAAATGTTGGTAATAATTATCGCCTGGTGATCGATAGTCGTTACAGATACATAATATTTGAAAAATTTAAATTCTTCACCCGCCACAACAACAGCGCTACTCAGTGAAAAAAAATGACAACAGTTACCAACATTAGATTGGTAACAATTACCAGTAAAAAAGAATTCTTTTACCCGCCACAACAGCAGCGCCGCCTAACAATTACCGACTGCAGATCGATACAGCGCCATCTCGTTGGTAAACTTGGAACTACATCTACAATCGGTAAGTTATCGGCCCTGTCAGTAAATTACCGACGCTGTTAGTAACTTACCGACACGGTCGGTGATAGTAGAGTGGTCCAGACCCCCCCCCCCCTACCCATCCACTGTTGCTAACATATTCTTAAGTAGAAATGATGGTTCTTGGAGTTATTTAAAAGTTTTTATGTAACACAGGCATGATAAACGTAACTTATTATGCCTGTAGAAAGGGACCTAAGTTGCCAGTTATCGACCGGTGAAGTAAATTAGGACCTAAGTAATATTTACTTAAATTCCTAGTTACTTAAGTACGCGAAAACGTAATAATGATTAATTCCAGATAAACACCAAATTTTTTTCAGGTTTTTAGAACAAATAATGACGGACTAAGTAAATCGTTGGAAAATCCTATGACGTTATGTAATTTTGTTTGTTTACAAAAAGTGTACAGGAACCTTTTTTACCGTGTCGCTAATTGGGTACTTAGATTCCTCTCTACGGCGAGAATAAGTTACGCTTATCATAACCTTTTTTATATAAAGTTCCGTGTGCACCACGGGACCTAACCTATCATCACCTCGGACACGATGACGTCAGCACGAGTCGTGCGGGCACGCACTCGCCTACGGCTCATGCGCCGCACGCGTCGGTTAACGTCGCCGGCCCGAGACAATAATAGGGTACTTAGGTCCCTTGATACACAATGTACTATTAGTCGATAATTTGTCACTTTGGCAACACCGTAAGGCAATAAACGAATATTTTGTTACACAAAAACCATAGAAAACAGTGATGGCCTTCGACAGCATTGATGCACAATTGCTTATTGTACAATTTCCAGTTGGCCGGATTATCCTGAAGAGTATAAAAATAATTTTTATCTCTGGATTAACAAGAGCATTAAATAAATACAAGAAAATTTTATTGTAATGTTGGATTCGTTAAAAAATAAAATTTTATTTTACTCGAGATTTTAAGATGTCTAAGAATCTGAGATATCATCTCAAAAAGGTTCGTTGGAAAAAATACTAAAATAGGTAGAAAGTATGCTTTATCGCGTTAATGTTAGACGGTAGTTTTAACTCAGTTGTTATTTACTTCTGTTAAAAGCATTTGCCTCAATGATACAATAATATTCTATCAGATAAAGTCTATTTTCATCCTTTAAAAGTTTATGAAGGTATAGCAACTGTAGACCTTAAAGATTATAGCAATAAAAATTTATGATTTTTCAGTCAGGTTGTATACTACTACAATTTTAAGTGTATTTATTTATTATTATTAATTTTAGGCCGTAAGAGGGACAGCGAAGTGATGATGTACTTCCACAGTTGTGCCGATTTTGTGACGCTGTACTGCCATTGTCATATAATTGTCTTAGAATAATAAACACTAAGTAAATAAACAGAGTATGTAGTGTATACTACTACAATTTAAAGTGGATTTATTTATTATTATTTTTTTTTTTTTTTTAAGGTAATTTTATTTATTTATTTATTTATTTATTTATAGAGTTATCCATCTTCAACCTTTTTACTTTGTCTATCGAAGATCTCCTCATCCCTGTATATTGGTCAAAAGGCTAGGACTAAAAAGAGGAATTTATAGTCTCTAAGGTTAAGCATATGTATCTCATATTGACACCTTTAATGAGCAAAATTACATAACAATAAACTATTATTAAATTTTCTTTGGACATGACATTATAAATCAATTCTGAAATTGAAAAATATTATCTTCTTTGTTCTTGCTAAATCTTATAGCTCAGGATAGAAAGAAATGTTATCACTTTCACCAATAGATTCTTATTGTTTCTTGTGTTATTTTTCTGATACATTCTCATAAAACTAATTCGGGAATCATAAAATATTATTTACCCATTATTTCTTATTGAAACTTATCATATTTTCCTTATTCATTCTTATATATAATTATGAAATCATCTAAAAGTTTTTTTACTTTTACAAATTCCGATTAATCTTTATTGAATGTCTATAAGAACAGTTTTGGTTTTCTTATAGACCCGATACGTTCCTATCCATTTGTTGAGTGAAATATGTTAGTTAGTTGAGGATGCAGAATTGTTATAGGATAATTTCTGGTGTTTCTTAATTGGATGAGAAGTAATGAAGTTGATTTTTGTTAAATAAATTAAGATTTAATCAACAATTGGACATTGATTATTTAAGTAGAGAAGAACCTTTAACTCCGCTGTGTTTGTTAAGTTATGAATAATTTTTGGGGGCTCAACCGAGACTTTTTGCCGGCCCTGGCCCTCTCTCCACAACCCACATAACTGAGCTCCAGGAGATCCCCTGTCAGGACCGTTCTATCGGCAGCATCTTAATTTAAGTTAGTATTAAGATTTGGTTGAATTAGTTTTTGGTATTTCGGAGTAGTTTAAGGTTTGGTTTTTTTTAATTTTAGATTAGGCTAGGAGTTGTTAGTTTCGTCTAGGTTTAAGTTCTGGGAATTTTAGATGTAAGTATTTGGCCACTTTAGTTATAATGACGGTAAAAATAACTTGGCGCCCTATGGTAATTGTTTTTCTTTGCAAACCAGGCATGTTAGCTGGTAAAATAGTGTCCAAGAGGAAAGTGAATACTTAGTACACCTCCTCCAGTAGAAAATTATCGTCACATCAACGATGCAATATAAAATAGTAAAATTTCACTGGTTAAAGTGACTGTTTGGATTAGTAAAGAAGAAAATATATTTATACATTCATATACACACGAATACATGTATAAAATCAATAGCAGAATCCCGCGACTTCGTCCGCGTAATGTGCATGATGACGTAACATAATAATGAACTGATTTGGAAAGTTTATAAAATAGTACAGTCGTAATGCAAATGATGAGCCGATTACAGATGCTGATTGTAGTGTCACAGTAAAGACAGAATCTTAATGTATTCGCAAGTACTCGACATCAACAAAATGAAATCGAATTTTCACGTGTAATCATATTTTTTGCTTCTCTACAACCTTTTTTATAGCGTAGGTATCTTTTATAATACTTATATCAAATCCAGTATTTCCAAACAAATATCATAGGTCCTTTTTTCTATTGTTTATAACAAATTCAATTCATTCCAATAGAATCGTACAGAATCAGACGCTATATCAGACGACATCATTAACTGATAAATTCTTATAGATTCTTATAAGACACAGTCCCAACGATTCTTATAAAATAGCTGTTTTGTCGATCAAAATTATTTACCAATAAGAATTCATTAATTTCTTACTGGAATTTTTTTAATGTTCTCTTTTCGAATAAAATTAAATCTAAAGTACTTGCTAGGAAGCAAACTTATTAAATGTTTGATTTATTCCAAGTGTTTGACGCAAATAGATGAGACGAAAGTCATATCTGTATGTTACAGAATAGCTCAGTCGGCAGCGTACTTGACTGTGGACCCAAGGATGCAAGCATCGAATCTCACTACCAGCAGGATGTTTTCGGACAAAGTTACTAATAAATTTCATTTCAGGAGTATATTTGAAGAACAAATCCGTATAAATGAAAAACATCTAGAGTGAATTAAAAACTCCTTGTGTTTAAACTAATTTTTTTTTAATACGAAGATAGATTCCGATAAAAAACGATACAAACTTTTCTTATAGATTCTTATATAGTTATAAGATTAAATCGGGAAATTGCATCAGAAATATTACTCGTTTGAAAATAATTTATATGAAAGTACTTATGGATTTTCTTATAGATTCTCATAAAAAGTGTGATATTTCTGATGCAATTTTCCGATTGATTCTTATAAAATTCTTTTTTATAAGATTTTATCGAAATGTTTAACCAGGGAATTTCCTTGTTTTTTTGCTTTGATGTTATAAAGTATATTTTATTCTACGTAGTAGCGCGAAAACTTACCGGCAGCGTTAAAACAAAGGGTGCGCAACATCCCGTGATCACGTAATTGTCATTGCCCAAAAGGAGCAAGCATGTTTTGATTCGATATATAGAGCGATTCGATATATCAAGCATATATGTAGCGAGAAAATTTACCGGCTTAGTAACAACTACCTGTTCGACTTCCACGACGTTCAAAAATAAAACTTTCGTAGGACAACTAGTAAATCAGTATAATTGGCGATTTATAAGTGATTAATGAGGATTGTATACTGAAAAGTAATTAATTATAGTGGTGGTTTGATTGTTCAAATAATTTCTTATATTGGCTCGATAACATGCAGCAAGTTCCAGGTATACGAAGAGGAATTTTTAGATACATTTACGAAAATTATTTGTTCCACGTGGATCGACGATCTTATGAAAGACGGTTCATATACAGTCGACTATCTACTTTTGATCGGTGTCCAGTGACTATTTTATTAATTGAAGATAAATCAATTTTTATGAGAAATGATCATAATCATGGTGTGCCAACATTGGAGTTACGCGAACCAATTACAAGAGAGCTAAGAGAAAGAGCACCTAATTATGATTTACAAACAGAAGATATTATAAATGAAGTCTTTCGGTAGTAAGTGAATAATTTTTAACTAAAAAATTTTCGTGAAATTATTGAGCTTCAACTTTCCTCAGATATCCATATGCGAGAAGAGTCATGACAATTGGAGCAGCACGTCAACTTGTCAATGAGGAACGACGACGTCATCAGCCACTTATTTAGTCAAATTTCGAGAATTTGAGAAGAATGCTCAGTCACTGGCCTTTGGCTTCATCTGTATATCGAGGAATGTGTAGAAGTGATGGTGATGGTTCAAAAGGTGGAATTTTTTTTGATGAACAAATGTTAATTAATCTATCAGCGACAGCTGATATCCATATTGATGCAACATTTAAAGTAAGTTGAACAATAAAGAATAATGAAGATATTTCATAATAAAATTCATACAATATTAATTTATTTAGGTCTTACCACGTCGTCCAAGATGTCAGAAATTATTAATAGTCCATATCAGGCGTGCAGATATTGTAAGTGTGACTAAAATTTTCGTTATATTTTGTATTTATGGAATTTTTTTTGAAATGACTTGGAAGAAGAACGATTATCGGTCCACGATAATCGTCAACAAACGCAGCAGGAACGAAGAGATTTCCACATTAGGGATCTACAACGACGATTGGAATTAAATCGGTGAGTAAATCAATTTTCAATCTAGAAAAAAAATGACCATAATTTTTAAAAAATCCGACTTTAAAACTTCAAATTTTGCAGAATGAATGTAATGAATTTTCCTTTACTACCATAAATACGAGTAACTACTGGAACGATCTTGCTATAATTATGAACAATATTGATAGTAAGTATTACTACAAATAAAATTGTTTTTTCAATTTAATTTAAAATGTCATGGGTAAATCTTGCTCTTTTACAAATAGTAGTGACGATAAATCTGTAACGCTTCTACCTCGTGATGAAGATATTAGATCTAATATAAACATAGTAGTCACTCAAACAAGATCAATTATAATAAATATAGATACTGATAGTGACGCAAATGATGATGATAATCAACTGCCACCGCCACCTCCACCGTTGTCACCAATATCTATTCATTCGTTACCACCATCATCACCGTCATCACAACTACTACCAGCATTATCATCACAACCAGCATCATCATCACCATGACCATTTCGTCACTTGTGCATTTATTCAGCTTGCATAATAATATTGCTGAGGACACATCAGCAAATATGTTTTTTTACTAGGGATGCTAGTGGAAATGTTACATGTAATCAGAAATGATCTTTATTTATAATTGCAATACGCGACGTTTTTTTGGGTATTTCGAAATAGTTTATAAGAATAGTATTGTGTCATTTTAACATTTTGTAATAATTACTTAAATGATTTTGGAATAAAAATTAAAAAACAATAATATATTGTTTAATTTTATAATAAAGCTCCGTGTAACATAAAAAAAATACAAAAATAAATTGTTTACGTTGAATAGTTTGCATGCATAATAATTTTTTATCTGCTGATTTCAATCGTTTATTAACTAGCGTTAATAGTTTATTTCCTTCATATTTCTTAAGATAAATTATTCTATATTCCAATAGTTTTAAATTTCCCGGTCAAAAGTATCTCATATTTTATCTAGTCTGTTATATCGACATTCGTTTTTACGGCAGATAAATTGCTACTAATTTTATTTTATTTAAATATAACTTTCAGGAGCTGAATAGTAAGATAGCAAACGAGCTGGGCCGAAGGATGTGGTCAGAAAGGAATGTTCACACACGAGAGACACTTGTTCGAGCTTAATAAACGCTTCATTATAAAAATAATGTTTTTACTCCGTTAACAATGAAACAATAATAAATCTTGAGCTTAGCAGAATTTAAATGAGCGTAAATAGAACTTAGAAAGAGCTTAGATCACTTAGAAAATGAAGAATTTAAGCAGAGCGTTGAAAGAGCACGTGTACGTGAGCGCGAGACATGAGCGTTAATAGCTGCAAACACATTGTAGCCGGCGTCGGTAGACCTAGCGTGATAGTAGACCCCATCCCATTCGCTGAGCGCTGTAAAAAGAGCTAGGATAGGCCGACGGAGCACGAGCTAGACCGAAAGTTGACAGGTTGCAGTTAAGTTTTCGCAACAACATTATCATCTGTTAGACAATCAAAATTCTTTCTGTATTGAATCATTTTTTTTCATGAGAAAAAAAAGGAATAGAAAAGAATTAGAAACGAGGTTTTAAAGATTTGAAATGTGAAGGTACATACGGTTTTGAAAGATTATTGTTTATGAATGGAGTTATTTTTCAAAGGAACAACCCACATAGCACCAGTATCTGAAAGTCATCTAGTAGATATCTTTTTCCAGATATCTATTAGATATCCAAAAAATGATATCTATAAAATAACCCAATCTAGACATATTTTCTGCAAACGTCTGAAAGATATCTTTCAGATCTTTTAATTCAGATACATAAAAAATCACCTCAATTCAATATCTGTCCGATCTTGGCAATTCGATTATAATCGTTTACATTGTTGCGGATGTTTTCCTATAATTTTAGGATTATCTGACTATACTCAGATACATATGTATCTGTATATACTATATCATTTTACTATGCACACGTGTATGTCAACTTACGTTCCTCACCTATACGGAATTTACCATACCCACACAGCACAAGTATTCGGAAGATATCTTTTTTCAAATACCCTTGAAACATTCATGAAATAATGTCAAAAAGATATCTATTTTCAGACATTTTCTTAGATTAATTAGTAGATTCCCGCAACTTTGTCCGCGTAATGTGCATGACTACGTTACATAATAATGAACTGATTTAGAATATTTTTACAAAATCCCGGATACCGATTGTAGTGTCATAGTGAAGACAGAACCGCAATGTATTCGCAAGTTCTTCACATCAACGAAGAAAATGCGAATTTCAACGTGTTATTTTATTTATACTCCTTTAAAATATTTTTTATACCGTAGGTCTTTTTTATGAAAAATCGAGAATTGTTGAACAAAAAAAAAGGGTTCCCATACATTTTACTTGGTTCGAAACATTTTTTTAGTAAAAGAAAAAATTACGCGTTAGAAAAACTCAAATATGTTTAATAGATCCCGTTTGCTATTGTTTATAACTAGGGCCAGGAATTTCGCGGTGCTAAAAAAAAAAAGAATCTATATACCTACATGTTGTAAAATATGCGTGTGTGTCCATCAATTGATGGATTGACAAACGACAGTTTATTAGTTAACGGCGATTGCTTGACGATTAGATTCTTCATAGCAACGAGGGGAGAGTTTGTTTATCTCCAGTTTGTGACTGAGACTTGCACAGATTAGACGTAATATTTTAGATTCTGTATTTGAATCTTTCATTTTAATAAACTTTCATTTTTAAATATAAGTTGTCTTGATTTTATATTTTACATTTGGTGTCAGAAGTGATTCGTCTCACGTGACGAATTAATATTAGTGAATTAGTTATTATCCCTGGTAAAACAAACCGATAAAAATTTATAATATTTGACAGATTCTGATACACAATTCATAAGAACGACTAAGAACGTTGTTACACAAGGGATTCTCATTTCGTGACCCACCTCTCAAAAATGGCGACCTCTCTCGGCAGAACTAAGAAACGTTTTCTAATGATCTCCGTTGGGAGATTCTTCTTGTATTACAGCTGATATTATCCCAGAGTTTGCGAAACCAGGAAGCTGATTTACCGACTACCACAATTACCATGATAGTTCCTCGTTGCCCGGTGCTGGCGCTTATCTATCTAAAGGAGCGGAGTCAAGGCGCGCGCACCCGGAGGGAATGCAGGCACATCGAAGCCTCGACGTCACGCGGGAGCGAAGCAATAAGGCTCAGTCTTGCTCACGAGCTAAAAGTAAGAGTTACTACGTGTCAGTGCACGTCTAAGATATTCGACAGACGTAGTACGATCGGGAGATCAAACCATCCACCAAGATATTGTGTGAGATCACTGTCTGGAGCTCTTGGGTTAATCGCTGTTGTGTCAGCTGGACATAGAGAAACCGGAGAGACGCCATCGTCAGAGAGGAGGACGTCAGTTCCCGCCACCGACATAATTGGATGCAATCTTCCCTTTGTCCTCGGGCAATCTCTCCGTAGCATTTTAAGTTTGCATGCCGTTACAGCAGCTCTAGGGGAGGGAAATAGTTCTACGTGCCACAAAAGGTCTTGGTGACCCTTGACCTCTCTGACCCGAACGGAGTTCTGAAGGAATCGAGAGAGTGCATTGCCATTGGGCATCTCTCACTTCTCGGACTTGACTACAATTTTTTCTTATTCATTCGTCGTTGCTTAAATTAACTGTTTATTATTTCTGCTGCACATAATCCCGCGTTGTTCTTCACTCACGAGTAGAAGGTAAGTTAGTAAGAATTTAGGAATTTCCCAGGAGAACCCCCAACCGAACACCCTGGTAAAACTTTATACCCGAAGCCACTGTAAAAAGAATAAAAATCCTAACCTCATCAATTGGTGACCCTTTTCACCTTTTCCCTTCATAACTTACTACTGTTACTTCCATGATCTCACCCTTAGCTTTAGCTTTTCTTTACTTTTCTTTTTAGTTCTGGCACCCCCAAAGAACTCGCCAGAACGCTTCAACGTATTGGGTCTATTGGAAGACTGGTAGTAGTCTTCTAACCATTCAATCAGAATGAATCAGAATTTATGAGAGTAAAAAAACCTTAGTTGATTTTATGAGTACGCGTGAGAATAAATTAGGACAATGTGATAAGTTCCAATGGAAAATTATAGGTATATAATATTTTGTTATTTCTGAATAAGTTTTATAAGAATGTATCAGACCAATATTACAAGATGCAATAAGAGTCTGTTGGTTGAAGTAATAACTTTTTTTTCTATCCAAAGCGATAAGATTTTGCAAAAAAAAATACTATAGGACTTTATAAAAAGCAATAAGCAAATGATATTTTTTAATTTCTGAATGAATTTATAAAAAACAATGAGATGGTTTTTCATTAGATCCTACAAGAATTTATCGGTGGATGACACTGTTTGATTCCTCGCCCGATTGTATACGATTCTATGAGAACAAATGTTGTCAGATTCAATAAAGACTTATTGGTAAATAATTTTGACAACATAACAACTATTCTTGTGAGAAACTATTAGATCGTTCCATATAGGATCTGATAAGAAGTTATTAGTTAATGATGCCGTTTGATTTTCCGTCCGATTGTATACGATTCTGTAAGAACCAATGTTGTCAGATCCAATAAAGACTCATTGGTAAATAATTTCAATAACAAAACAACTATTTCTATAAGGAACTATCACACCGTGTCTCATAAGATGCTACAGGAATTTTGTAGTTAATTACGCCGTTGGATATTTCCTCTGATTTTATACGAATCTATCAAAATAAATGTCATAAGATTGAATAAGGATTCATTTGTAGATAACGTTAATTTTTTTATTAGTGTTTGCCATACGGTTTTACCAATACTTTATTCGATATTGTACAACTGTACAACTCTGGAGAAGAAATCTTACCTACGGTAATTAAAGTGTTATAGAAATGCTCATCTCTTTTTCTTTCTAGTGATTTCATTTTTATTGTTATTATGAATTTCTTAGTATAAATTAAATTTTCAATGACCACATATTGAACTTTTCGCAAATTCAGTTGCAGACATATCCATCGTATTTATCTTGTCTTTGTGAATCAAAGCTTAGCATTTTAACGTATACTACTGATTAATTCTGAATAACTAAGAATTAGAAACAATAAAAAAATATTTTGTCTATTAGAAAAACTAACAACGTCTCATAATTATCCATCTAGAATAAATGAATGAAAAATGCTTATTAAATCTAATAACATCCCGAGTAGAATTTATTTTAGGGAAGGAGTTCGCGTCCAATGCGAATTTCATAAGTTCAAGTTTGGCGCCAATTGGGATACCACATTAGGCCCTCATTGGGAATGTAACGCTTGTCCCTATTGGGACCAAGTGAAGAAAGCACCATTAAGGCAAGTTAAATTTAAAAATTAAGTTGGTTGATTATCTTGTTGTTTATAGATTTTATATTGTGGTAATACTCAATTATTAAACGTATTTTCCTTAAATTTCCGCGAAAATACATATGCTAAAAAATTTGTTTCTTGGAGGATTTAAACCTACGATCGCTAGTTTGCTCGCATCAGAACTCAGCGCCTTTACCCACTTGACTAATTATTAATTTAAAAAAAATTACTAGTACATTTATATGAACGAATTCATGTGGATAATTTTCTGAAATATTTTTATAAGTCATTATTTACTTTATATAACACAGGCATGATAAACGTAACTTATTATGCCTGTAGAGAGGGACCTAAGTTGCCAATTATCAACCGGTGAAGTAAATTGGGACCTAAGTAATATTTACTTAAATTCCTAGTTACTTTAGTACGCGAAAACGTAATAATGATTAATTCCAGATAAACACCAAATTTTTTTTAGGTTTTTAGAACAAATAATGACGGACTAAGTAAATCGTTGGAAAATCCTATGACGTTATGTGATTTTGTTTGTTTTCAAAAACTGTACAGGAACCTTTTTTACCGTGTCGCTAATTGGGTACTTATATTCCTCTCTACGGCAAGAATAAGTTACGCTTATCATAACCTTTTTTATATAAAGTTCCGTGTGCACCACGGGACCTAACCTATCATCACCTTGGACACGATGACGTCAGCACGAGTCGTGCGGGTACGCACTCGCCTACGGCTCATGCGAAGGTTAACGTCACAGGCCCGAGACAATAATAGGGTACTTAAGTCCCTTGATACACAATATACTATTAAATCTCAATAATAAATAATTTTTATGGTTTAAATATTTTCATAGCTTTAAATGATGTTTTTTTTCTGAAACTATAATATTTTTCTAATCAACATAACTCAGTTATGATTTATTAAAAACAATAACTATTACTTGAAGAAGAAAGGATACAGAAAAATATTTACATTTGTAAAATAGTTTTTTATTAAAATTTAAAGGGAATACTTAATCTAATGTAGACATAATACCTACCGGAATTGAGGTGTTATTCCGAACCACTTCATTATTATTATCATTATTATTATTATTATTATTATTTCATCTTGCGATTCGTCAGAGAATGTCTGGCCAGGGATTCCAGGGCTCCGACACACCTGGGGTCTGACCAGACGCAATTATCCTGCAAACACCCGGCTCCCTCAGGTTTGAGGATGAGCCAGGACTGCAGCCGTTCAATCATTAATTTAGACGTCTCAGGATTCGGAGGGACCCAAGAATGACCGCTTTCTGCATACGAGCCGCGAGAATCTCAGCCTGACTACGGCAGACTGGTATTGTTCGTAGCTCTGTCAGAAAACGGTCTCTCATCCCTCCAAGGGCACCAATCACCAAGACTATCACGTGCGCTGTATATTCGTGATAGACATTTCTCATGACCTCCATGAGCTCTCTGTAGCGTTCGTGTTTACTCTCTTTTTTCGCACGTATATTCGTCTCAGCCGGAGCTGAAAACTCAATGTAATATACGTGCTTGGTGTTATGGTCGAAGAGAGTAATATCCGGCTTATTGTGTTCGATTCGTTGAGGCGTTGCGAGCGGGAAATTCCAGAGAATTTTTGCTCTCCCATTCTCAACGACCGACTCGATTTCACCGGGCACATAGGGCAGTACTGGTGTCTCGTCTATCTCATAAGAGTGCCGAAGGTGGTAATACAGCACTCTTAAGGCAGCGTTATGCCGGTGAATGTAGGCTGAGCGCGCTAATATCGGACAAGCCGATAAGATGTGAAATAGCGTCTCATCTACATCACTGTGGCAAACTCGGCATCTTGTGTCCTCGAGTTGCTCGTGCATAACATTACGCCGATAGGCGAGGGTTGAAAATACACCATCTTGGCAGGCCATGATGAACCCCTCGGTCTCAGAGAACAATCCAGCTGACTTAAGACATTGGAACGTCAGCTGGTGTGACAAGTCCTGTGTTTCAAGATGACGATAAAACACACCATGTAAGGACTTTGCCACATGTTCGTCGAGCAGTTTTAACTGCTCGGTAGTTTTTATATCGACCTTTCGCTGTCCTCTGGTCAATTGCAGAAGCTGTAGACCGTCTGGGCTGCTAGGGTCGAAAACTGAGCCGAGGTTCTAAGCCGCCATATGTGCTGCTCTATATAGGAACGCATCCCTTCCCAGTAGTTCGAAGCTATTTACGAACTTAAGAAAGGGATCAGAGCTCTCATAGATGTCATAAGCCAGGCCTATCACTAACCTGTCGTGTAGACACTCTAGACTTAGTAGTCCACGCCCTCCCATATTACGGGGGAAGTATAAGCGTTGGACGGAAGATCGCGGGTGATGACTCCGGTGTAATGTCATCACTTTTCTCGTGATAATGTCTAGATCTTTTAACTCTTTACGGAGCCATTTAAGAACTCCGAATGAGTATAGCAAGACTGGGACAGCGAGCATATTTGTGGCTGCGACTTTATTAGGGCCTGATAATTCAGAGCCCCATATCCTTTTAAGTCGCCACTTGTACTCACTGCGGAGAGTATCTTTGATGACAGACACTTCCTGTAACGGAGATTGTGCCTGTCCAAGGTATCAGTATGACTCTCCAGCATCCAGATGTTTTATGATGCTCCCGTCTGTAAGCTCGACATTATCACTCCAGTTCGGCGATCTTCCTTTTACTAAGTGGGCTACTGCGCACTTGTCTAACCCAAACTCCATGCCTATCGCACTGGTATATTCGGACACAACCTCTAGGGCTGCTCGGAGTCTCTCAGGACTTGCCGCGTACACTTTTGAATCATCCATATAAAATAGATGTGTGATTTTGTGTACGCGGTTGGAGACTCGTCCGGCTTTATATCCAGGTGTTCGGCGTAGAGTGACAGATAATGGCAGCAGTGAGATGCAAAATAGAAGAGGACTTAGGGTATCTCCCTGGTATACGCCTCTTTTAAATGGCACTGCTCCAGTAGACACTCTTGTTTCGCCAGATGTTACGGCAAAACATGTCCTCCAGAGCGGCATCAGATGTTCGATGCATCTCACGATTTGCGGGGGTACTGAAAGGCATTCGAGCAAGTGGAGGAGAAGCTCGTGAGATGTTGTATCAAATGCCTTTCGGTAGTCTACCCAGGCCATTGACAAGTTGCGCTTGTAGTAGTATGCGTCTAGTGTGACGCACCGGTCCACTAACAAGTTCTCCTTGCAACCTGTCAAGCCACGTTTGCTGCCACGTTGTTCGTATATCTGTTTCCATACAGGTTCTATTGCAGTCAGAATCCTCTCGTTCAAGATTTTAGTGAACAATTTATAGAGAGTATTCAGACATGCAATAGGCCTGTAGTTTTTGGGGTTAGACAGATCACCCGTTTTGGGGATCAGCACAGTACGCCCTTTAACGAGCTAGCCAGGAATTTGAGTATCTCCTTCAAGATATTCTGAGAAGATAAGAGCCAGATGCTGGTGTGATGATGTTAATTTCTTCCACCAAAAGGTGGGAATTACATCTGGCCCCGGGGCAGCCCAGTTCTTAGTGCCCCTGAGTACATTCCTGATCTCATCAATGCTGACTCGCTGAAACTCTTCAGGAATTCACGATAGATGTTCGTCGCAGAATTCTCTGAAATGTTGAAGAGCTGGAGTGTCTACATCTAACATGGTAACGCGACCATATATTTCGGTCCAGTAGGTTTCGACTCTTTCTGCCCTTGGGGGCTCATAACTGACCGGGGCTTGCAGTTGAAGGAAGCGTGAAGGGTTAGATTGGAATAACCTGTTATCCCTTCGCCGCTTGTACCGCTTTGCTAATGACTTGTTGACGGTCATTAGCGATCTTATTTTGCCTGTGTACCTCTCCTTGAGGATCAGTAACACGGCGGTATTCAGAGTATGATGTTCTCGCCTAATACTCGCCACGATACGCCGAATTCTCGGCGTATAAGGTCTGTGAGCATTTAAATGGTCCATCACACTCTGAATACGGGAAGCACCCTGTCGAGCCTTTTTGATCTTGTTTGCAATCTGCTCGATGCGTCTCTTCAGGTTCAACTCAGGATTGGCAGGAGTTCGTCTGCCCTGAGTAACCCTTCGAGCCACATCGTAGACTGCATCATTCAGTGCAGAAAGGCCTACGTCTTCTGGTACCCGATGGTCGAGGTCTTCGTTGGCGCTAGCGAGTTGTTGTACAGAGAGAGTGACTTTCCGGAGAAAATTACCCTCCCTGTCAGTGAAGTCGTGATAATTGGCGTCCTCAGGGGGAGGAGATGGGGGCTCTGCAGTGAGAGAAGGGCGGAACGGGAGTATGCTCCACCTCGGTGCGGCTGTCTCGGGTGTTAATGAGACTTCGTCCTCAGTTTCGGAAGCGTCTGATATTGGAGAGTCATCGACTGACTCCTCTTCTATCCGCTGTCGAGACTGAGTGTACCGCACCTGTGATGCGAGCGCCGACTGCGTTATTTGTTGTAGCTCTGGGTGCATTTCGCACCACAGAGTATGCAGGCGCCTGGCATAGCCGAAGGTTTGTGGCTCGCATCTTTCCCAACACTGCATCAAATCCCTCCTGAGCTCCTCTGTCCACCTGTGACGCCGAAGGGGTGGTCCAGGGTCAGATTCCGGATTGGAACGGGTCGTTAGGCCCCTCCCAACTGTTCCATGGCCCTCATCCGAAGAGGGCCGGTTGTGGGGGGCCGTTGCAGGTCTAATGTTAGGAACCTGTTGAAATCCCTTGCAGGGGTGGTTAGCCCACTGCAGGGGCGGTGATGTTTAACGAAGCCGAGATGGGCAGCTTCGTTCCTCGCGCCCAGCAGGCCATCACCAGCGAGGAGGAAAAACTGGCTGTACGGACTTATCCCATTATCGTAGCGAGAGGAGCACCCCTCGGCCAGACATTTTTATTATTATTATTATTATTATTATTATTATTATTATTATTATTTTGGCGTGATAAGTCTTGGACCATAACCGAACAGACGACCAATAGAATCATTGGGCTCGAAATTTATTGTAGTGTTATCACTGTAAATCTCACTGTGCAATTCATTGTTGTTAGGTTTAATGGAAATTGACGATTTGGGATCAGCTTTCTTTAAATAATTTTTAATATCTTCAATTTCGTAGCGGCCTGTTGGTATTTCAATAATTTTATTTTGTTTATTCATATTATAATAAAATTTGTTATTTCCATTATCGATATTTGGAATAGAGTTAAATGTTAATAATTCAACAAGACCCAGTACATAATTTTTTGTCCGTGTTAATTCGATAGGTGGAAAATAATATGCCTCTGATATATAGGACTGTCCAGACCGCGTTATGGTGAATGAATCGTCCATGACTGAAGAACTTTTTATTCAGCTTCACTTTTTATATGGCTTTTAAAATTAAATTGCATACCGAGTCCCCAGAAATCCTTAACTTTTTCTCTTAGAAATTTCAAACATAGATGTCCACAATTTGTTATTGAATAATCTTGTTGCTTTGTATGATTATATAATAAGCTACCAACATCGAGATATTTTTGAAGCTCAGGTGGAGTTTTAAATTACCGAAACTATCAAAGTATATTGCTTCATCTCCTGGTTTTTTCTATGCAACTCAGTGAGTTCCTGGTCCATCTTTATCATCAAGGTTAATAATAGCTGACTCATTTTTCCATGGTTTAGACTTCGGTAAATCATTTCTCATGAAAACTCCACGAAAATATGAAATTTCCATAATTTTTGCATACTTCCAAATATCGATGTTTGTTAATGCTCGATGTGGTAGCTCTATACGTTTTTTTGGCCGGTTTTAAATATAGACCATATCCTCGTTTTCGACGTTTGAAACATAGACCTCTACCCATGGATCTGGCTTCCATTTTTCGACGTTTGCTTTGTGACGTTTTGCTTCATCCAATTGACGATGAGCAGCTTTAGCATCACTAACTGCTTTTGCAATACCTGAAGCTCCACCAGCTAAAGCACCAATTGCCCTTAGAGCAGCATATATCGGTATAAGTGGTAAAACACCTCCAACCTTAGTCGGTACAGGTAATACACGAAGAACTCGAACATTCTTTTTTCCACCAATCGTTTTTACTGATATCCGTGCAGCTACCAATGCCGATTTTATAGGATCAGTACCCGAATTCATCATCAACTTGGCTGAATCCACAGTCTGTCTTAAAGGTTTGTTCTTCAAACCTTTTCCAATTTTTTTCTTTCCCAGTCTTTCCTTCAAACCCATTCCGAGTTTTGATTTAACATTTATGATATTTGTAACTCCTAATGCAGCAGCTCTCTCACTGAGATTTGCATTTTTTGCAAAATTTCTTTGCCAAGCTTTTTCAGCAAGCACTCTATCAGCTGCGTTTCTCGCTTCTACGTTTTCTCGATTTCTCGAATATCCAATATCGTGCTCTTTACACGCTGTGTCCAACGGATGTACACCAGGATCACCACGTTCTAATCGTTTTTATAATTTCGTTCCGGGTCCAAAATACTGATATCCAGGAATATGTAACTCAAATGGCAATTTATTTATGATGGTGTTAACTAAGCTGGTGCCACGTCTGTACTGTGTCATAACCCGAGCCATACTAAAATAATTTCTATAAAAGTCGCGCATTTATACTCTAGCTCTTCAGTTGATATCGAGATGAAGTTCGAGCAACAAAGAACTCAATTACCAGTGTTGAATTTTGACAATGTTATGCCACAAACTGTAAAAATTCAACGCCATGGTAATTTATTACTGAATAGCGTTCGTGGTGTGATATGTGGCCCCTCTTAGCTCTGATTGTACACCCGGATGGACTACGATTTGAAAATATATATTTATATTCGAAATCCATACATCAGCCAAAATACAAATTTCTGGAAAAATTACTTGAACCTGTAGAAGGTATGGGTTATTTTCCTTTTAATACACATGAGGAAGTTGTTAAACCAGAGCAAGCAAAACCAAATTCAATAATGATTTTTGATGACGTAGCGTGTGAAAAACAAGATAATATGCGTGCTTATTGTTGTATGGGACGACACAGAGATGTTGATAGCTTTTATCTCTGCCAAACTTATGCACGTATTCCCAAACATCTAGTGACAGATAATACAAATTTTCTCGTGCTCTTCCGACAAGATGATATGAATTTGAAGCATATTTATGATGATCATATGAATACTGATATGTCATTCTCTGATTTTTGAGAACTTTGTTCCAAATGTTGGAATGATAAGTATGGATTCGTTGTTATCGACAAAGATAGAGAAATCAATTGTGGGCGTTATAGAAGAGGATTTAATTGCTTTATTAATATATAAATTGAACAACAATAAGAGAAAAAGAACATTCGTGACGCAGTCATCAAAGCGGCAGTATAAAGATAAGAAAAATGCAAAGAAGAGCTGATATTTTGCATCAAATTGCGAAAGCTAGTGACGCAATATGACAGAAGCATGAAATAATTAAACATGGGCGAGAAATAACTCAACGAGCTATAAACGAAATGTTTAAACCAGTCGTAACTCCTTTACAACAATTAGTGGACAAGACTCCAATGAAAACAGAGAAATTTGATGTGAAAAAAGAAGAGATAATCAAAAAAGAACCTATAGAAGGAGATACAAGCTTTCAAACAACACACGATGATTTTGATGTGGATAATAGTGCAATAACTGATGATGAATCTTTTACCACTGCTCCTCATCAAAGTACACCGATAAAAGAGTTACTTGCAGTATCATCTTTGAAAAAATTCGATTCAAAACATCAAGTAAAGTGATTGGATACAAAGTTCGGTGTAAGGAAGTTAAAAAATAAACTGATGGTTGGTAATTCTGAAGCAAGATTCGATGATAAATTTGTTACATTGATAATAAAAAATATCAAAGTACTCCTGGTCTCTTAGAATTACTTTTTATGGAAGAGCCTGATGAAAATATAACAACAGAAAATGATGAAAAAACTTATGGACAAATTTTAAAAAGCACTCACGCCTATCATAAACATTATCACCCTGACAGAAGTCTCAGAGAGAATAAATGTTCAAAAAAATATCAAAATATTATCTGCAAATATTTACCGAAAAGTGGTAAAGGTTTGCCGAAGTATATGATAAATCATAATCGACTACTGGACTATGTTTATTGGGATGATCCAAATGAACTTGTTGATCGATTGCGTCTACTCGTTTCATCGCGTGCAGCTGGAAATTTTGGTCATAACAATGAAATAATATCTATAATCGAAGAATTACGTAAAGTTGGAGTTATATATTAATTCAATGCTGATCACAAAAAACTCATTGATTAATTATCTTTTGAGGCGAAAGGATGAGTGTTGATATTTTTGGACGTCAGTTAACCAAAGATGTGCAAAAAAGTGCAATCCAAGGACCACCTGGTTTTGGATTTAAATTAACAATTGATAATCAGTATGACATAAATAATAAAAGACTGTAGAATCTTGGTGAAACAATAAAGCTTCCCCAAGATAGATATTGGGTCCTAAATCTATTCTCCTTAAATATCCATCCCCTTTAAGATTGTCTTTAACAGGAATTTTTATTAACTTTTTACTTCGTGCAGGTAAGTGATGAGTTGTATATTTAATAAACCTCATTATTCAAAACTAAACTTCCTGAAAGATCATTTTCAAAAATCAACTTTGCTTTTTGCTGTCGTAAAAAAGGAATTCCCAGAATACATGATTGAGATATTGGAAACGAGTTGTCAACTACTTGAAATAGTATTTTAATGCCACGTATATACGTATTAATTTCCCCAAGTGTAGGTATTTCTCCAGATCCTATTCCAATTAAATAATATTTTTTATTAGTATCTACTAAAGTATCAGGAGAGATAACACTCTGTTTGATAATATTTAATTGTGCTCCAGTGTCGATAAGACATTTAGCACAACCATTTATAAAAATTTTACTTTCTAATGAAATAATAGGTACTTGTGAAAGTTTATTTAAATCTAATTTGAAACTAACCCGGTTGATTGCGAACGCGCAATTACTTCCATGCTCCGCGTCGCGTCCTCCCGCGTAGCATTTTCCTCGTTTAAATATTTCTTGATGATATTTGTCCCTGCAATTTTATTATCCCGAATCTTCTTAAAACAATCATCACCAGAATGACCCATTTTATGACAATAATCACATTGTATTGACTTATTTCGCGGAGTAGTTTGTCGACGTTTTTTATTTGGACAAGAACTTTTTATATGACCTGGCTCATCACATTTAAAATATCTTTTTACCTTTTGAGCTACAACTGTATTTACTTTATAATGCCGATTAATTTTCGATCCCTCGAAATGGCGATTACTCTTTCCAAACTACTTATCTCTGTCACTCATTCCTCTTTCTAATTTGCAAGCTAAATTTATGGCTGCACCCAGTGAATCAGGATCATCTTTGGAAACTAATGCACTAATTAATGAATTACTAAGCCCCATTATAAACACTTTAACAGCTGAACAATTAATTAAAACGCTTACACCAACAGCTTCCGGACCCTTATACTTTTTTTTTACAGCTTCAAGAGCACGACTTAAATTTTCACTAACTCTCGCACCGTAAGACTCAATAAATTCATTTTCTCTTTGTTTTGACCTTTTTAATGCATCATGGATATGATCAACATCAAAAGAACGAGCAAACGCGACTTTTAGTAGACCAATAAGATCATCAAGTGTCTCGACATCACCGCGATTTGATATTAGTTGATCAGCATATCCCTCAATTTTATTTCGTATTAAAGTGAGCAAGTTAAATTTATCTGCTGGTTGTACTCGCGAATAAGCAATCTTACATTGTTTAATAAATTTTGATAAGGAACATGATTTACCATCGAATCGAGGTACCAGATCTATTGCAAGTTTTAAATTCATGTATGAAGAATTTCCAATCGTATCAATCGATCGTATGTCTACACTACCTTCCGATGGAGGATTATTATTAGTAACATTAATATGAGAAGTCAAAGAATTATTATTACCAACGTTATGAACTACTAATTCAGTCTCAGGTTGATTTATTATCCCTGCAGGTGATTCATGATGATGATCTGTATCGGAAATTCGCGTAATTCTATTCATCGTACTATTTTAAATTGAATTTGCTTGAGTACTATCATCAAGGGTAGCTACAGCTTGTCGACGAGTATGTGAACGAATATTTTTATACATGATGAATTACAATATGATATTTAAAGATTTCCTTTCTAATTTAAATCAAATAACCGCAATTACAATATTACTTATTATGATGAATTGCAAAAGAAAGAAGATTTTTCTAAATTCAACAAAAATACAATAAATGTTATTTTAAAGATACTCTTACTCGCTAATGCTGATTACTAGTGCTCCAAATAATTGAGAAAAAGTAGTTCCTCAGGATGCAGATCTCGTTGATGTAGGATGGTGAAGTGTGATGTCCCTCGATGTTGAAGCCAGATGACCTTGGACGATGAAACCCGTTGATCCCTGAATATCGTTCAGTCTCGTACTCGTTCAATCAAATCTCAGGAATGATATTCAGCAATTCGATGATATATATATACATATATATATTATAGATTTTTCCGTTTAACAGTCTCTCGTTCTTAATGAATTCTTTTCATTGTAGAATAGAACAAGCCTATGATTTCAGCAGTAATTTCGTGCACGGCTACCAAAATCATCCAACTCTGGCATTTATCCGTCGCTCTGAGGAAAACCGTGCTAAAAACTCAGAGAGAGTGGTGGCTGTTTGAGTTCAATTCACTATAATTTATCAAATTCAATTGTTTATCACGTTTTAATGTTCTTGACATTTATTTCACAACACAAATTATAAGTTTTTTAACTGTTCAATAAACTGTTTAACTTTTAAAGAATAAAATGTTCAGTTTTGTTTTTAAAGAGTTTTAAATTGAATCACCAGTCACTGAATTTTTTGAGGTCACTGTCTTTGACTTTGTTCAAAATTTCGCACTTAATTTTACGACCATCCCACCGCTGTCACCAAAATTTGTAACGTCCAGGTTCAGCAAATGACAGTAGTGTCACCTTCTGGACTCGGTGTGAGTTCGTTGGTCGTAGTTTTAAGGGAAAAGGCTGGATTTTTAAAATGATCAAGTTTATTTAGTCAAATTAATGTGATCTATTTGAATGCAGAATCAGAAGTGCGGGAGTTTGACTGTACAAAATTATTCCTGAGTCAGATCTCCCTTCCATCATTTTTTACATACAAAGAACTTAGGCTAAACTTACGAATTAGAGGGAGGGATACTACGTCGTTGTCCCCATTCATGCACTGACAAAGACTCTTTATATTAATTAAAATTGTTTTGTTTATCATTATAGTGCGAAGAACATGTTTATTCCTGTTTATTTTATCTTAAATTTTCGAGTATGATTATTGAATAAATATTTAACAGGAAATATCTAGAGTGTGTCATATTTAATTAAAAGTGGTTTATTCAAAACATATCTTAACTAAATCATCTACTTGTAAATATTAAGGTTTTAGTTTATCTCATGAATTTAACTTTTATTAGTTGACTATGAAATTATTCAATATATTTTTGCATTTGAATTAGGCTCTATTTCACAAAAGACATCTATTGGCAAAGAGCAGAATTATTTCCACAATAGTATGTACCATGGGACATTACACAATAGATTGATACTTTGATTTCTCAGTCGCTAGAGGGCAGGTATGTATATCGATTGTTATGTCCGGAGGTGGTTTTTGTTATTCGCCACTAGGAGACGCTAAAGCATCTAACTCAAGGAGCGGGAAGTAGTGATTAGGTTGACTTGATAATAATTGCACAAATGTTTGATCTTATATAGTTGTGAGCTTTATTAAATCAAAGAGATGTTCACTCTTCGAAGGTACCAAGCGATCTCATTTAAGTCTTACAAACTAGTCTAAGTCTGGTGCAGCTAGGACTGCAGTATCCCTACTCATTCCTTTACTTGCATAAAGGTTCTTTGTATAGTAACATGTGGCGTTAGCGGTTCAAACATTTGAACTCGAACATCATTTTATTGCTTTTAAAGAGTTTCGGAAAATTCAACTTATGTTTTATTTATTTATTTTAACTTAAAATTCTAGGACGCTTTTATATTTATTTCTTAACATTTACCAGACTTCCTCTTACAATTTATTACTCAAAAGTTTTAAATCTTAGCTCAATATTCCTGTAAACATTTTTAATCTTAACTTAAGCTTTTCTTGAGTGACCCTTGATTTATTATTTAAACTATTTGTTATTTATTTGAATATGCCGGCGTGTTTATAACATAAATCATGCCCACATGGTGTCGCTCCAATCAAGCATTGGGTTATATTACACCTTCCCCCTTAACACAAAGGTGTACCCATAGTACAGCTTTGTTTACAATCACAATTACATGCTTAAATCGCACTAATCTAACAAGATTATATACTATAATGATGTGAGTCATAAAACTGTTGAATATAAATAAATTTAATTAATTCCAATTTCTAATTAAAACATGAATTTGAATGTCATTGTTACTTAATTATAAAGTAATTTAACTATTATATTAATTACTTAGTAATTACTAATACATGATTAATTTTAAAATTAACTTATTCTAATTAAACTAGGTATTAAGTGTTTCGTTATCATTTCCATTCTCATATTAGATTGATCATTCTCTGAAGATTCTATACGGATATGTGCTAATTTTAATTTCTTTAGATGGACAATTTTTGTTCTATTTCCTTTCAAACCTATCACTGCGTTTGTTGTACCTATCAACTGGATAATTTCGTAGGGACCGATCCACTGTGGATCGAATTTCGACTGTATTGATTCTTTGAGTAAATAAACAAAATCTCCTACT
>CM054000.1:2376427-2461427 GCA_028641665.1 Chelonus formosanus
TTACTGGTGAACGTAAAAAGCCCATTGTTATTCCTTTTGATGTTATTAGAAGAACGTCATTAAATCGAGTCGTTGCACGCCGCGAGACATAAATAACTCAAGTAGATAATAAGAAGCGTCGTATAAAAGACAAATTTTTAACACTTCCTTGGGGTTATCGAATCAACAATTAGTTGTAACATGAAAAATATTATAACTTTAGAGTACGGTATGTTGTTATTTTTAATATGCATTTTCACATCATAATACGTTAAAAATAATGAAAAAGTAATGTAAGTAAGACATTTTTAAAAACGCCGCTCATTAGTTGGAAAAAAACCTTCATCGGACCGCGGGAACCTCTCGGATAGAGCTGCAATAACACGCCACCCGCTCATAAGCCCTCGCCTGGTGGGTCTGAACGCTAAAAACTGCACCCAGACAGCTCGCAGCAGCGGCATCAGGCCTTACAACATGGCACCCCTACTACTTGCGCCCGAACAATGGACTGCACACTGGCACTGACAGTGTACCCGTTGAGTTTCACGTTATATTTTTTAACGTTTGATGGCATGTCGATGCTCTTTAATGCACCGCAGGCTTTCAATTGCAATATAAGACTCCTGTTATGCACATATCTCTATAATACATGAATATTAATATGATTTCATGTAATTTAAGTACTTGTAGTATTTCTGATCATTCAAAAGAAGGCTAATTACAATTAAAATTCTAATTATACTGCGATATTATTAATATAATTATTTCCACTTATTTAAATATATACCTCCACTTCGCGCTATGCGACTGCCCCCACCGCTCGCGGCACGGCTCCGACGGACACAAATTCATCTCCACTTTGTGGTGGGAAAAAGAGTGGGGTCCGCCAAAGTTGCTTGATGCTACTTACTTTGATTTTTTTTTATTTATCATAAATTAAACTTTCCTTTTAGTTGTTCTTACAAAAAAATTTTTCTTTAAGGCATCTATGTTCATAGTGTGAGAAACAATGCTTCATCTGTTTCTATTTCTCGCACTCTTCTAATTGGTAATTGTTAATAACAATTCTTTGCTCTTCTATACTGTACCTCTACTCACATACATTATATAATATGAACGACTTCTCCTGCAAAAATTGCCATTTACCCTGGTTGTTTCATTAGTAAATATGCCAATTGATCTGGTGCACTGGTAGCTAATGTCAATTGATTTTACAGCACTTTCAATTCCAGTTCACATTTCTGTGTTAAAAGATTGTGATACAAGTTCGTTATCTGCTTTCCTACATGCCTTTCAACGCGAACAAATTTGAAATTCATGTAATAGTAGATATCCATGTTAGTTGGTAACAATGATTTTTGTAAAAACTGCATATCTTCCATTTCTTCTATAATAAATAATTTTGGATGTTCTGTTCTAGTTAATTTAAATCCACATATGGAATGCTGTCCCTTCTTCAATAGTGCAAATGCACACTCATCTGTTGTGACTGTACAAACGGTTTTTTGCATTCTATCATTCATTCCCTCTGCTTTCTCTGCTATTCCCCGATATAGGGTATTGTATCTATTTTCATTACATTTTTCTTCTGGCACTACACTCCAAAACGTAGGTCCTCCTTCCTTGTCTATACATGTAGTATCAGTAAGCTTCTGATTCAATCCAGATCTTAACTTTACAGGATTTGTTTCTAAATTAACGTCAGCATAGTAATCATTCAGTTCAATCATTACCCATTCTGACAGTTCGACTTCTATCTATGCTCCAAATTGATCTGCATAATAAGTTCCTAAATAATGTCCACCAACATCTATTTTTTCTGCAAATGTAACACTGCTGGAATAAGTTTCATTCATGGGTATTCTTACCAATACCACTGACTGACTGATATGCAAACTTCTTGTCAAATGCATTCTCCAACTCTCTTCACTTCCTATTTCTCTGATATGTATAAAAAAGTCTCCATTTCCTACTATTGAATTATGGGAGTGCATTTCACAGTGTCTCACATGTCTATCAATTATAATTTTGCATTGTATTACTTTTGTTTTCTAATAATCACTATGTTGCAACAAAATAGTTTTCACTTGCGATATTTTTATGTCTGGTATCATCACGTTACATTCGTCTGTCTCTAATAATGATAGAGTAGTAACATTTACCTGCTTTGCGGTACAGTCATATCCAATCATTGGCTTTTACTGACATTGTCATTATCAAAAATAACTAGGTGAGTAGAGTTCTAGTTCTTAAGATGCGTGGTTTCCTTACTTTAAGTTTTTCTTCCCTTTCTTTTTTATCACTTCCTCTCCTCGTTAATTTGACTGATTTGGGTATTGAGAATGATCTCATTTCTACATACTCTACCCCATTAGCTTTCTCACCTTCTCAGCTTTCGACATCTGTTCTCTTGTGTTTAGTCCCAAAGCTACATCAAGGGCACATTCCCTCGAAAAAGGTGTGATAGCATGATGCGCACATTGTGACCTCGATTTGATCTCAATTGCATAAGGCAAAATCATTGTACTTTTCCTTGTATAATACTTTATGCATTCTGCTACTTCCTCATTCTTCACATAAATTTTCTCTGCTTCTCTTAATACTCAATGTAACTTTTCGTGCGATATGCTACAATCCAAACTAGGAGTATTCCATCGTAAACCCATTAATGTTTCTTTGATAAACACATATGGATTTCCTCTGGTTCTAACTCGTAAAAATCATATGGTGGTGCAGCGATCCAATGCTCTATCATCGTCTCATCCATTGACACAATCGCCACATCTATTATTATCGATCTTTCCTTTTTTCCATAGAAGCTTATAATATGTATCACTATGTCAGTATACGTTTTCATTCTGCAACATAAGAAGAGAAGAATGAAAAAAAAAAAATTTCTTATTAATCTTTACATTACCATCTGGTTTAATTTCTTCAATTTTGTAAATCGTACTAACTGGACTTTTACAAGATGCAATTTACATCTACGTGTTGGGGGCAGATAAAGTAGAGTGGCTAAGTACTTTTGTCAATGTACCTATAATTTATGTGGCTAAAATGCATTACATAAATGATCTGGAAAAAAATGAATTAAATGAAAAATTTGGATGCACACATAAAAATGGCCGACGCATGAAAGAGTGATTCAAGTGTCATTGGAGTCCATCAGAAGAGAAATCATTACAGTTGTTCCATCAACTGCAGAGTTTACGGAAAATGTCACCAGGTGATGTCGCTAATCTCGATGCAAATTTTATACTACAATTTGCAAATTCTGAAATTTGCGAAATTTGGTCCAAATTATCAACATAGCTACAAAAAGATAAAAGATTTATCAATTATTTACAATGCGAAGAACATTATACGTCAAATGATGTCATAGAAAATCCTTATAAAAAACAATGTATAAGGTGTCAAGAAGAAAATAAATACAAATTTATATAAAAAAACGTTTATTTCATTTTTCGATTGTATTGATTAATTTAGGACTAAGTTTTTTGAAAATCCCTTCAGCAGCTTCTTTCTCTAGATGTTACATCAATTTTTGTACTTGTCTACTTAATGGCTTATATTCTATGATGCGATCATGAATAATTAGACAATAAGCAGATGTATCAGCAGGAAATTGTTTTGTTGATTCGAATTCCAGTCGAACATCAACATGTCCGGATTTCAAAGACTCGTTTGGAATGCAAGCATAACATATCTAGGTTTTTCGAGTTGTGTTGATGTCTTTACAACCCACACATGTTTTGTTGTCCTTGGAAGCAATATTCATACAATTCCCATGATCTGAAATTCAGGGTTATTGCTGGATCTTTTAAAATGAAATTCATTAAATTTACTTTTCTAATATCTAAGACCGGGATGTGAGGAATTGTCCAGTCGATTTTTATAAGGGGAATTTTTTCATTTGCATCAGCTGAAGCTTGTATCATAGCATTCAGATCTGTATTTGCACGTGTCAATACTAATTCATGTTTTGCATTGACAAGAATCCGCTGATAATCTTCAACGAATCCCAATGACATCTTCAATGGTATAAAAATGTCGAAATTTCCCTCATCATCGTACAACAGTTCATCATCCAATCAGCCGGCATTGTACAAAGAATTTTCCTATCCAGGCTGGAAAGATAAGTTTCCTTTTATGAGACTTGTGAGGTCGACATTTTTGTTGCGATCAATTTTTACGCCATTGAGTTCATATCGAATTTCTTCAAATAAATAGCATATAGCTATATTTCCAAGTTTTGATGAAGCTGCGACTGCTTGGCCATTGAGCTTGGTAAATTTTCCAGTGATGTGTAGAGAACTTTCACTCGGAAGTAAACACAAATCTTGATGTTGGACTGAGATGCGTATTTCATTATTGTCGTTAAATGTTGCAGAAGCGTATGGCTGATGAGCGTGCACTTCATAATGTGAAAACAAATGCACTCTTGGCCCTTATCATTCATCTGAATAGTTTACGAATTGAGAATATATACTTATATTTCAAATCTATACATCAACCAAAGTATTAATTTTTAGAGGAATTACTCAAACCTGTTGAAGGAATGGGTTAGTTTCCTTTCAATGAACACGAACATGTTGGGAAACCTGATCAAGCTAAACCTAATTCAATAATGATCTTCGATGATGTAGCATGCGAGAAGCAAGACAATATGCGTGCATATTTTTGTATGGGACGACACAGGGATGTAGATAGTTTTTATCTCTGTCAAACGTATGCAAGTATTCCTAAACATTTAGTGCGAGAAAATACAAATTTTTTCGTGCTTTTCCGACAAGATGATATGAATCTAAAGCATATTCATGATGATCAGGTAAACACAGACATGTCATTTACAGAATTTCGAGATCTTTGCTCGAAATGTTGGAAGGATAAGTACGGATTTGTAGTTATCGACGAAGATAGTGAAATAAATAGTGGACGTTATAGGAAGGGATTAGATTGCTCCGTTAACATATAAATTAATCGACAAAAAGGAAAACAAATACATTCGAGTAGAGATCATCAAAGTGTCAATATGGAGTTAGCAAAATTGCAGGAAAAAGCGCATATTTGGCATCAAATTGCTAAAGCTAGTGATGCAATACGCCGAAAACGAGAAAAGACCGAACGGGCTATGGATGTAATGTTCAAACCCGTTGTGACTCCTCTGCAAAAATTAGTAGCAAAAGCACCAATTAAAGAGGAGTTTGACGTAACTATTGAAAAAGAATAGCCCATAAAAGAAAAAGCCATGAGTTTTCAAGCAGATGACAATGTCTTTAGTTATAGCATGTACGGTGATATTATGACTGATGATAAGTCTTTTGCATCTACTCAGGGTATGCCAATGAGTTCCGTATCTTAAAAAATTCGATTCTAAACGCCAAGTCAAAGAATTGGACACAAAATTTGGTGTGAGAAAATTAAAAAACCGTTTAATGGTTGGTAATGCCGAAGCGAGATCTGATGATAAATGCATCTATATTGGCAATAACAAATTTCAAAGCACCCCTAGGCTTTTGGAATTATTATTTATGGAATCGCCTGATCCAACAATCACAACAGAGAGTGATGAGAAAACTTATGGGTAAATTTTAGAAAGTAACCATGCATATCATAAGCATACCACTCTAATAAAAGTCTCAGAGAAGATGAATATTCAAAAAAGTATCGAAATATTATAAGCAAATATTTACCGAAAGGTGGAGAAGGTTTGCCCCGATATATGACAAATCATAATCAACCATTAGATGATGTTTATTGAGATGATCCAAATGAACTTGTTGATCGATTGCGACTACTCGTTTCATCACGAGCAGCAGGGAATTTCAGCCATAACGATGAAATAATATCTATAATCGAAGAATTACGTGAAGTTGGAATTATATATTGATTCACTGCTGATCAATAATAACTCATTGATTAATTCGCTTTTGATGGGAAAGGATGAGTGTTGATATTTCCGGACGTCAGTTGACAAGAGATGCACAAAAAAGTGCTATCCAAGGTTCACCTGGCATTGGATTCAAATTAACAATTGACATACAGTATGGTATAAATAATAAAAGATTATGCAACCTTACTGAGTCAGTAGATCCGAATGATGCGGTATCATTGAAGGTTGTTAAGAAAAAAATTGTCCGTTTGAAAAAATTTATCGAAATAGAATCACGTCTTGTAAAATAATTGATTTCAGATTCAGAGAAATCAATTGAAAGAAATACTGAAAAAATCAAGACTCTTGATGTTTAAGTTGAACAGCATATAGAATCTTCCCAAGAATATCGAAAAATTTTACGAGAAGAATTGAATAAAACAATTGAACTTCATGAATCAGATCGATTGCGTGCATAAAAAAGAGCAAATCGTAAACATAGACAACGTAAACAAGGCATAGACATCGTGAACAATCGTACATAGACTTGATTGGCACGTTTTTGTAATATTCTTTCTACTAAATCTATGTCAGGATATTGCACTCGAGTTAATTCTTTCTCGTAAAATCCACCTTCTATTATCTGATTTTGATAATCAGTCAATTTATATGTTACAAGGTGAGTATTCTCTACTTTGCTTACAGTAAAGATTTCAGTTGTCTATTTAGGAGTATAACCTTTTTCAAATATATGACGATATTTACTTATGCGAAGTTTATCACCAATGTTGAATTTATTCCTCTTTTTCGTAAATTGTCATCATTGCAGCAGTGACATCTTTACTATTCTTCGTTTTTATTGGTACAGCCCAAGCATACTTTAAAAAATTATCAATAGCTGTCAGCAAATATTGATACCAATTATTGTAGGATTTATATGCTGAAATATCGACGAGATCAGCTTGCCATGTTTCATCTGGACCGCGTATATTCACACGGCGTCGTTGGTAATTTCTTCTGACCTGTCTATGTAGTTCTTCTGTAATTTGTCTTTTTTCTTTGTTCATGTTGCTGCTGCTGAGTTCTGAGCTAGGAACTTTTGTATATTCTTTTCCAACGTTTTTATAACTCCAGCTCCATCCTTTTTTTCCAATCGTCCCAGAACAGCATATCCATATTTTTTCGTTTTCACAAGTCTCAATTCACTGACTTTGTAGATTGTATCAGATCGTAGAGTAGCAGATCGGTTTACTTGTGATAGATCCATTTTTCTATATCATAAAGAAATGTCAGTTATGTAACACACAGAATTATCCACTTTAGACTAACCTCTTATTGTAAAAGCTCCTTTACTAGCTTATTGAGCACAGATGTATTTTCAGGACTGAAGAAAATTATTGTAGGTCCCGACTTTTATATCGTAAATCCCCACTCTAAGAGCATGCGCGAACAATTTAAAACTTGTTCATGACGTCATAAAACTATGCAAAAGATGATGCAATAAAACAGGTTTGTGGCATCATTACACAGCCTAAACTTGTCGATAACGTAACCATCTTCTACGCAGTTACATGACGAAATTTCGTAGAATTGTTTGTATGCATGTGTAAACTTGCCTATGATGTCATTGCGCAGTGAAGAAACAGTATCGATGAACTGAGTCGGTAAAATAAAGACATTCTACGAAAATTCTACAAGAAACTACAATTATCGACTGCCAGAAACACCGTTGGTAAAACAGAGAAAAATTGCGCAAAATCCTAAGTTATCGACTGTAGGTAAAACAGAGATGCCGACTATCAGTAATTTGGCGGTAAGCTTGGTCAGTAAAACAGAGCAGTCGGTAATTTGACATGGACTCAAACCTCGATCTGTTCTATCGGGGGGGGGGGGGGGAGGCACTACTAGTATATCTACTGCTATTAATTTCACTTTTTTCTTCAATATCTTCAGTACTCGATACTACTTTATGAATTTTAGAATCACTATGAGATTCAGGTGGCTCCTCTGCAACAATCTCCTTGAGAGCAAAATCATCTTTACTAGGATCATGATCAGCTTTGAATTGCTCATTAGCAGCCTCTCCCTTTCTCTTGGGAAAATAAACTAACACCTCCCTTCTGGACGATAATCTTTATTATTAAAATCATCAATTTTACCTGAACTATCAGAGTTAACCTTCGGTGGGCTTCTTTTTTTAATCTCCTTTGAGAAACTAATTTTTTTACCTTTTTTTCGACTTTGCGCTTGAGTTAAGATGAATTTATCATCCTGAGGCTGAGCTTTACTGTCACTTGCTCGTGATGATTCAGACAGTACTTCCTCTATGGTCGACTGGCTTATATCTTTGGATATCCCTTTTGTTCTCTCCACATCTCTCTTGCTTTGAGCGTGATAACTAGAATATTACTAACCTAAACCTCTTTAGCCTGAATTTTGTAATCGTTTGGTGCCTCAGCAACATCGATTTTTCGAGTTTCCTGAAGCCGATTCTGTGATAACGCATCAACATTCACATTGATTTTCTTTGCTTTATGTATTACCTCAAATTCATATTCGTCCAATTTCAATCTCCATATAGTTAATCGAGACGATCGATCTTTCGAAGTCTTCAACCAAACTAGAGGCTTATGATCTGTAACAATAATGAACTTTCTTCCATACCAATACAGCCTAAATTGTTGTACTGAATCAAAAATTGCTAAAGCTTCTCTTCCATACGTACTATACTTTTTCTCAGCATCTTTTAATTTTCTAGAGGTATACGCTGAAAGTCTATCTTTTCCCAATGAATCTTGACTTACAAATCCTGCTATTGATATGCCATAAGCATCAGTAGTAATTATAAATGGTTGAGACATATCTGGATATTGCAATACTATTATCGGCGCGTAAAGTACTGGCCCCTCACTTTGAATGAGCGTAAAAAAAAAACTAAGCACTCGATGGAGTTGAATCAAAAGTACATATTAAGGTAAAGCGATTCTACATTACGTGTCCAAATTTGAGATTAATCGGTTGATAACTTTGCCCGTTATCTGACGTGAAAGGTCAAAAAATAGCGTTTTTGTGACAATATTTTAATAAGGGTAAAATCAAACGACTGTAGCGTCATTAATATTTGATCAATCGAGTTGCAAATTTTATCATAGTTTCCAGTAACGTTTCTCAACAACATCGCGGTGGAAAAAATGATTTATCTCAATTAGAAATCTATTTATCAAATTAAATATCCACGAACACTATTTCGAGAACGAAAACAGATATGAGAACGAGATAAAGTCCAATAGACGAAGAAAAAAATTAACATCCATATCCACAATTCAAAAAATTAGTAAAAATAAAATTCGCGAAAATAACAGAGTTTTAAAAAATGATGCAGGTGTTTATGACACTCATTACCGTTGGAGCTTAACGCCCGTAAGCCTATTCATTGACGATGTAGACACAAGACAGGATTATCGATAGAAAAAAATTTTATGTGTGCACTTCGGTAAAACATATGTACACGAAAAAGCGTAGGAATGAATAAATTTTCAGAGGGGCCCGAAAAACTTACAAACTGCAAAAACGAAATACATTCGAAACTTAAACAGTCCATCGTGATCCCAGAACGTGATCTCGAGAACTTTAAAAATTAATATCTTTATTATTTATTGATATTAACGAACAAAAATTGCTAGAAAGGTTTATAATCGTACACTTAACAATGCGGAATAATTAATTTTATTTAAAAATAATATTTGACGTCCCAAAATAATTTTTGAGAGCGTCAACTTGCCCAAGTTGGTCCCAGAACTTCATCTCGAGAACTTTAAAAATTAATATCTTTATTATTTATTGATATTAACGAACAAGAATTGCTAGAAAGGTTTATAATCGTACACTTAACAATGCAAAATAATTAATTTTATTTATAAATAATATTTGACGTCCCAAAATAATTTTTAAGAGCGTCAACTTGCCCAAGTTGGTCCCAGAACTTCATCTCGAGAACTTTAAAAATTAATATCTTTATTATTTATTGATATTAACAAACAAAAATTGCTAGAAAGGTTAATAATCGTACACTTAACAATGCGGAATAATTAATTTTATTTATAAATAATATTTGACGTCCCAAAATAATTTTTGAGAGCGTCAACTTGCCCAAGTTGGTCCCAGAACTTCATCTCGAGAACTTTGAAAATTAATATCTTTATTATTTATTGATATTAACAAACAAAAATTGCTAGAAAGGTTAATAATCGTACACTTAACAATGCGGAATAATTAATTTTATTTATAAATAATATTTGACGTCCCAAAATAATTTTTGAGAGCGTCAACTTGCCCAAGTTGGTCCCAGAACTTCATCTCGAGAACTTTAAAAATTAATATCTTTATTATTTATTGATATTAACGAACAAGAATTGCTAGAAAGGTTTATAATCGTACACTTAACAATGCGAAATAATTAATTTTATTTATAAATAATATTTGACGTCCCAAAATAATTTTTGAGAGCGTCAACTTGCCCCAGTTGGTCCCAGAACTTCATCTCGAGAACTTTAAAAATTAATATCTTTATTATTTATTGATATTAACAAACAAAAATTGCTAGAAAGGTTTATAATCGTACACTTAACAATGCGGAATAATTAATTTTATTTAAAAATAATATTTGACGTCCCAAAATAATTTTTGAGAGCGTCAACTTGCCCAAGTTGGTCCCAGAACTTCATCTCGAGAACTTTAAAAATTAATATCTTTATTATTCATTGATATTAAGAAGCGAAAATTGCTAAGAAGGTCCATAATTGTACACTTAACAATGCAAAATAATTAATTTTATTTATAAATAATATTTGACGTCCCAAAATAATTTTTAAGAGCGTCAACTTGCCCAAGTTGGTCCCAGAACTTTATCTCGAGAACTTTAAAAATTAATATCTTTATTATTTATTGATATTAACGAACAAGAATTGCTAGAAAGGTTTATAATCGTACACTTAACAATGCGGAATAATTAATTTTATTTAAAAATAATATTTGACGTCCCAAAATAATTTTTGAGAGCGTCAACTTGCCCAAGTTGGTCCCAGAACTTCATCTCGAGAACTTTAAAAATCAATATCTTTATTATTCATTGATATTAAGAAGCGAAAATTGCTAGAAAGGTTAATAATCGTACACTTAACAATGCGGAATAATTAATTTTATTTATAAATAATATTTGACGTCCCAAAATAATTTTTGAGAGCGTCAACTTGCCCAAGTTGGTCCCAGAACTTCATCTCGAGAACTTTAAAAATTAATATCTTTATTATTTATTGATATTAACGAACAAAAATTGCTAGAAAGGTTTATAATCGTATATTAAAGAATTCGAAATAATTAATTTTATTTATAAATAATATTCGACGTCCCAAAATAATTTTTGAGAGCATCAACTTGCCCAAGTTGGTCCCAGAACTTAATCTCGAGAACTTTAAGAATTAATATCTTTATTATTTATTGATATTAACAAACAAAAATTGCTAAGAAGGTTCATAATTGGATATTAAAGAATGCGAAACAATTAATTTTATTTATAAATAATATTTGACGTCCCAAAATAATTTTTTAGAGCGTCAACTTGCCCAAGTTGGTCCCAGAACTTCATCTCGAGAACTTTAAAAATTAATATCTTTATTATTTATTGATATTAACAAACAAAAATTGCTAGAAAGGTTTATAATCGTACACTTAACAATGCGGAATAATTAATTTTATTTATAAATAATATTTGACGTCCCAAAATAATTTTTAAGAGCGTCAACTTGCCCAAGTTGGTCCCAGAACTTCATCTCGAGAACTTTAAAAATTAATATCTTTATTATTTATTGATATTAAGAAGCGAAAATTGCTAAGAAGGTCTATAATTGTACACTTAACAATGCAAAATAATTAATTTTATTTATAAATAATATTTGACGTCCCAAAATAATTTTTGAGAGCGTCAACTTGCCCAAGTTGGTCCCAGAACTTCATCTCGAGAACTTTAAAAATTAATATCTTTATTATTTATTGATATTAACAAACAAAAATTGCTAAGAAGGTTTATAATCGTACACTTAACAATGCGGAATAATTAATTTTATTTATAAATAATATTCGACGTCCCAAAATAATTTTTAAGAGCGTCAACTTGCCCAAGTTGGTCCCAGAACTTCATCTCGAGAACGTTAAAAATTAATATCTTTATTATTTATTGATATTAACAAACAAGAATTGCTAGAAAGGTTTATAATCGTACACTTAACAATGCGAAATAATTGATTTTATTTATAAATAATATTTGACGTCCCAAAATAATTTTTGAGCGCGTCAACTGGTCCACGTTGATACGAGAGCGCGATTTTTGTTTCTTTGAAACTTCACAGCTTATTTATTTATCAGAATCAAGAAAAGATATCTAATCAGAGTATAGAGAATAACCTGATTAACAATATAGAACTCTTAACTTGTCATAAACATAATTTTTGTTATCCCTGAATAACTTTTAAGAGCGTCACTTCGTATACGTTGCTACAAGAGCGCAAGTTCTTTCAAGTTCATCACTTTATTCGTGGGTGTGAGCCTATAAAAATTGATTACTATACTATGGGGCGTCATATTAGTGATGTGGCGTGGATTGTTATTTCAAATAAATATTCTTCTCTTGAAAAAATTTACAGGTCATCTATGTAGCCTTGTGTATCGTATTGTTCTATTTTTCAAGTACTTTCATTACTTGCCGTATTCTTAGGGTCGTTTTCTCCAGGTATGCGTTCTTTAATTTGTCTTTATAAATTTTTAACGACACAAGAATCGCGCTCTTGTATCAACTTGAGCAAGTTGACGCTCTCAAAAATTATTTTGGGACGTCAAATATTATTTCTAAATGGAATTAATCGTTTCGCATTTTTCAGTATTCGATTATGAACCTTCTTAGCAATTTTCGTTCGTTAATATCAATAAATAATAAAGATATTAATTTTCAAAGTTCTCGAGATCACGTTCTGGGACCAACTTGGGCAAGTTGACACTCTTAAAAATTATTTTGGGACGTCAAATATTATTTATAAATAAAATCAATTGTTTCGCATTCTTTAATATCCAATGATGAACCTTCTTAGCAATTTTCGTTCGTTAATATCAATAAATAATAAAGATATCAATTTTTAACGTTCAGGAGATCACGTCCTGGGACCAACTTGGGCAAGTTGACGCTCTAAAAAATTATTTTGGGACGTCAAATATTATTTATAAATAAAATTAATTGTTTCGCATTCTTGAATATCCAATTATGAACCTTCTTAGCAATTTTTGTTCGTTAATATCAATAAATAATAAAGATATTAATTTTTAACGTTCACGAGATCACGTCCTGGGACCAACTTGGGCAAGTTGACGCTCTAAAAAATTATTTTGGGACGTCAAATATTATTTATAAATAAAATTTATTGTTTCGCATTCTTGAATATCCAATTATGAACCTTCTTAGCAATTTTTGTTCGTTAATATCAATAAATAATAAAGATATTAATTTTTAAAGTTCCCGAGATGAAGTTCTGGGACCAGTTTGGGCAAGTTGACGCTCTAAAAAATTATTTTGGGACGTCAAATATTATTTATAAATAAAATTAATTATTCCGCATTGTTGAGTGTACGATTATAAACCTTTCTAGCAATTCTTGTTCGTTAATATCAATAAATAATAAAGATATTAATTTTTAACGTTCACGAGATCACGTTCTGGGACCAACTTGGGCAAGTTGACGCTCTCAAAAATTATTTTGGGACGTCAAATATTATTTATAAATAAAATTAATTATTTTGCATTGTTAATTGTGCGATTATAAACCTTCTCAGCAATTTTTGTTTGTTAATATCAATAAATAATAAAGATATTAATTCTTAAAGTTCTCGAGATTAAGTTCTGGGACCAACTTGGGCAAGTTGATGCTCTCAAAAATTATTTTGGGACGTCAAATATTATTTATAAATAAAATTAATTATTCCGCATTGTTAAGTGTACGATAATAAACCTTTCTAGCAATTCTTGTTCGTTAATATCAATAAATAATAAAGATATTAATTTTTAAAGTTCTCGAGATGAAGTTCTGGGACCAACTTGGGCAAGTTGACGCTCTTAAAAATTATTTTGGGACGTCAAATATTATTTATAAATAAAATTAATTATTTCGCATTGTTGAGTGTACGATTATAAACCTTTCTAGCAATTCTTGTTCGTTGATATCAATAAATAATAAAGATATTAATTTTCAAAGTTCTCGAGATCACGTTCTGGGACCAGTTTGGGCAAGTTGACGCTCTCAAAAATTATTTTGGGACGTCAAATATTGTTTTTAAATAAAATTAATTATTCCGCATTGTTAAGTGTACGATTATAAACCTTTCTAGCAATTTTTGTTTGTTAATATCAATAAATAATAAAGATATTAATTTTTAAAGTTCTCGAGATCACGTTCTGGGATCACGATGGACTGTTTAAGTTTCGAATGTATTTCGTTTTTGCAGTTTGTAAGTTTTTCGGGCCCCTCTGAAAATTTATTCATTCCTACGCTTTTTCGTGTACATATGTTTTACCGAAGTGCACACATAAAATTTTTTTCTATCGATAATCCTGTCTTGTGTCTACATCGTCAATGAATAGGCTTACGGGCGTTAAGCTCCAACGGTAATGAGTGTCATAAACACCTGCATCATTTTTTAAAACTCTGTTATTTTCGCGAATTTTATTTTTACTAATTTTTTGAATTGTGGATATGGATGTTAATTTTTTTCTTCGTCTATTGGACTTTATCTCGTTCTCATATCTGTTTTCGTTCTCGAAATAGTGTTCGTGGATATTTAATTTGATAAATAGATTTCTAATTGAGATAAATCATTTTTTCCACCGCGATGTTGTTGAGAAACGTTACTGGAAACTATGATAAAATTTGCAACTCGATTGATCAAATATTAATGACGCTACAGTCGTTTGATTTTACCCTTATTAAAATATTGTCACAAAAACGCTATTTTTTGACCTTTCACGTCAGATAACGGGCAAAGTTATCAACCGATTAATCTCAAATTTGGACACGTAATGTAGAATCGCTTTACCTTAATATGTACTTTTGATTCAACTCCATCGAGTGCTTAGTTTTTTTTTTACGCTCATTCAAAGTGAGGGGCCAGTACTTTACGCGCCGATAATAGTGCCGTACATAATGCTTCTTTTGAAGCTTCGAATGCATTCCCTTGTTTCCCTCCCCACTGAAATGTGACCCCATTCTTGGTCAAATTAATCAATGGTTTAGATATTTGAGAGAATTTTTAAATTAATCTTCTATAACATCCTGCTAGTAGGGAATTTTTGTACTGCTTCGATTTTCTGTGGATTAGGTTTTACTCCATACATACTCAATATGTGACCCAAATAACATACCTCCCCATAAAAATATTCTCATTTTGCTGGTTCACCAGTTACTACATGCACTGAATTTCGCCTGTCCTTGTAACCTCTTTTTGACGTACTTGTTCGTTCACTTCGCAATTCTTTCATCAACTTAATTTCTTTTTCTAATTGAATTAAATCTTGAATCGTATTGACTGAATCTTTATTTTTTGGTGCTTTTAATTCATATGCAGGCTTTAATTTACTGATTAAACGCTTAACTGCATCTGTTTCTATTTCTTCCATTGTTGATAGGCGTGCTTCTACTGTCATCTAATTAGTATCAGTTGGTTCAATAATTCTTTCACTTAGCTCTTTGGCTTGATTCGTACATGACACCATGCCTTCATTTCCTTTTTGATGTATTTTGACTAATTCTCCATGTAACATATATCGATTTCGCGCTATGGTACTTACATAAAGAATCTATGCTCTGAATTTCTCACCCTTCCAGTGTTTGTCGTGCTTCACTTTGCACTCTTCCACGCACTATCTGCACAAAATATTCTTCTGAATTTGGTGGTAACATCTTCTTTGCACTTTTACACCCACTTATGAAATCTCTAATTGGAATATTATGCCTATCAAACTTTGGTATCAATTCCATAGCATATTTGAAAGACGTAGAAGGAGCCGTCACTTGAGGCGCATTGCCCCCTTGCACTGCACTGAATGTCTCACCTTTTTCTCCACGAGTATTTATTTGATCTTCAGGCAAACTGACAGTTCTTAAACGTTTTCTACCTTAAGGACTCTCTCCTTTTTCTGAATCATCGTTAGTAGAGGGACCTTCAAATTGTTCTTGTAATTTTTTATTTTTGTTATCTAATTCTCCGATTTTCTTTACTAATGATTCCCTTGCATCTTTATTACGAGCTCCATCAGATTTTCTGGCTTCATGTATTTGTTGTATTAATCCTCAATTTTGTTCTTTCTCTTTACACAGTACCTTATTTAATTTTTCTGTTTTTTCTGGGCGTTTTCTAATTTCTTCTGTTTCCCCTTGACTCAGCAACTTATTTTCCTGCAACGTAGTTTCAAATAATTCAATTTTTTCTTGCTGTTCTTCTATAACCTGATCTGATATTTCACTTAATTTTTTATACTTTTCTAGCTCTTTGATTTATTTTTTTAGTTCAGCTTGTTCTCTTTTAGCCAATTCTTTTTGCTCTTTACGTCGTTCCATCTCTTGTATTCGCTGCTCTATTAATTTTTCTTGTAATTTTGCCGTCTTGGCAGTCGAACTACGTGTGTCTGGCATTTTACTCTCCTTTCATCACTAGGGCTTCTTTCTTACCATAATTCATGATTTCTTTGATTTTTTTCTTTGCTATCCTACTTCTGACACCAAAATTTATGTTTCGTCCCGTAACTGAATAGTGGTGTCTTAGTTTGAGTACAATAAAAGAACTTTACTTATTTTTCGGAGAGCAGAGACCTCGCTTTATTTAGTGATGATTAAGGAGATTCAGGTAAATTCAGGTTTGAATAATATCACTAAAGTCAATATGACATTTAACTACTTATAGTTCTACACAAAATATCAAGCAGGCCAAATTATACAACAAAGTAATGTCAGATAAACTGCTCACATTGGCTTTCAACGAGTATCGTAGGTAATAGATAATGTATTCTATACTATTCCGTTATTCGACTGTGCAAGTTTTCGATTTTTTAAAAATAGAAAACATTCAGAAACAAAAATGTTGTACTAAATTAGTAAACTAGTTAGGCACCCGCCGTGTAAAATAATGGGAACGCATTTTATTACACAGTACCTCATGGATAGTGTAGAAACCTTTGTTATGACAGATTTACAGATCAACTGACAAATTTACAGAATAGAAAAAATCCCAAACGCACATAATTCTTTTAATTTACTGTAAGAGAAGAGATCGGATATCAGTTATATTACATACAATAACTAGTATCATTAGTTATAAGTTTAAATTTCAATTTATCGTCAATAGAAAATCGAGCATTATTTTCCCATATAGATTTTACCATTAAATTTTATCGTACGACTTGCGGAGCGGCCGGTATCAGCTAGGCATTATACAAATCTCAGAAAAAAATTATTGATTGTGATTATTCATGTTTGATAGATTTCGAAGACTTCTGCACTAGTTCCATACAATAAAATTTTTAAAGCAATCGAAAAATGGCGTCACATCGATTGCTTCAAATCACTAATTTTTTAGATAGAAGACTTTTGTTAGCGCTATTTTAAAAGTAATAAAAAGTACTTTGAGCGTAGTTTTGAGTTGCCTGACTATCTTTTTAAAAAAGTATATTTATTTTAAATAATGAATTCAAAGGATTTTAATAGGAATTCATTAATGACATTGTATGTACATTCATTTTGATATAAAAAAAATTATCAGTCAATCATAACAATTAAAACAATATTGCATTGTAAACATTTATGCGATGTTGTTTTTATCTTCAAAACACTTTTTTCTTTATTCAGCCATGAAGCTTATTTTAATGTATAGTAATATGAACTTACCAATATCCTCTAGCTTACAAGGCAACCTCGCGAGGTGGTCACCGCCGATTTAGCTAAGGCTTCTATATAATAATCTACGTCGAAAATGATGGACCACGTATTTTTTTTCTGCGGAAAAACGGTTTGTAGGGGTGAAAATCACCCCCAAAGTGGACACCCTATGTAGGTGATTTTTAACTTTCACATATTTCTAATCGATATTTTCCAAAACGACTTTAACTCGAAAACTATCAATCATTTTTTAATGGGACCAATTTTAATCAGAAGAGAATAAAAAAATTACGAGATACATGTCTTGGTAACTTTCGAAATAACATCAAAATCGACGCCAAAAAAAGTTCCTTCTTTCCCAAATTCGTATCAAAATAACGAAGATGGATCAATTATTCATTGTGTGTATTACATATATGGTAATCATTGTGAGAATGTTCAAGACACAATGATTTTTAATACCAGGCGCAACGGATAATTGCAATATTTTTACATTCTGGAATTTCACAATGAGACTTACACTTATCTCCAAATGCAAAATTGACTGAATTTTCAAATGCATCTGGTTTAAGAAATGTATAATTTCTTTTGAACCATGAATTACGAAAAAGATTAATGTATTGTGAACACGAGATTTGATTATGAGTCAGTGATTGTAATTTAATAATATTGTTCCTCAAGTGTAAATTTAAATTATTGCCTCGTAATAGGACACTGTCTAAAAAATGTCTTATGAAATTTTTCCATATTCTAAACCCAAAAACATTTAATGGTTGAATTTGTCCAGTAGCTCTTTAAGAAATAATCATTATCTCAACTTCTTTTTCCGGTGGTTTGATAGCCGTGGCAGCTTCAGGACAATGACCAGTCCACGAATCAATTGAAAGTCAACTTTTTTTTCCAACATTTGAAAAAAATACATCCGTCAACCAGATTTTGAACCGTTCTAGAAAAGATTGGTATTTGAACTTCCAGCATACATTACATAATTGAATATTTGAATTAAATTTTTTACCTGAAGTGAGTTTTTTCAGATTTCGATATTTCTACGTGTACATTATCTGGCCTAAAAAGCGATGCTTCTACCCGTGGACCAAGTTTCCCAGTTGGTTCCTTCAACACACGATAAAGGGGAGTCAAAAGTTTTTTATCAGCTGATATGGTCGGTTGTATAGTATAACGATGAGTTGTCGAAGAAACTGATTAAACTGTGTACTCTATTTTTTTTCTCGTTCTGGAGCTAAAGTCTTCTCTGAATGTACTTCTAATTGGAAGCTACTTTGATCAGAATTATATATGTTGTTTAAACCATATAATTGAATCTTCGATTTCACATTATCAATATATGTTTCTAATGTTTGTTTTAGAATTTTACGATCTTCAATAATTTAAACATTAATCAAGTTTGCTTTCTAGCAAGAATTTCAAAGTAGAGAAAGAATAATTATCATTTGTTAAGACATGATAGAAAAAATGCAACTTAGGAATTATATCATTGTACCAATATTTCAAAATAGGATTTTATATTATTCAAAAGGAGAACATTAGAATGATTTCTATAGGAAATCGATGGATTCAAAAAGAATATACGACATAGAAAATATATTCTCTACTGCAAATCCTCTAGGAAAAATTAAAGTGTTTAGTGATTAGTCACTTGAAGTGTTTAATAATTCATGATGTTTATGATATCATATATTTTGTTTACTGTTTTATTTTTTTTGTGTGTAATTCAATAATTTTTGTGAAATAAATTTTTCTTTTTAGGGGACTCGAACCTACGATCGTCTCCGTGCACCCAACTGAAATCTACGTTTTCTAAATTAGATATAAGCTAATGTAAACATATTTTCGTTACGTTGCTGAACATAAAAAAAAAAAAAGGTCTGAGCACACTTGGTCTGTGCTAACACGACGAACTTTCCATTATTAATCGTTCCTAACAAATTCATATTGTTATAAACAATACAAAATTATAAAAAGTCATTTCTCATCATGAATAACATTATATTGTATAAAAATCATCCAAATCCATGGGATATACGCATAAATTAGTTGATAAATACAATTTTCAATTGTTTATAACAAATTGATATTGTTGTAAACAATTTGTAATTGTTAAAATGTCATATCTCATCATAAATCATATTATTTTGTTAAGAACATCTGAATCCATGTGATACATGTATTAGTAAATAAGAGAATACAATTTTTTATTGTTTATAACGAATCCATATTGTTACAAATAATGCATAATTTTTAAAAGTCATGTTCCGTCGTTAATAATTCTATCTCGTTGAAAGAATCCATATCGGTGCGAAATTCGCATTAGTTAATTGATAAAAACGATTCTTCATTTTTTATAACCAATTCCCATTGTTATAAAGAATACGTAATCGTTGATGGACCTATTTAGTTGTGAACAATGATGTTTAGATAACATCAAGTTAATTTTCAAATGACATTGTTATTCTTTTGCTTAGAAGTATTTACATAATTAATCTTGGCATTTATTCATTATTAGTTTCTTTGTTATAAAAAAAAACCGGTTGGAGGAAATTCGTTTAAATTCCGTCCAGATCTTCGTTATAACAATATCTTTCGAAAAATTCTTAGTTGAAGTCGATATCTCAATCCGTTTTTAAGATATCGAAAACGAAAAAAATGCTGATGTCCATCCATACATACATACGTACGTACACACACACTCACATCATTCGAAAAATTTTTCAGTGTGCTTGAAATATCTTGAAACGGGAAAATATGATAAAAATTTACAAATTGATAACAAAATCTTTCTTCTCTGAGTATTAGATATCCATAGCCAACAATAAAGTGAACTTAAAATTCTCTAACAATTCAGATACACAGCTAGTTTTGAAACTGTAAAATATCTGTATGTAACAAATGTTACTCGGAATTAGTGAGATATGTAATATAACATTCAAAGAACAGTTGCATAGCAAATGTAATATAATATAGAGATTACAATGTTACATCATAAAAGCATATCATTAAATAACAAAAAATATATACTACTAGTATAATACTATTATATAACATGGGTACAACATATATGTAACGATAACATTACGGTTAGATAACTACGTTATATGACTACAACGTCACATGACGAATTATTTTCCCATTGGAATCTACCAAATCCTATAGAAACTGCTTCTCCTCTAACATATTGAATTCGACTGCATCCTATTGGATGATATTACCCACATAGCACCAGTATCTGAAAATCATCTATTAGATATCTTTTTCCAGATATCTATTAGATATCCAAAAAATGATATCTATAAGATAATCTAATCTAGAAATATCTTCTGCAGACGTCTTAAAGATATCTTTCAGATCTTTTAATTCAGAAGTATAAAAAATCACCTTAATTCAATATGCGTTCAATGTTGGCAATTCGATTATAATCACATACATTGTTGCGGATGTTTTCTTGCAATTTTAGGATTATCTGATTATAAAAAGATACATATATATCTGTATATACTATAGTATTTTACTATGAACACGTGTATGTCAACGTACTTTCCTCACCTATACGGAATTTAGCATACCCACACAGCAAAAGTATTCGAAAGATATCTGTTTTCAAAAATTTTTTTAGATTGACTAGTAGATTCCCGTGACTTCGTCCGCATAATGTGCATCATTACGTTACATAATAATAAACTGATTTGGAATGTTTTTACAGAATCCCAAATGCCGATTGTAGTGTCATAGTGTTTATAGTGTACGTCTTTTTTATAACGCATATAACAAATCGAGAATTGTTAAACAAAAAAAATAGGTCCCAATACATTTTACTTGGTTCGGAACATTACTTTAGTGAAAGAAAAAATTACGCGTTGGAAAAACTCAAATACGTTGAATAGATCCCGTTTTTCATTGTTTATAAAAAATTTAATTGTTATTAACAAAAAGGAATAGGTTCCTAGACATTTTACACAGTTTTTAACTTTATTCTAGTAAAAAAAAAAAATTCGTGTTGGACGAACTTCAATATACTACATAGATCCCGTTTTTAATTGTCTATAACAAATCTAAATGTTATTAACAAAAAGAAATAGCTTTCTAGACATTTTTCATGGTTCGTAACTTTATTCTGGTTGAAGGAAAAAAAAAAACTCAAATATACTGAAAAAATTTTGTTTTCTATTGTTTATAACAAATTTGATTGTTATAAACAAAAAGAGTAAGTTTCTATGCTGTCTATATCGATTGTAACTTTATTTTACCAAAAGAAGAAATTACGCGATGGAAAAGCTCGAATATGTTAAGTAGATCCCGTTTGCCATTGTTTATAACAAATGCAATTAAATTTCTCATTAAATTACAACGAATGAATAGCTTTAGTCATATAAATAGACGATTCGGAAATAGCATCTTAGGTTTTCCAGTTTGGCACAGTGGTCAAGGTTCAAGTCTACGGTTACAAAGGTTCCAGAATCGAGTCTACAGCAGTTTCAGTGATTATCTCAAAAGTTATTTTCACCATTAATAATGAAACAATTATAATCGAATTATATTTTTTTTTAATAATTAGTCTACAATTTATCAAAATTTTTGTTTTAATTCATATTATTGTAATCGACAAATCATTTACTGCTTTTGAATTGGATGTCTTTTTTTCATCCGAAAAATGATATCTTATAGCTCTCGAAAAACAGCGTATAACACGTCTTACGGATATCTTACAGATATCTTTCAGAGACATTTGAATGCTATTTAGATACTTTTTCAGATATCCAGCTCTGGGTGAAGATATCTATCAGAAATCTTTTAGACATCTTTTTGCTGGATGGGTAATGTATGAAAATAAAATTAAATATATTATTTTCCTATCAAATTCTACCGAATCCTATAGAAACTATTCAAAGTAAAATCTGATGTTCTATAGTATTTTCGTATTTCCGATTCGATTACCAGTTTCCTTTTTAAACTTTTATAATCCTATTCAAATTTTTTCATAGGAAAAATCAAAATTCTATGAGATTATAATATTATTTTTTAATTTCGATTAAAAACTAGAGTTTCCTATTGGACTTCTATCATACGCACATTTTTTTCTGACTAATCCTATTCGAATTCTTTGTTTCCTATTAAAATCTTTCAAAAAGTCTGTAGGATTTTGCATGTTTCAATGGGACTGATTAAGCTGGGTAACTAATAAATATCTAGTTAACACTACATACATACGTCACGTTAATTATTACATATAATATTATAGTTATCAAGTGCCATCTGCATCTAGTATTAATTAGCTAGATTAGATAAATCATTTGTTATCAAAATAATTATATATAATGTAGTGATTGTATATATTTTAATATCATATGATTTTATATATATATATATATATATATATATATATATATATATATATATATATATGTTTACAGACGTGGTATTTTATATTCATATAAAATATCACATATGAGTTATCGTTGAAAGAATCTGTATATTATGACTATTTCGTTTTTGGAAGTAACACGTTTGTATTGTTTACAATGAGCGCGTTAAGTTCTTGGAACGCTATAACGAAAATTTGAGACAAAAAGACGATCGATATTGAGAATCGTTATACTAAGCGGTTAGGTCTCTGTGAGTTGTCAACGCAAACGGATCTTGAAAAAAAATTTTTATCGGTTGCATAATTTGTGAAAGTTATATAAATATGTGATTGTAGAATCATGACGTCTAATAAAAGTATTCAATATTATATATTGCAGTTTTTTGAAGAAGAGACAATTTATGGCAAATCTCCTGTAGATATTGTGCCTAGTAAATGGATATTTTTAGATGAAGATTTGAATTTAGTCACTAAATTTATGCCACCACTATTCACAACAAAGAAGAAAAATCTTCTAGGTCAAATGATTTCAAATCAATATGATGCCCCGACTCAATGGAAAACATATAAAATGAAAAAATTTAATGAATAATTATTATTGAATTTATGAGGATTGAATATAATTAAACCAAGTTACTTTAATATAATTTTTAGAAACTGTCGCAGAAGCAGAAACTAATCTATGGCAGTATGAAAATGAAAATTACTGCTTTTCAACAGATTGTGAGGCAGAAAAGGGTAGAGACAAAAATCAAAACCTAGCTAAGACTGAAGTTGAATCAATAAAAGTGACCACATTAGAAGAAGATACAATGCTACTACCTGATAGTGACTCTTCAAGGAGTGGTGAGTAATAAAATATTAACCATAATTTATGAACTAATAATAAAGTAAAGTACTTGTAGCTTTAATGTATATAAAAAATTCGTGTACTTATAGATTCAGATGATCAGCCGTCTACTTTGAAAGTGAATAAGAATGTAAATTTAACAAAAGGCAAATCAAACTCAAAAAATCGAAAGAAAACTACTGCAAAAAATCAAATGATAATTTTTATTACAAATATCTTCTGAGTGCCCTACTGATAATGAAAGTCAAGAGCGTAAGTCAATTTAATATTTTTAAGACCATATATTTTATATTTTTAAAATTATGAATAGATTGTTGCATTGTAGACAAAAGTATGTCAGAAAATAAACCAACACGTGCAAAACGTTAACATCGGTCAGTTACTGTCATGACGGATAATGGTATTTAAACTGATAAAATGTCATCTACTGCATGAATTAAATACTTTTTTTTTTTATGTATATCTCTTTAGGATAATCTCTGCAATTACAAATCAATTTCTTTTCAGATAAGATGAAAATTTTTGAGGTATTAGGGCTGGTTGTCGTCAATTAAGAAAATATACAACGAGATGTAAAGAAATTATCGCATAAATTAGATAACTACATTCAAATGAATAAAAAAGATAACTACAAAAATGGACGTTCTCCATGGATGACTCAAAAAAATCTAAAGTGGTCTTTAAAAAAAAAGAAGATTTTGTTCTTTTATGTGATTTACTCTTAACAAACGAAGAAATTGAAAATGATCTTGTAAGTATAATTTGTTTTTATCAAAATCAATAACAAAAAAAATGTTAAAATTACTGCTTGGATTATTTATTGCAGAAAGCGCGAATGGATTTCATTATTGATTGTGACAATTATAGTTCTAAAAATATACTAGCTATGGTTCGAAAATTTTTCCACCAAGATTTAGAAAATAAGTTTACAGTTTTTAAACCTGTTTCTGGAAAAGAGTTGATGAAACCAACGTCTTTTTATAAATGCATGCAGAGTAAGGACAAATATTAAATTTTATAAATATTTTGTAAGGTTCAAAATTTTATCTTTCGATTTTGTTATAGGTTTTTTTGAAGATAAAAATGCTAATGGAGAGCTTCGTGAAAAAATGAATGGAGCATCATTCGACAAGTATCTAGGAACGGTCCTGACTAATTCTAAGTCGTGGAATAAAAGTATTAAACAGACTGTAGCTGGTACTAGTAAAGAGAAGGATGGAGATGATGAATAATAATTCTGCAATAATTGAACTTTCATTCAATTTTAAAGTTAACTTTTATTAATAATATATAAATAAGTTTTTTTTATATCCCAACATTAGTTACACATAGATACATAAAAAGAGTTTTCAAAGTTTCAATGTAAAAGAGGAACTACATATTGTTTTTTAATTACCAATGCGTTTACTGATTTAATAACTTTCATTCTAACCATTTTAGACTTAATTTCCGATAATTTATATGTAATAATATCTGTAGAAGTTTTTTCCTGTAATTCATACGTGTTAAAAATTTCAGAGTCAGTAGCATACGTATATATTGATTTTTTTATAGTCCATTGTAATCCTTCTATTATTAAAGGATTTTTCAGTTCATTCGTAATATGAAATTTTGTTATCTTCAATATGATTGTATCATCTAATAAAATTATATAGTCTGGAGTTTTATCAGTAAGAGTGAGACCACGATACATTATTTTATGATAGTTAATTATTTTTAAAACTGGTGGTAAAAATGGCTCTTCTAAATAGTGCATCTGTTCATGAAGACGGCGGCATAGTTGGGATAAAGGTTTATTGGCAGTTCGTATGGACATCCTTAACTTTCCTAGATTACTTTCAAATGGGAAAGCTGATATATCGTCTAAAGTATAATTATTATCCCTTCCATCATCTGCTATGTGGATGATATTGTGAGCATTCAGAGTACAGGCCTTTTCTCCAAAGATTAGTGGTAAATTTTTAAAATATACTTCCAAATACGATTTTGCATTTTTATTATGAGTTTGAGCCATTTCGTTCATACACAATATCCTAAATGCCACATGAAATAATAAAAAATAATAATATATCTTTGAAGGTACGATATTCTTGAATACTATAGGACCAGCATATAATGCAATGAATTGCAGTTCTGATGCTTTCAAATCTGCCACTGGACGACGTGGTTTACGTTGAAATTCTGTTGGAGTAAATAATTTCAGATATTCGATTCTATCTGATAAGCATCTACTTTCAGAAGCTCTAAGTCTCACAGGAAAAGCTTCATATATCAAATTACAAACATAAAATTTTTTTGTAACTCCCAAACAAAGGAGATGTAAATAATCTAAAGGAATATTCGAAATCATATCTATTTGTGGTCGTCTATCAAGTGATGGAGAAATACCAGTGTGATGATCGGTTTGTTTTTGATCTATAAAAGATTCATCTGTTCTTAACTCACACTTCCAATCAGGATAAGTAATCTGGTTTGACTTTGGGTTTAATGGACAAGAGATATTATCACCTTCAATCTCACACCTTTCACATGCTCCATAACCACCATGACCTTTGATTTGTTTTACAAATGCTCGGGTAGGACTATCACATATTATATGTTTTAATTGTACTGAAAAATGTAAACTATTTGTAAGAATACCATCAGAGTGTAAAATATTGATTTCATTTATAAATTCACGCAAGTATGAATGGATATTTCCAGGTTTGGTATCTCCGAATAGATAGCGATAGGAAAAGGACGATATATATTTTCTTCATGAATCACTCGGCACAAGATAGGCCATAGTTGTTTGGAACTTGATTCAAAAGGTGATGTGCCATCAATGTTAATTTGTAAAGAAAGTGTTTTGTCTATGTGCAGTTTAGGATTAACACATAGTCGAAGATTTTGTGCTATACCCAGACATACAAATTCTCCAACAACATTGGGTGATAATCCCATCATCGGACGTATTTGATATTGTAAATGAGAAGTTTGCAAAAAAGTTTTACTACATTGGAAGTGTTGGTAATAAATTTTTTCGTAAAATTTTCAAAAGAGAATCTGAATGAACCAATTTAATATTGCTTATAATAGCCCACTTTCGTAATTCTTCTATTTCATTGAATGTTTGATCCAAATCGTTTTTGTAAAAAATGTAATCTTCAGAATCATTATTTCTTTGATCAGAAACTTCATCATAATATTTATTTTTTTCATCACTGCCACCACTATCGTCGTTATCATCGAAGAAACTCTTTCTCTCATTACTGATAATACTACTACTGTCATTACAATTAATATCATAGTTGTCGTCACAATGGGTATTAGCTTGATCACTTCCAGTACTGTTGTTTTATCACACGTGATATGATCAGTTTTATCTTTGGTATTTTTGGCTCCAAATTTTTATATAAAATATTTAAATCATCTAAAAAAATATAAAAACACAGTGTTGTATAGAAACAGTGTTTAATAAATATTATATTAAATCAAATAGTTTTCGACTGACTAACTAAAAATAAATTCGAGCCACTTACTAATCATCTACTAGTCAGCATTAGATATAAATGAGGTTATACACATGTTAGCATTAAATTCAAAAAAACAATTATAATTAATATGAACTTACGTAAAAAACTGTGATTTGCTATAAAATTTTGAACATTAGAACGCACAGCTCTATGTTTTATTACTCGAAGACGAATCTTTTTTTTCTTATCCATTGTGATAATTAAAAAAAACGTAATGAAAGAGAAATATTGATAGAGGAACACAACTTTTGATTATGAGCCGATGGCGTAACAAGCAGCATGCAGAGGTCCCTGGTTTAAACCCAGCTTGGAGAGGGTACAGTACAACAAATATATATGTATTTAAATTATATCAATTAATTATTTAATTCCAGCTACATAAACATTAGAGTTTAAGTACCAAACAAAATAAAAATATAATAATATAAATTAGAGTAAAAAAGAAAAATATTTTTTTTTTCTATCGTGGACATTTTAGCTAGTCGTTAGCTATATTTTATAGATAAGTAATAGCCAGTAGAGTACTACTAGTTATTTGATGAAAAGAAGGATTCAACTATGGCCCAATTAAATATAAAAATATTATAATATAGAGCTAATTATTAAATCCAGTTATTAGCTAATTTTTTATAGCTAACCAAAAGACAAACGAGCGTTACAGGATGATCTCATACCTGGACAATTTAATGACACAATCATGAGGCATAACTCACGTCGGCCTGCTAATACCTTGCCATTCACAAGTTATAATTTCTACTCGGGTACCCTTATACCCAAGATGCTGCCTTTCAATATCCTAGCAAGCGCAGGTAGTTATGTCGGACTTGGCATTGATTGAATTTTTAACTGTGGAACAACGTCACAAATCGATTAAAATGATAGGGTATTCAGGATAAATCTCAACTTGCAGGTGCATAGCACTAAGATTTAATAATAGCATTGTCTAAGATGCCCATAGGTTTTTTGTATAAAATAAGAGGAATATCATAGATACAAAATCAGGGAAACTGATAAAATACAATGTGAACTATGGCATTGACCAGTTTTTTAACTGTAGGACAACGTCATGGATCAATTAAAATGATAGGATGTTTTACATTTATATCATCCTGCAGATGCATAGTCCTAAGATTTAACAATTGAATATTGTAAGATGGGGGAACTGTATAATGTATAACACCCAAAGTCGATAATCCACCAGTTACGTTCTAATCGCACGTTGGATAAAATCACTGAAAACTGTTAAAAATTATTGAAAATTATCTATTTAATATTTGGGGCTTATTCGATCCAACTGCGGGAATTACACTGCTATAGGTATAAGTAAATCAACTAGCGAGTTTGATGTAGGAGAAAAAGCACATGAATCCTTAGCATATGCTGCGAAAAAAATTGTTATGCAGCTGAACAATTTAAATATTGAAGGAAATTTCAAGAATTTAAGTATTGAAGAAAATTTTTAGATCTTTGGCGATCAAAAAATAGATTTTCTACTTCGAGAAGGGTATGGTGTGTTGGGAGCCTATCGAAGTGCATCCAGAAATGCTACCTACTGAAGATATAACGTCACCTGCCCGCTTCTTGGGAATCATTTTTGACTACAAGCTATCGTTCAACTTGCAAGTTGATACTGTATGCAAAAAAAGTTTTAAATCTCTCAATATAATTAAATTTTTGCGTGGAACTTGGTGGGGGGCTGATCCTGACACATTATTGTATTATATGTATAAAAGCTTTATCCGTTCTGCCATCGAATATGGTATTTATATTTACTTTCCTAAACGCAAAAGTGTTGCAAATAGACTTGAACGCATCCAGTATGCAGCCATCAGCGCCGCTTTAGGTTATCGTATCAGCACTCCTACAAATATCCTGTTAGCAGAATCCAAGCTCCTTCTCATTAGGGACAGAGCGAGGTTTCTTTGTGAAACTTCGCTGGTTAAAATACTCTCCAAAAATTCTCTCCTCATTCATAAATCCGTTGTCAATCACTCCAACTTCATCAACAAAAGAAAAAATCGTTGCCTAAAAACCAGGAGACTTATCAGTCAATGTATTTCTGATGTTATGAAAATTTATAAAAAAATAGATTCACGAGATAACTTTGCTCTATTTACGTTTGCTACGACTCCTTCATATTCACTGATGGTAGCAAGAGCACTCTTTCTCCTACGATCGGCTTTGCATGCTTGTGCCCTAAACTCAACATATCCATTTGTTCTAACCTGGATCACATCGCCTCTATCTTCACTGCAAAATGTGCCGCTATCAACGAAGACCTTAACATTGCCTTGAACTACCTCTCTTCCAATTTCTTAGTTTTTACTGACTCCCTCAGTGCTCTTGAATCCTTAAATTCTCCTTCACTAAACTCCAAGACCAACCCTTATATACTGGAAATTAAAAATAAGTACCACCAAATTTCTGCCAGGGGGTCCAACTCGATAAGGTTCTTCTGGATCCCATCTCACGTAGGTATCCTTGGTAACGAGGAGGTGGACACTCTGGCTAAACTCGCCTCTAATAATAATCTCCCTGCCCACAAGCTCATTCCGTTCTCCGATTTTTTTCAAACATTTATGAAAGAGTCTTTCGCTCGTACCAACAACTCAACTTGTCATGCTGGCCTCAGCAAGGGTACTTACTACTTCCGCTATTTCCACAGTGAACAACACAAACCCTGGTTCACAAACAAAAAACTAAAAAGACCCTATGTTGTCACCGTGAATCGAAGTAGAGCTAATCACTATCACCTTCGTGACTCTGACTCGAGTTGGGTTCACTAGCAACCCCTTTTGTAAATGTGGCGAGGAGAGAGAAACATTGAACCACGTGCTCTGGCAATGCAGGCTGTATGATGCCCATAGATACTACCTTAGCTCGTTTACTCTCGAAGATCAAGATCTTTCCCTCTTACTCAGTCGAATCCCTGATATCTGAGCCTAACATCAGAGCTTGTTACTCGATGTTTCTCTTCCTTCAAGCATGTAATATTTCAATATAACTCCAATCCGTGTTATAAATAATTTTTTACTTTTTGTATATTAAACTATACTAAGTTATCTGTTATGTTAACTGTTCACCTGCATTTTTATGTCACACTACTGTATTATACTACTGTAGAGCTCTAATAAGCTTCTTTTGAAGCTTCTATATGCTTAATAAAAAAAAAAAAAAATTGAAAGGGTGATATGTAATAGTAGTATGAATAATGTCAATAATCTATGATCTAATAATAGTAGAAGATTTGTAAAAGATAAGAGATGTTGAGAATGTGACGAAATAGGGAAATAGGGTGTGTGAGAATCTGACGTGCTTTGAAGACGACGACAAGTCTGGTTGGGAGAAAAATGTAGCACTGTTAAAGATCAGTAGTCAGATAGAATCAGTTTATTGTTAGATGAGTTTTTCTCATCTACAGTTTCATAAGAGGAGAGCATCGTCCTTCTCAGAGGTCAGATGTTGGTTTGGGGAGGGCATGATTGCATATTGAGATGCCTTGAGATTAATTTTAAGTATTATTCTCTTCTTATTTTCTATTCAAGAGATGTTGATTTGGTGCAACCTTCGATTTTATTCTTGATAATTCTTTGTCTAATTGATGATGGAATCAAAGTCGATGTTAAATCAGGAGTAAATCAGAGAAACAGAGAGGAGAATGATTGACATACCCTCTGAATCTTCACCTTTTGCAGGCTGATGTTTATTTTGTACTTCAAGAAGTATCCGTAGAAGGTGTATGGGTCAGTCTGGATGTTGGTGTGACTTTCATTCGTATCTTTTTTTCTTCCATTTGCCCCTCTTTACATTTTTCGTGGGTCTTGATCAGAGTTGTATTAAGGATATAGGGTTCATAGGACATAAGTAGGTCAAGAAAAAGAGAAGAGGACAAAAAAAAAGTGAAGCTATCTTGCTACTATTGAGTGGAATCGATCATCTATGGGTGTTTTTGACCTCTCTTCTACAATTCTGAATTTTTTTTTGTTTCTAGAGAAATTTAAGATAATAATATCGTATTGAATATTAAATTATGGTATATAATTTTAGCTAAGCCTTACTAAACTTTACGTTAATTTGTTGCTTAAATTAGCGCTAAAGTTAGAAATGTGATTAAGACGATGAAATTTGCATTTATGCGTGAATAAAAAGTTAACAATATTGAAGTCGCAGTTTCCCGCGGTAAGCGTTGTCATTCAATCAGGTATTTCGGTTTTTTGTCATTTTTGTTCAAGTCGAGAGTGAGTAGTCAATGTTGCGATGATTAGTTTTAAATTAACTATTCAAGTGAAAACAAAGAAAAAGTTCTGTGTCGTGAGAGCAAAAATGGTTAATTTCGATAGAGGATATGGGAGTTTTCTAGAGATTGCTCTCTTCAAACTAGGCTTGTTGGTAAGTAATAAAAATCTAAAAGATGATTCCTCGTTGATTCTCTTGATAAAAAAGATGTTCATTACTCTCTCTGCTGCTTAGGATTTCATTTGAGTGTGCAAGCTGTTGGAAGATCTCCTGATGAGACCCCTGTGGATTCGTAGAGCGATGTCTATCCTGGAACTGGTACGGCAGATCTGCAGAGAGGTGCCCGAAGACCTATACGGCATCTGAGATAGGTTGTCCTTAGAAAGCCGCTTGGATTCGACTGGGTTTCGACAAATCCAACTTCAGGATGAACCGGCTCATTGGCTTCTAGAGTGTTTCCAGGGGCACATTGAATGCTACTCAGAGTTTCCAGAGTAAGTGACAGATTCCGTTGAAATGATTTATCATATTGTAAAATATGCGCGTGTGTCCATCTATTGATGGATTGACAAACGACAGTTTATTAGTTAACGACGATTGCTTGACGTTTAGATTGTTTATAGCAACGAGGGGAGAGTTTGTTTATCTCCAGTTTGTGATTGAGACTAGCACAGATTAGACGTCATATATTATATTCTGTATTTGAACCTGTCATTTCAATAAACTTTTATTATAAAATATGAGTTGTCTTAATCTAATATTTTACAATATCAATGATCATCAGTTTGATTTCTATATCTTTTTATAGTTATTTGTTTTTCTTTTTGTGTTTCAGGCATTACGACTGCATCTGGGGAGACGAGGAGGAGAGGCAATGATGACTCCTAATGATTCCCCAGTAGGATTAGCAATTCAGTTCAATCATTATTGATATACTTATAATTTGTAATATTTCTAAGAGTTGAATAAATTTTTATTTACTTTAATAGCTTTTTTTTCGTTTATTCAAATTAAAGATGATAACTTATTTTTCCTGAAGTTCCTCGATCCCTCTTGGTTTTTGTTATAATTAAATATCTATCTTCTTCGTTTGTTTTTCGTGATAGAGGGACTCGAGTTTTACTTGAGTTGATTTAAATATATCGATAGTTGTGGTTTAAATCCTCATGATAACCATCGTCAACTTTTAATTTTCCTGAAGATGGCGGTCTATGATCACGTCGTTGTTGACGATGTCTTTCACGCCTCATGATAGTTGTAATTGATAGAGACGTCTCCTTAGAGAGGTAGATTGTGAAATAATCAAGTAGTACCCCCAGGTTTCTTGATGCTGGTTGAAGAACTCTGAAACATAAGAGAAAAAGAGAAGGGAAGGACATGATCGGGATTTTGAAAGGTCTTAAAGAGAAGGAGTACTGGAGGACTCAGAAAGTTCTACGTAGGGTGAAAATTATAAGAATTCATCAGAAAGAAGAAAAGAACAAATTGGTATGACCTAAATTGAATCAAAGGTCAGGAGAATAATATGGCCCAGTATGAGGGATGTATGATATCAAAGGATGTACTCTATATTACTTGTTTTGATCCTTAAAAAGCCAAAAGGTGACAAATCTCCGCTAAAACTCTTAGTTCAACGGAGTACAGCGAGATATAGATTTTGCATAAATTTTAGGGGTTGGGGAACAAGAATCATTTCCTTGTGATATCGAAGAGTTACATCCATTCACCTTCACGGAGATTCTTATGCTAAATATGGACCCGTGAACGATTTATTAGCGATGAAAATATCTAAGGTGATAATAGTAAGATGGGAGAATAATGGGGTTTGAAGAGAAATTCAATCGAAATGCTCTATTGATCTTTGTAAAGCAAATCGGGGTGTTATTTCGTAGGGGGATGATAGGGAGGTTTACGGGGAGGCCGTATGCGTCTTCGATTAGTCCTACTAAAATAAAGAGGTCTATTAGACGATTTTACGGAATCCTCTTGCAGGTTGAGAAGGCTTAGGGGTTGGCTAGCTTCTTCCCGATCATTAAGAACGGGTAGAACAGATGTTTTGGAACCTCTCATAAATTTTAAAGAGCCTGAACGATTAGATTTTCGAGAATGTGAAAGATTAGTCGTGTAAGTATTTGATTTCTTTTTTAAATTTCTTAATTTTAAGAGGATTCCCGAGGGCTTCTGAACCAAAGAATAAGAAGAACTGTTGTCGAAGGATGAAGGAAGATCCGCTAGAGAGGTGATTGAGTTAGGCAGGGCTGAAAGCAAAGCTACAGGGTCCGGTTCTGAGATTACCTGTCTCGTCAACTCGGGATTATTAATAGAATCGAAGATGGGAGAAGTGGGTGACCTTAGTACTTGATACGCGCCTTTACCCCAGTACATGTCCTGAAAAGGAGTAAGATTGTTCTCGTCTTGAATATTAGTGGGTAAGAGAGGCGGAAAAACAAAAGGAGGGTTTGTCAGCATTTCCTCGGAGTAACCCTCGCGTTCTTCGGCATCACTATTACCCTCTTCGGAAAGGAGATCGTCTATTCGATAATAAAAGTTTTTGAGACCCTTGTCGGAGTAACGATAAATTTTAAGTAATGTGTTGAAAATTCGTCAACGCGAGAATTCTCAATTTGAATGACCAGCTGATTGGAAGTCAGGCGGCCATCTTGATGTCGATTCATTATCGACATCGAGGCATAAATCCATATCTAGTAGGTCTATTGACCCAAAATCAACACCTTATTGACTAGCAACGTTCTATCACTTCCTTCTTCACCATCACGGCATTCCTTTCTGTCCCTTCAGACAAAGCACCCGCGTAAATCTAGTTCAGTCAATCATTTCAGATATCATCCGGCATTCAGGTTAAAGTGAGTGATAAACATCACTGTGAACCTCTCAAGAACCATCTGGCATCTTCAGAAGTGGACGTACAACCCATTTTGTGATTAAAAAATGTCACATTCATTGCATTGCACGCAGGTTAACCACCACGTGCACATTCATTACTACTAGAGAGTACGGTGTACCTCTCAGTCATTCAAGTTCAACCAGACATTCACTCAGCGAAGTAAAGACAATTCAAAATAGATAATTGTGAATCATTGTACTTAGTGTTGTGATATTAATAAACAGAAAAAACCAATCTGGTGAGATATACGTCATTACAACCACCTGGAAGCGTCCACTATTCATCCTTGAGACTAAACATTACTTGTTTAGGTATTCTACTGTAAATTAGGTTCGATTCCCTTGAAATTATTAATTGAATTGGTCGAATAGTTTACATAATGAATAAATGAGATTGTCCAAATGATCCGCTCTCTTACTAGCCATTGTTATTTAAACCCAAAAGGATGTGATTTATATCGGAAAATTTAGGATCAAATTTCAAAGTAAAGATCATAAGTGATTATTGATCGATAATCTCAAACTGGGGTTAGTACAGGTGCTGAAGAATTGAAAAGAATAGAAATTAGTGCGTTAGTAATAGAGAAAACTAGGTACAAAGTTCTCAAGAGTAGTAGGAGAATATAAAAATCGCAGAGGTATTTGATAAAAATTGACCGAAGTAACAATTTGACAATAGTGTAAGTTGCGAAAAAAATTCTTGTATATAACTAGACCCCCGAGTGGAATGAGGAACAGTAAAAAGTGTCAGTGATCAAACTGCTGATCAATGATTTCTTTACTGACAATTTACAATGTATGTAATGTAAGTCCAGATTTAATTTTTTGAATGAATGAACATAAATATAAATAATAACAGGAATTGATAAAGATTTAAAATGATGAGTAATGAAGAGATATAGGCTCCACAGAAGATAAAATTTTAAATTAAAAAGAGTATTCTTTTCAAGCGACAATCTGACCGCTGCCACCAGAAAACACACAGTTATGTCCGAAAATATTTATTATTAATTAGTGGCTTAGAGATGAGTATAAATAGGTACGCGCTCTTGAAAGGAGCGGGAAACATGATGGCAAGTACATGTAATCTTCCTGAGTCAATAAAAAAAAAAGCTATTTAGAACATCAGAAATGAGACTGATTAATACTGCTTTCTCTGGTCAGTTCTTGCTTCATTAAATCCGGCAAAAGATGACCGAACAGCTAATCGTGTATCAAAATATACATCATATTTTCTTACTTTGAATAAAACAGGGATCTCATTTCCAACACCATTAATCGATATTTGTAAATTTGAAAAATTAAATGATAAGGCTATTAATGGTTACGGTTTAGATAATTATAATAACATTGCACCGGTTTATTTAAGTAAATCTTATGATATAGCGCAAGCTCATATTCATCTTTTGATATATGAGATGGACGTAGATGCAAATAAAAAACCCGTTAATTATTATTCACTAATCGATTCTCTTTCTCGTTTAGTATCAAGTCAAGTCATATTTAGTTGTAAATAATAATGTTCAGTGTATATCGAGTTAATTTTTAAATGAAATCGTTATTTTTTTTCTTAAAAGTATTTCAATAAATAGTCAATCTTTTTATTTATTCATTATTAGTACGTGCGTACGTACACACACACACATCATTTTAAAAGTTGGTCAGTATGCTTGCATATATCTTGAAACGTGGAGATATGATGAAAATTCACATTTCACCAATCGACCCAATTTCAATAACTTCCTAATTGGAAGTTAATGATCGAAAATCCAAAGTCGAAGGATCCATTGACTAATGAGCAGCAATCTTATTTTTATACAGAGCAAAATTGTCATATATGTGGGAGGGGATTGAACCCCATCAGCCTAGAGTATGTGATCACTGTCATTTGATAGGAAAATTTTGTGGTCCAGCTCATAATGATTATAATTTAAATTATCAAATAGATGCCATAATTCCAATCGCTTTTCATAATTTCTCGAGATACGATTCGCATTCTCTTATTAAATCATTATCATCAACAGATTTCCCTGGTCCTATAACTATTATTCTCATCAATAAAGAAAAATATATATATAAATCCTCTAAATTTTTATCGAATGATGATAAAATAATGACACGTAGAAGTTTCCGCGAAGAAGAATCATTTAATTTAGCAACGCGTAAAGGTATATTTCCATATGAATATTGTAGTAACTGGGAAAAACTTGAAGAAAATCAATTACGGGATAAAAAATTTTTTTTTCTGCTCTTAATAATTCCGGTATTACTGATGAACAATATGAACTAGCACTTGAAGTATGGTCTCACTTTGATACTAAAACATTAGTTGATTATAACGATTTATATTTAACTATGCATGTTTGTCTTTTAACTGATATATTTGAAAATTTTTAAATAAATTATGTTAGCACTTATAATTTAGATCTTCTACATTACTATACAGCACCTGAATAAGCATTTGACGATATCCTTAAATGCACAGGAATTGAATGAGATATTTTGAATGATGTACAAATGACATTACTTATAGAGAAAGGAATTAGAGGCGGCATATTACAATGCTGCAATAGATACTCTGAAGCAAATAATAAATCTATGGGTGATAATTATCAACTGCATCGAGACACATCATATTTGATGTATTATGATGTAAATAATTTGTATGGAGCAGCCATGAGCTCTGCGCTACCCTACGGTTCTTTTGAATTGTCTACAACAGCAATCGATTTAATTGCAATAAGTGATTACGATCCTCATGGTTACATACTCGAAGTTGATTTGGAATATCCCTCAAGTTTATTTGAGAGACATAAAGATCTGCCACTTCTCCCCGAACATTTCCAAGCACCTAATTCAAAACATTCTAAAATGATGACGACTTCACATGATAAAAGGAATTACATTATCCACTACAGAAGTTTATAACGATGCATTGAATTAGGATTGAAAGTAACAATAATACATAGAGTTTTAAAATTCAGGCAATCTCAACGGTTGAAACCATATATAGACTTGAATACTAATGAACGGAAAGAGGCAAGAAATGATTTTGAAAAAAATTTTTTCAAATTAATGAATAATCCGGTTTTTGGAAAAACCATGGAAAATGTTTGGAATCATAGAGATGTTAAACTTGCTACAAACTGGGAAAAACGCTATGGCGCGAATAACTACATATCTAAACCCAATTATCACTCTAGCGTAATTTTAAATAAAAATTTAGTTTTAATAGAACTTAAAAAAGTGACAGTAATTTTCAATAAACCAATATATATTGGATTCTGTATTCTTGATATTTCAAAAATTTATATTTATGATTTTCATTACAATTATATACTTCAAAAATACCCTCTTAAACGGGCTAAATTGATGTATACTGATACAGACAGTTTAATTGATCATTTAACAAATCTAGATATTTATAAACATATTAAAGAGGATATAGATAAATTTGATACTTTGGAATATAAATAACCCATTGGGTATATTTTTAGCAAATAAAGAAGTAATTGGATTAATGAAAGATGAAAACAACGGTAAAAGCATGACACATTTCATGGGCTTAAGAGCTAAAATGTACGCATATAAAGTGATGAATGATGGAGATAAAATAAAAGAAAAAAAATTGGAAAAAGTGGCAAATAAAACGAAAGCGAAAGGAGTAAAGTTATCTGTTATGAAAACGATAACATTTGATCACTAGAAAGAATGTTTATTTGAGGATAAGAAAATATCTCGAATTGAGCATCATACATCATCATCATAGTAAAAAACATCACGAGAGTACAATTTCTTGAACAAAAATAGCTTCAAGCGCAGAGGATGACAAGCGAATGGTGCACGAAGAGAAAACCGATACATTTCCATGGGGTTATGAGAATAACAATATAGAAATCATATTAAAAAAATGGGAAAAAAGAAAAAGAAAATAACGAATACGACATATGTACAGATATTCTTATTCATTAAAATTATTATTATTATTTATTCATTTTTTTTTATTCAAAAATTGCCTTCTGGCAATATCTAACAGCTGAGTAAAAATATTGGAATAGGCTGAAATAAAATAAACATTAAAAGTCTAAAATAAATACTTCATTAAAATTTCAAAAATAAATTCAATCATTTTTTAACCTAAATTCCAATATTGCCGCTTCCCAACTCTGCCTGCATAAAAATAAATAAAACAAATGATTCTGGAGGGAAAAATCCTGCGGCGGGTAAAAACCTCCAAAACAGGCCAAAATAATCTAAACTAACTGAAAACGTGACTCTATATAATTCAAAGATCTTAAAAATTAAGAGTCCATCAATCAAAATTTTAAAATAAATCATTCTTCTTCCCTTCCTTATTTTCCATTAAAATGAATACGGACATGAAATCAAAATCCATAAGAGTTGGAAATGCCATGAATCTGGGAGGTCATATATGAACAAATTTAAAAAATTACTGCAGCATCAAAGTTAATAATAATTTTTTTATCGAATAAATATTCCTTTTCATTTTAATTGGATGCTCTCACTTCTTGGAGTACATTTCTCCAAATTGATAACCGACTCCGCATCCTTTTTAAATCAAATCTGACTCTCAAATGACTGATTCAATATCATTAAAACAATAAATTTTACCTTGCGCAAGGAATTTTCAAAAATAAAATCAATCAAAGGTTAACAGCACGAACGCTCCAACCGTGTATATCCCACAGTAGTAGTATGGAGCAACTTTAGCGGACCCCACTCCTATCCCCACCACAAAGTGGGGCTGAATTTGTGTCCGTCGAAGCCGTGCCGTGAGGGGCAGCGGTAGTCGCGTAGCGCGAAGTAGGGGTATATATTTACATATGTAGAAATAATTATATTAATAATATCACCGTATAATTAGAATTTTTATTGTAATTGGCCTTCTTTTCAATTATAAGAAATACAATAAATACTTAAATTACATGAAATTATTTTAATATTCATGTTTTATTGACGCATGCGCATAGCAAGAGCCTTATATTGCAATTGAAAACCTGAGATGCATTGAAAAGCATCGATGTTCCATCTAACGTCAACGAATCTAACGCGTGACTCAATGGGTACGCTGGCGGTGTTTTTGGGCAGGCCGTTGTTCGGGCGCAAGTAGTGGGGCCTGATGCCACCGCTGCGAGCTGTCTGAGTGCAGTTTTTAGCGTTCAGACCCGCCAGGCGAGGGCTTATAAACGGGTGGCGTGTTATTGCCGCTCCGTCCGAGAGGTTCCCACGGTCCAATGAAGACTTTTTTTCAGCCAATGAGCGGCGCCTGTACGAGCTGCGCACAAACGCTTTTGCATATTTATAACGGTTGTGCGCAGACTATTGACTGTGGCATGGATAAGTACGTGTCAAGACACTGAAGAGGGGATTATTTTTTTTATTATGAACAGAGATGTTAATTTAATTATTCATTTTATGGTTGCATATATTTTTACATTTTTATAAATGTATAATATTACATATCCTTATTTCTACATAAACATGGTTATTGTTACATATATTTTTATAAAGATAAAAAATTTCTTACTTATATTACTTTTACATTATTTTAGTACTCTAAAGCTATAATATTTTTCATGTTACAACTAATCATTGATTCGATAACCGAAAGGAAGTGTTGAAAAGTTGTCTTTTATACAGCGTTTCTTATTTTGTATTTGAGTTGTTTTTGTCTCGCGGCGTGTAACGACTTAATTAAATGACGTTCTTCTAATAGCATCAAAAGAAATAACAATGGGCTCTTCACGTTCATCAGTATTGTTTTATAATTTATGTAATTACTATTTGCATAATTTAATGTCACACCTTCAACTTTACATATCTCAACAGTTGAATTATCAGGTTTCTGTGCGAGATATTATAAAATTTTGGACCACCAGAAATAAAAGATTTTATATAACTACCAACGCCATAACATTCTAGCTCATCGGTTAAATCCCCAAGATAGTTTCCAGTTTCTAGATCAATGCTGTTTTCATTAGATAGATATATAACCGAATCGGAGTCACAATGAAGTGCACGATCGCCTAATTTTTCTAAATAAGAATATAATTTTAAGCGAGCTTGGGCCGTTGTATAAACTGCTATGACAACATTTGTCTTAGGGTGCGATTCGAGGGATTCTTCTTTTTGTACATGTCAAACATATAAAACAGAGTAATTGACACAATGTAAACCTGTAATATCAATTTCAGGATTTGTTAATAATTCCATAAGTTTCGCACGATCGGTAACAATCACCGTTTGTGTAAGATTTTCGCGTTGGCCAAATTTACTCCATAGAGTATTTAAAAATAATTTTGCGACCGATCTTAAACCAGGATTATACACTATTTTATCAGCCTCTAATTTGATACCCTTCAGCTTTCTCATAATTATCTATGCATAATTTTTGTTCAGTAGAATTATTTTCGCATGACTTTGGCCAACCGCTTGCCTCTTGCTTTATTTTCAAAAACGTGTTAATGTCGTCAGTAAAAAGACCACGTACACCTGTATCCCTATTATATTGAATCATCTCGTCCTGCCGTATCTCCATTACTTTTAAAATACGATAACCTTTTTCTATAGCTTTACGTATTTCGTCAACGACCCAGGTATCATGTAATACACGTTCAGCAATATCGTTAAGATAACAACTACCCTGATGACTCGTTTCGGCACAGATCCTACATAATACAAAAAGAAGTTTACCGTGGAATCTTGATGGTAAAACAGGATATAAAAGATCACGGGGCTGTAAAATCGAACATTTTACAAGCCCCTCAACCGCAGAAAAATCATTTTCATTTAGTAGTAATTCATTACATTCAAAACCGATGTAAATTGAAGACACAAATAAAAAAAGACGTTCGAGTTGCTCATTCAGTCTCATAGCGTTCATCGTGTTACTACTAAGTGCTCTAACATGGCATCAACGTCGACATCCACGTCATTCCAACATCAGATAGAAATTTCAACGGACGACAGCCAGTGGCCAGATATGGATACTGCTGGAACACAACCCAAAAAAGCTACGCCCCGTGGTCATATCTTTAAATTTCTTTTTTTAACATCTTATGGTTTGAACGCCTCACGCTCGAAATCAATCATCACTGATGTTCGTTTGAACCACATCAGCAATAAATTCGAAGTGTGTGTTTCAATCATCGACGCTAAGTGCTCAGGAGTGATTTTTAATGTTGAAAACTGGAACGAGTTTACGGAGAATCTGCCGCAGCTAATTAAATGCTTTGACAACTCTGATGCTGATTATCGTAAATTAGTCAATAAAGAAAACAGCTGTGCTGGCTATTCATATACCTTCATGATGCTAGGCGGTGCAAAATACGGCAGTAGAATGCTGAAAATACAAGACACCAGCAACGTCTCTGCGCATCGTGCTGCACGACAATTTTTTATACAGCGTAGTACTCTTGAATACGTTAAAAATTGAATTCAAAAACGCTTGCAACAGCTATAAAACCTCATTTCTATAATCACCAACTGCAAGGAGTTAATGGTTGAGACGCTGAGAAATAAAATACCAGCTATTCAACATACTATCAACACCATCCAACTTTCTGAGGATTTAATTTATACCTTTGGAGCCAATTAACTTCAACGTGAGGGAGTAAGAACAACGATTCTTGAGAAACTGACAACTTGGTTACATGTCATCAGCAACAGTATCATCCATGGATATTGAAATCATCGCGCAAGGATTGTGCCAACTTTTTAATGAACATATTGTGAGTGAAGCAATGCTATAAGTGTTCTCAAATGTTGAATGAAAATATTTAAAATAAATTTTATTAATATGTATACCTATATTATTTTGATGTCATAAAATATTAATAAAAATTTTCCATCACAATCCTTTTTAAAAACGGAATAAACTGTTGAATGCTATTTTTTTAAAGAAGACCTTTAATAACTATAAAATTGCTGTAGTAATATGACTCATTTTCGAAAATTTACCGTCGGGGTATTTAGATGTTCGTGAAATAATAAGAATTTATTTAAAATTTATTGAGATAATGTTACGTCCTGACGTCCTTTACCTTAGTTTTAGGTTAAACTCAATAAATAATTCTAAGTTCACACATACATTGAAGTTTATAAATACGATTTTCCTCCAATACACTCAAGCTCCACGCACATGTTCGTGCAGCAGGCGAGAGCCAATGCGCACGCGCGCGGGCTTAGTGTTTAAAAGAATTCTAATTATTAAAATATTAAATAATGGACCTCCTGATAACCAGGGGATTTTTAGCATGGAGAATATTCCTGCTATTCGAATAAAATCAATTGTCTTCATGACATTTTTATATATATAATAGTTTATGAATAAACTTAAAGTAAAAATACCAAGCGGCAAGGTCATTAGCCACCGCTAGCTCGGCGGGGCAGATGGGGGCTCGAGGCCGGCAGAGTAGGGAGCTTGGGCGCATGGCTAGCGTATACCTTCTCGCCTCCATGCTCTCCTAATACTCCGTGAAATGGAGAGCCACTTTATCTATCAAATAAATAGGTAAATATCAACTATTTACGTGACGATTTTTGGCACTTATGCTCCTGAGGAGGGTCTCTATCAAATAGGACCCCAAAAGCCCCCAAATTTAACAATTTTTATTTCCCATAGAATACACCCAAGGAAATGTATGTGTATAGGCACACATACATACCCACCAACCGATGCGCGTTCACACGCAGCATCAGCTAAAAATTTGAACAAAGGCGAACGGGAATATTAGTTAACCGGACGTTCCCAAGACGAAATTCCAGTTAACAAAGATAAGAATATTAAATATTTAGTTACTAATACCCAAAAACGCGAGGAACCGCGTTATATTCAGGATTAAGAAAATCATCTAGTTTTTCAAAAACCTAAATAAATGTTAGTGGCCGCAGCTGCACACCTGTAGCTGATCCACATCCCCTAAAAAGCTAGAAAAACCCGAAAAACATACATTTAAAACAAATATCACATAACCCGCGGAAAAATATCAAATTTATGGGCAGAAAAGCAGTGTCAGCGATAGGGTCCCGAGAGCTCGACGTTGTCGAGTCCACTCGAAAAACCCTGACGTTGCTCCTGTATCACCATGGATGCAGCAACGTCAGACGACGAGCTCCGGAGCGATTTTTCTCGCCGGTCGACCGCAAAACTCGAAGAGTGAACTTAACACTCCTTGAGAAATTGTAAGTCCTAACTCATAATTACATATCATTTTCCTTTAATTTGTAATTTTCTTTCCATTCCTTTTAAATTCATTTTGAATAAACTACAGTTAAAATTTAAATCTTTAAATCTTTCTTCCCTTTTGTTCTTATCTTCTTAATTTTGATTGATTTTTTTTGGTGTTGTTAATTTCCTTTTTCCTGTGTAATTCCCCTGTTCGAGGCGCAGTTTGAATAACGCGTGCGAACAGTCGTCCTTTTTTCTCACCTTATATCTTGAATGACATTTGAGGCGCAGTTAGGTATAACGCGTGCGAATGTCATTCTTTCATTTTAATCACTTTTCCCCAGTTAACCCATAACTCAAAAAAAATTAAATCAATCTCCAACAGTTTTCTATAATAATACCGTTGTTTATTATGAGGACTGACAGTTTTTCAAGTGCGTGGTTATTTCTAGACAAGTTAGTTTCAGAAACGTCACCGCGTGCCTGCCCTTGGATTAGTTAATAGTGATGGATTAGCAGTGTTGTGAAATTTGTGACTATTTAACAAGTTTGTGTTTGATATATTCGGAAGTAGCATCTCCTGAACCGGGATTGGCGATGAGTTCGAAAACTTTGAGTTTTCAATATAGTCGCTCAACAAACTTCGAGTTTTTTAATATATTCCGAATTGTCATCTCCTGGACTCGAGTTCGAAAACTTTGAGTTTCCAATATATTTCGAATTCGCATCTCCGGAATCAGGTCCTGGTTCTGTTCGAATTGTCCGATGCCCAAGGCCAAAAGACGCGGGATTCGAGGCGGATGGAGGGTGCAGATGCGCCGGATCATTAAAGATTTTCACCGTGCTGGTAATCAGGTCAGTGAACGTGTGGCCGATCTTCTCCCAGGACCATCACCTCTAGCTGGCAAACCTATCAAGAGAGGCATCAAGATCCTCAGTGACGAAGTGTTGTTGGATTTCAACGTGATCCTGGTTATTCCCGAGCAGACCATCGTCCACTAGCGTGTTCAGAGTAGTGTTTATACATATTGTGACGTTATTTTTCGAATAACGTCCCATTGTCGATTATTATTAATATTTATTTAATATTGAAGTCTAATAATAGCCCACTTAGGTTGCTCTAGTTATTTTTCATGTAATTGTTCTATTTTTTTTAAGCTCTCAAGAGCTATCTACGCGTTGTTCCAGTAACTTTTCACGTTTGATTATCATTTATTATTATTGTTTTTTTTCGAGATTGATTATTTGCTAATATGTGACTGTAAAAGAGGAAGCAAGGTTGGGAGATTTTATGTTTAATTAGAATAGTATAAAAAGACTCAATATGATGAGGAGGAGTTCGTAGAGGAGAAGCAAGAAGTATTTGAGGAGTTGACAACCATTTTGAGGAGAAGTGAATCGCTGATGTGGAGTTGAGGGCCAAACGAAACGTGCCACCCGTTAGATAGTCCAAGCTAGGAGACGTTCTAGCCCTATGAGTCATCATCAGGTGATCAAGACCAGTCACATGGCACTCTAAGGAAAGAGATGGAGGTGTGGAATGGGCATTTTGGATATTTTGTGAAGAAATTAGTTGAAGAATTAGTCTTAAGTTTGCAAGCCTTGTGGGGGAAGCCTGATCAACCTCGCCTCCAAGGAAGCACCTAGTTTAAGTCACCTTTCCATAATGAAATCTAGGAGAGATCATATGATGAGGCTACTAATGGGGGAGCAATCCCGTAAATCAAAAGATTACTACGATATTGAAGTGGGGAGAAAAGAATGCAGTAGTGTACGGTTTTGAATTTTGAAAAAGCGAGTTCGTTTTTGGAGATTGACGAGAATAGTTCAATTTTTGGTAATCGAAAAAAGCAGTTAAATTTGGAGTTAGGTTATTGAAGATGGAGGAGATTTATGGAGGTTGAAGACAGAGAGCAGTTCCAGAAGGAAGAGGAAATCCAGTAGAGTCATGGCAGACTACAGGGAGTTCCTTGATGCAGAGAGGAGGTTCCCGATAATCCAGGAACGAGTCGAGGTCGGCATACGACACCTAAGTATCCTCTGCCGCTCCTGTAAGTCATATTGAGCCTAGTTTTTTTTGGGGAATTTTTAGTAATTTTGTGAGATTTTAGAATTATTATCAGAAACATACGGAATCTTCGACCCTTGGTTTGCTCTTGTGATTTAGTTAATTAATGAATTCAGTTAGAGTATTCTAGTTTAATGATAAGAAATATTGATGATTTTGCTTCGGGTTTTAGAGTCGCTTGGCAGATAAAAATTAGTGTATTTGAGATTAGAGTTGTTAAAATTACGGTTAATTAATGTTTAAAGTTTTGTAAAGATAGGTAATTATTTGAACCTTGTTCCGGAATTCGAGTTTAAGTATTTGGTTGTAAAATATTTTCCTTTATTAGCCTTCTGTTCCTAAACTCCACCAGTATTACTGGCCAGTATGATTTGACGTCATCAGTCACCGCCATACTGTCGTCGCGTTCCAAAACGTACTGGCCAGTATAAATATTCGACGCCATGTTGAAAACTGGTGTTTTTTAACTCCAAAAAGCAATTTCAACTTTGTTTTTCTATTTTATTAATCGCTATGGAGTATTTAGGTGTGACTATGGTGTGTCGTGTTGCAGTCGAAGTTATTTGTGAATCTTCCGACAGTGATTTTGATGATGATGATGTTCTTGTGAGCTGTTTTAATGACAATCAACGGGGTGAACGAATTGTTAGAATATTAGGTTATGTTGAAAACATTGTACCTCTCATGTTTGATGAGACATTCAAGAGTCACTTTCGGTAAATTTTTGACAAATATGTAAGATATTCTCATATTACATGGTATTATTGATTTCAGAGTCAATCGTAGTGCTGTCAATTACCTTATAAATTTACTTGGGCCAGATCTAAGGAACACATGGGTAGAAACTCAATTCCGGTATACAAACAGATTCTATTAGTTCTTTGGACAATGGCAACACCGGATTCATACCGGTAAGATGCCTATTTTAAAGTGTATTTTTTTTAATGAATTACTTTCATCGATGCTGATGATAGTTTTATCTTATTTGTATTAAAAAATTTTCATTTATAGATCTGTATGCGATCGTTTTGAGGTTGGTAAAGGGACGGCTTGGCGAACTGTTCGGAAGTTTATAAGTGCATTATACAAATACCTACCCACATTTATCACATGGCCCACTTAGTCTGAAGCAGCAAGATCAGCAGCCTTTATTGAAAATAGATATGGATTTCCAGGAGTGTTAGGAGCTGTTCATGGCACACATGTCAAGATTTCTAAACTACACATGAATTCGCACAACTACATTAATCGTAAAGGACAATATTCGATACAGACGCAAGTAAGAAACAATTACATTAATGACAGATTGTGTGTAATTTATGTTAGTACTTATCTTATTTAAATTTATAGGTTACATGTGACCACACATTAAAATTCATACATGTCTACAGTGGTGAAGTCGGGTCTGTTCACGATGCTCGCGTTTTCGGACTATCTGGTTTACAGAATTTATGTACTTCCGCTTACTTTCCTGCAAATAGCCATTTATTAGGCGATAAAGCTTATAATTTGCAGCCGTGTGTTATGGTCCCATATCGAAACAATCGTCATTTAGGGGCTACAGAAATTCATTATAATAGGGTTCATTCGTTATCACGAATGATAGTCGAGCGAGCTATCGGAATGTTAAAAGGACGATTCCGTAGTTTGTTAGATAAACTCCCTGTTAAAAGAACTGATTTCATCCCTTATTATATTGTAACATGCTGTATTTTACCCAATATTTGCATTCAACAAGATGATTTAATAGATATTCCAGTTATTATTAATGGAAATGTTGGAGCTCAAGCACCATTAGGAATTAACAACAGAATGCGAATCGAGGGTCGTATAAAACGAATGAGGATAAAAAATGCATTATTAATGTACACAAATTTTACTAACAATGATATGATTTAAATAAAATTGTGATTTGTGTATTTGTAAATAGAATTTTTTAGACATATTTTTTTTTGTATGCACATAAATTGGATAGCAACGGTAACTATGACAATTATTACCATAGCAACGGTTACTATGACAACGGTTACTACAACAGCGGTTACCATCGCAACAGGTAAATTATAGCTGGTATTGATATATTATTGAAGATCAATAAAAAAAAATTTTTTTGATAGGATTCAGTTAAAATCCGTTCCTAGTGGGTGTCTATGTCGAGAAAGGAAGAACTATGTTAAATTTCGAGTCAATCGGACGTATAGTTTCGGAGACCTCGTGATAAGTGAGTGAGTGAGTGAGTGAGTGGTAAATCGCCTATATATATATATAGTAAGATTTGGATAGGACACGAATTTATTTTTAGCATTATTAGATGTAAAACAATCATTCTTAAATTTAAAAACTTCTGATGATCCCTTGTGAAAATCTTCGAAACATCGCTTGTATTCAATTATCAGGGGGTGGTGTTTCCATGCAAACGGCAGCTTTTCCCAAACATATTCGATTTCATTGTTGGCATTGGTCACTACTGTTTAGAAGCCGAGTTCGAAAATGTCTTCAGTTTCCATTAGAGCTATACTCCCTAAGTTCAAATACATCAGAGATCGAAAACTTCGTCTTGATGTTAAGTTTATAAATTTATCTATGTAAAACCATTGCAGCTGTACAGCAAGTCTAGCACAATCATATGGATACGTATATTCTTCAAAGTGTAGATGTTTTTTGCTATATTTATAGTTGACTTGGAATAAATGATACATATTTTGTTTATTGAAGATATTTTCCATATGTACATTATGATATGTACAACATTCAAGTTTGTGTGATGATGATATGGTCGATGTTCTATATCCAAAAATTAAAATATCAATTATTATTTGATATGATGTTGAAAATCTCAGGAAAAAGTCTTTTTGTAATCCATCAGCAACATAAATATAAGTTGCATTTTGTAGCGCATTCGCTATGACTTTTTTTATATGATCATATGGAACTTCTCCACATCCTCAATCAATTCCGTGAATGGCATAAGTATCCCATGAAATTTGATTTTGATAATCAATCGCCAAATATGAGAAACTTTCTGGAGGTTAAACCAACACCGTGCGTTCTAATGATTTATCTTCGAAATTATTTAAAGTGATGACTGAAAATTCTTTAACAACAAACTCACTATCCATAAAAGTATGACCTTACGCGTTTACCACAACAGAATTCATTTTTATGCCGAAGAATAATCTTACTCGAACGAGAGTTTTAGAGATACTGATGCATCATTTTTAGGATAAATGAAAAATTATTATAAGGCATTTGATTGTAATACAGTTGTAGATCCCCCTCCTCTTCAATTTAAAAACTAGAAAAAAATTGGAAAGGAATATATTTTCATTAAAAAACATAAAATTAAATAGCTCACAAATTGTGAGACTTGTAGTTTATCAGAGAAAACATTCGACATATATAAATTCATTTATGATTGCATCGTTTTCAATCTTAAATTCTTTTTCTGTCATCGAACCATTGGGTTTGTATACCCTTAGTTTCATAAAGGCGTCTCATATCCTCATCCAGAAGAACTTCAGGATGTTCATCGATGTACTTATCAAGCATATTTTCTTGATTCATACGTTTTATTTTATCATCTTGAAGAATGTTGGGTATAGTTTTAGCTGTCGCTGGATCAATTATTTGAGCGATTATTTTCTGCTCAGCATATGCAGAAGCCTTATCAGGGCTATATGAAAATTCAGCCCAATTTTCCATTGTAAACAGATCATCTCTTCTGTATTTACTTATTCCTAGAGCTACGATATCACCTCTTATATCTTTATGATCATCTCCCAATGTTATTATACACACATTGTTTAATGATGATGTCATCGAACTCCAGGTAAATCTACCTCTGTTTTTGAGTTTGGAGCATAATGACCATAATTTCGTTATGAAGCATTTTTTTAGCTCGTATCCATAGCACCATTCAACGAGCCATGATTTTATTTGATCTTTATTAAATCGTGACGTTATATCTTCATTATGAAGCATTTCTGGTTGCGCTTCGATGTATGCTCCCAACGCACCATAGCCTTCTCGAAGTAGAAAATCTATTTTTTGATCTCCGAGGATTTGAAAATTTTCTTCAATAGTTAAATTCTCGAAACTTCCCTCAATATTTAAATTGTTTAGCTGGGTTACAATTTTTTTCGAGGCATATGATAAGGATTCATGTAATTTTTCTTCTACATCAAACTCGCTAGTTGGTTTACTTATAGCGCAGTGTAATTCCCGCAGTTGGATCGAATAAGTCCCAAATACAATCCTTCTTCTTTGAGAAATCGCCATGAATATCCAGATGGCCCTAAGTCCACTCCATGGTAAAATGCTAATTTTTCTGCTATATATATATATATATATATAGCAATCCTCTGAATGACAAATATGAAACTTATTTTTCGAAAGAGAAACCATATTAAATAAATAATTTTTTAAAACTTTTAACAGCTAGTTTTCAGAGATTTTACCCAACACGCGATTGGAACGTAACTGATGGATTATCGACTTTGGGTCTTATACTTTATCCATTTCCCCCATCTTACGATATTCTATCGTTAAATCTTAGGACTATGCACCTGCAAGCTGATATAAATCCGAAACACCCTATTATTTTAGTTGATTTGTGACGTTGTCTTACAATTAAATAAACTGATTAATGTCATAGTCCACGTCGTATTTTATCAGTTTTCCTCCAATTTTATACAAAAAAAACCTATGGGTATCTTACGCAATTCTATTGTTTAGTCTAAGAGCTTTGCACCTGCCAGTTGACGTGGATTTTACATGCCCTATTATTTCAATTGATTTGTGACGTGGTCTTAAAATTCAAAACTAGTCAATGCCAAGGTTGACATAACTACCTGCGCTTGCTAGGGTATTGCAAGGCAGCATCTTAGGTATAAGGGTGGTACCCCCCCCCCCCCCAACTTTCGACTAGCCTATACACAGGTAAAGCCCAGCTAGCACTTAGCCCCCCATCAAAAACCTAAGTCCCTTAGACCCCCCCCCCCGCCTACACTCAAGCTCAATTTGGGTCAATTCTCCTAACTCTACTCGCATCTGAGTCAATACTCACTGTATAACTACTGACTGACAAAAAAGAGGCTAGAAATCAAATGAAAATATGTGCAAAACGGAATGAGGCGCGTGGGATCATCTGTACTCTCCATAGATACTCAATGGATAATTGTAATTTTAAATTTAAATTGAGGCTCTCAGTCAGTATTGATTGTGTATTAAGAATTATTCGACAACGTTGGATAGCTATTGAGATATTTATATCTAATGATTGTGTCTCGACGTCACGCGCAAACTTTATAGTATAGAATTGCATGTTACTCAGTACGTTACTCAGCATGTTACTCAAATGCGAGCCACGAGAGCACGCTAGTTGGACAATCGGTCAAATGTGCAGGTAACGTGGCACTAAGTACCCACCGCTACTTTAGATATCGTATCATTTCCGTTCGTGAATTGAAAATTAATTTATTGTTCTACAAATCAATTAGTTATTGTATTTAGCGGAATCTGTAATACGAAAAAAAAGCAGCTCTACCATTGCAACGGTTACTATGACAACGGTTACCGAAACAATAGTAACTATAGCAACTGTTACGATGGCACCGGTGACTATAGCAACGGTTACTATGACCCCTATTACTACACCAACAGATAAGTTTTAGCTCGTCTCGATGTATCATTGATGGTCGGTGAAAAAAAAATGTTGGATCGGATTAAGACAAAATCCGTTCTTAATGTGTGTCTAGGGCGAGAATGGTATAACTACGTCAAATTTCAAGTCAATCCGACGTATAGTTTCAGAGATCTCGTGATAAGGATGTGAGTGAGTGAGTAGTAAATCGCCTGTATAGATATATATCATAGATTTATAAAAACGGACTATTTCCGTTTATAACAAGTAAATTCGTTATAAACGATTAAAACAGAATCTATGCAATATATACGAGTTCTGCCAACGGGACATTTTTTTTTCTACTGAAAGCAAATCACTAACAGTGTAAATAGATGTAAAAAGTCACTTTTCATTCTTACAATTAAATTTTTTATAAACAGTTTAAAAAATCCTCAATGCCATACATTCAAGTTGTTTTGACGGGATGTTTTTGCACCTACTAAAGAAGAGATTTTTGTTGTGTAGCATAGATAGAAATGAATTCTTCCCGTTATTAACAATCGAATTTGTTTGAAAACAGTTTAAAACGGTATATGTGCTATTATTTTAAATGTTGCTTAACCGGAACTCATTTCTTTGACCAAAAAATAGTTACTAATCACTGAAAATTACTCATTCGAATTCAATAACTTTATTTCAAGACCAACACAAAGCCATGCGTATCTAGAATGGGCTTATTTACACTACAAACTTACCATTCCAATCTTTTCCTGGTCGATCTGTCTATCAATATGTAACAAAATCAGTTAGTATGAAATGAATCTCGAATAAAATCCAAGTTTTCGCAGTTTTTTTCAAGTTTTTCTGTAATTTAGTCGAGATTTTGAAGGTGGTGTATGGTCTAGAATGACTTCAGATTTGGATTCATCCTTTAGTCGGTTAAATCACGTACTAAAGTTGGATTAGTAAAAACTACACTGGTTCATCCAAGTATTCATAATTTTATAGGAAAGTTATTTATTTCGGGTTAATTTACTCATTAAGCCAGTAAATATGTTCAATTTTTATTTCAGAATTATAAGTTATGATGTTGTGCATGTCAACAGTTTATAACTATTTTTTAATGTGCAGTTTTAAGTATGTATAATTTATTCTATAAATTAAATCATTTCTATGCATTTATTGATACTTATATTTCCAGCATGAACATAAAAAAAAAGTTCTGTGTTGTGTCAGTATCTAAACGAGATAGATGTAAAATTAACCAAATAATCCTTAGATTGTAAATGACTTTCTTTTAAGGATAAATTATATTACTATTCCATAGATATTCTAAAGGTGAGATAAGTTGTACTGTCATTCGATTAATAAATTTTGAAATTTTTAATTAAAATAAATCAGGATGAATGAATTTAATCTCTAATCATCTGATTATGTTCATGTATTTGTAAATATATGAATACATAAATATAATTTGATGGATCGTATTTCTTGAGACAAATCGTATATACAATGCATCATTTGAGGGCAAAACGATACTTTTAGGATAGTCTCAACGTTACATTAGTTGTAGTGCCTAGTTTGAGACACTTACAATTTATGTAGCGTATCATTAGAGGACACTGCGTTGCTACGTTGCAATTAAAATTTTTGACTATAAGTCGAAATTAACCAAACTAAGGGTAAAACTTAACTATCATTGCAGGGTGTTTTTTTTCTATAACCATGCGGCCGACAGCCGCAACAGAATTTCGGAAATAAAGAGGAGGATACCAGTCCCTTGTCTTCAAAGTATGCGTTGGTAGACTTTATACATATATTTTTCTTCATTGGTCCAATTTGTTAAATTCACTGTTTCGATTAGTACTAATTGACTAATTTAACTAGTAAAATAATATTTAATTAGTTCAACCAGTGCAATTCTACTATTCTTATTGCATCACTGAGCAATGCTGGAAATAGTAAATATTCACTTGGAATCAGTAAATAGTTACTAATTTCTTTCTTAAGAGTAGTGCTTGTTAGAACCCGCTTTTGGATTTGGATAAGATTCTTTTTTTTTTTTAGAGTAAAAAAGTCTCTATATTAGATTCAGAGAAAAAATTACAAAACTTAATCATACTTTTTTACAAATGACGTCAATCTTTTCGCTCTTAATGATGTTGGTGACCATTGCAGTTAATGTACTTCTAACAATACTATTTCAATCAAGTGATACGTCGATAATACGGCAGTACTATAATGCATTCGTTTCTCCATATAAATTGAAAAATGACTGCAATACGAATACAGTGTATTGCTTTAATAGTGAGGATTGCTTCAACAAATGTTCTATATTTTATAAAACTGAATTTAAATGTTTTAAAGGCGTATGTAAAATGTCTCAGTCAGAGGGGCTCCAAAACAGATGCAATATAAAAGACGGAGTTGCTCCCTATTTAATTAGTATACCAGAGTTAAAAACTATAGATTGGCTATGTAAATCGATAGATCTGGGAATTGTAGAATATATTAATAATAAGGAATATGATAATATCATGTGCAAAGGAGGAACTATTTCGAAAAATTATACTGATGGATATCCTCAACAACATGATTGTCATTGCCCCAACTCAATGGTATACGGAATAGTGCCCGCGACAGAACTTAAACGACAACACGTTCAATGTGTAGCAGAGAAAAATCGTTGGATCTACGAAACTAACAAGTTAATTTATAATCGATAAATAAAAAGTTATGATTGAATTGTTAATTCAGTAATATTGCACTGTTGTTCGTATAAACTGAATGATATTTAAGTTTGCATGACGTAAGAAATAGCTTTCTGCGTTGAGACATTTCAAGTACTCTCAATCGCTTCGTTTTCATATCTGATGCTGCAAATATTACGTAACGATGAAGTTAATATGATAATAGTACTAATCATTTTTACAATTAAACATTCAATCATGATAAGTGAAAAGTTTCTTTTTATTGTTCTGCAATGTTCATATACTGTTATCAGCGTAATCACTATTAATACTATTAGTCATGATTTAAAAAAAGTCTGGGAACTTCGTTTTATTGCAGTTCTCACGATTCGTATCAGTTTATCAGTGATGACAATCACTTCTAGAAATTTAAATACTGTTAAAAACAATACTCTTCATCACATGTATATAAGGACAGAAATAAGTTAAAACTGACAGTTGATAGAGTTCTTTAGTATACAGAAAACTATAACATTCATTAATGATGAGTCGATATTTGTTAGGATTTGTTATGGCTGCTTCAACGATAGCTTTAATGTCTGCACAAATGGTAAGATATACAAAATATTCTACGTCCTTGGAAGTAAGAAAATTGAAATTTCAACATGACTTAAAATTTAAATAAATGTCCTTGGAGCTATCGACACTATTAACAATAATAAGATTAGTGCAATGATCCCAAATATCAGATAGACAGTTATCTTAACAGTTTACATTATTGCCTCAAAACCTATAAAACATACGAAGAATATTGTACTTTGTTTCAGCCAAAACCTTACATTATTCTTGATACAATTGACATACGAAATGCACCTGATAACGATTGGTTCGGCATATGGAAAGGTTTAATTGAACCTGGTGGTGAAATACTTAGTGTCGAGTCACCTGTTTTACGAGATCTTCCAGATGACACGATGGTAAGAATAAGTTTTCTACTTACACTTGGATATATGGCAAATTAAATGATGATAGTCCAGTTATCATGACAATACATATTTTAAGTGACGATTGGGTTGTATGCGTATTCCCAATAATTGATTGGTATACTGTCATAGTAAATAATTATTTTTTATGCCAAATATTCTAAAAATTACATCGAAATTAAAGAAAGGAAAGGCAACTTACAGTTTTCAAGTACTTCAAGGAACAAATTAAAGTGAATAAACTATGTTAGAATCCGGGTTCTTGCTGAGATTTGAAGTAACATTTACAGTTTTAGGCCGGTTAAAGTCGTTTTTTCGAAAAACAAAATGTTATAATGCAGACAGTTTTGTTATTTAAGTAATAATCATACATTTTATATCTCTTTTTTAATCTCACCAAGATTGGACTATTAGCTTTTAGCATATTAGCTGAACTCGTTACTCATAAATGTTACTCGAAAACTGTAAATTGTACTCAATAGTAGACAAGTAGGAAAAATTTTAGATTGAATTACAATACTAGCCAGAAAGTTTTTTTCAATTTCACTTGTCTGTGCCGCAAGTAATAACGCTTGTTTTCAATTGCGGAATGGTATCGTCAATAACTTGACGATAGTGTTTAAGAAACGTAGCATCCGTTAAAACATTATGGTTACCGTTGCTGGTAAGCCATTAGATATTTTATCAAATTAGATCTTATCAGTTTCTTGACTTTATAATAAATTCAAATTGAAATAGAATTTGAAGTTATTGTTTTTTTTATCTCAATGAATAGATGGCAGTAATGGTTGAATTATCTGGACAAGTTGTACTCGAGTTTAAATCAACTATCTGTTCCGCTCTAGAGGACGAGTCATTCGGGAAAGAAATTGTGAAATATGCAGAACCAAAAGGACAATTTCCAGAAGAGTGTCCATTTATTAAGGTACATACGTACATTCGCGATACATTTAATTTTTATTTTTTTTTGTGCATTACTCATTACAAGCAATTGATGGCAATAATTACTCGTAACATAAATCGATTTACTATCGATTTCTTGCGATCAATTTTTAACTGGAAACAATTTACTTTTCGAAATTGACTTTTATCTTACAGTATTCCTGTATCGATTTGATCTATAATCTGTTAAAAATTTTCATGCCTAGGGTGAAAACTTCAAAATAGAGAAATATGAAATTCCTCAAGATAAACTCCCACAGAACACACAATCAGGAGCAATGCACGCCGAAGTACGGATCTACACTATCTCTGAGGATGATCCAGAAATATTTCTGGTCGCTGATGGTGAAATTATTCTTAAATAAGCTTTGTTGATTTTCTTCGGTGTTTCCTATTATGAATTGCTGTTGTTTGTATCAATAGAACTATCATCATGTATAATTAATCGATTATATTATTTTCACAATTAAATATGTATGTATAAGTTCTCTTGGTTAATAAATAAATAAACTGCACATGAACAATACATTGTAATAGTGAACAATTACTAAATAAAAATTGTTAGATATAATTGCATAAAATCATACGTCATTTGCATCTAGAGAACTATATCAATGAAATAACAGCATTTCACATCACCGGCAGACAGTTTATACGTCACTAATACTGTACACAATTAGATCTAATTAAGTATGGGAATGAAATTGTTCTGACTTCGATGAGCTGGTGAAAAAATAAATGACAGGTCGACAGTAATCAGAAATTTATGTGAACTGTATTGCATACGATATTTGGATGCTAGGACAGTCGAAACTGTTGTACGAGTGTAAATGAATTGGTTGACACTATTTTGAGAGTAACAAATAACGATTTATTAATCACTGAAGTAACGGCAATAGAAACATAATGATAGAAAGTCTGTCTGAGAATTGTCCGATATAAGTTCACTGAATTTTCACACAAAGAGCTCACTGACATCTTATATGCTGAGTTCACTGATAGTTCTTATGATGAGTTCTCTGATGATTTGTATAGTGAGTAGAAATCCTTGAAAAGTTATAAGTTTTTCAGAGCTGGTCCTTTGGACCAGGAGTAGTCTGAGTGTTTGTGAGTTGGCGTCAGTCACAACGACACAAGCCAGTTGTTCTAGTGTGAATCTTGTATGGGTAACTGTCCATGAGGCCGTTAGGCTTTGAAGCCGACATCGTTCGCATGTCTATCAGCGAAGATGTGTAATCGGACCAACTTGAGACGACTGATGGTATCTGATGTGAGTTAAACTGCTTGATGAGTTTACAATCATCGCTGTAGATAATTGACTGTTGAGTTATTTCATTTCTGAGAAATATTCTGAAGAGTCTTCTGGTTTTTCACAATCGAGTTTGTTTGTGCAAGTTGTCTATTATCACACACGTACTGAGTTGTTTGTTATACCGAATTGTCTATCGGTTGGCATCATTCGATGATATCAATGAGTCCACGTACTAACACATGCAAATATTGACATGAATCGACGGCAACCGGTGTCTACTGACAATGACTGGAGAGCACTCGAATGTACAGACTGATATACCTGAAATTCTGTGTTCTAAAAGCCTCTAGGTCCTTCGGAAGGGATATCATTGCCTAGAAATCAATTAGAGTAGTCTAATTGGCGAAGATGAGTTGGCAGGAGAGACCTTGAGTTATCTAATGTTTCGGTGGGGAGAAAAATGTCAGGCTATAGATGAATTACTCCTGACCAAGTCTGATCAATATATTACACGATATTTTTCCGTTAGTGATATTCCTACATTCGTATAATTTGTTGTAAGCACTATCTTACTTCTTGAATTTATAATGATTAAAATCTCATGCAATGCAAATTCATTGATGTTTGAGTAAGTGCTATTCTTTGTTATAAACATGTAAATATATGCATCCCATTACTTATTATAATTTTCACTAATATACCTGTTATAATCAATACATCTGCTCACAAGTGTAATTAAATTTCTCATTTAATATATTTAAATTACAGTCACTCTTAAGAGTTAAATATTCGGTTAAAAGAAAAGTACAGAGCGTTGTAAGTAAAAATTAACATTTACAACAGTGTATTTTATTTAGATTTACTTTTGTTCATAATAGGCAGCATTGTTATCAACAAACCATTCTCAATGTTCAAGTAAATCATATATGCCTTCAGCATAGAAACTTTAGGGCTATGATTCACATTATTCTTGATAATAATAGAAATTCAAAAAAGGAACGCTCATTACCTTCATTCTAACCCAATACTTTAGACAAATATCCATATCTTTCTTTAATTATCCGTAGAATTAAAGCTAAAATCGCAGGCAAAAGTTCAATTTCAATGTCAATATAATGTTATCCGAACAAAACAGGCATCTACAAATACCTGCAAAAACTGGCGCCAAGTTCACATTCAAGTATAACTAGTACAAATGAAAAATAGGTAAAATCGAAAAAACATGTGAAATCAAGTAAAAAGCCAAGTTAGCTACGTCTTTTTTTAGAATTTTTCGAACTACCAATGTGCTATTGACTTACGAAATTTCAGTCAAATTTGAAGTACAAAAAAAAAAATCTTCGAAATCGAAAAACTATGGAACTTGGCCAAATTTTGTCTTCAAAGGCTGCCCAATTTAGTTTCAAATGTCTTTATGTATAAACTATAATATATGGAACTATTAAGAAAATCTTAACAATTGAGCCAAGTTCTATAGTTTTTAGATTTTAAAGATTTTTTTTTTGTACTTCGAAATTGATTAAAATTCCGTAAGTCAATACCACATTGGTAGTTCGAAAAGTTATAAAAAAAGATGCGGCTAACATGGCGTTTCACTTGATTTTATATGTTTTTTTGATCTTACCTTTTTTCGATTTATACTAATTCTACTTAATTGTGAACTTGACGCCAGTTTTTACAGGCATTTGTAGATGCCTGTTTTGTTCGGATTTCATTTCTTTTTTAAGTGAAAACTTGTTTAGGCTCATTGGAGAAATTTGTAGACGGTCACAAACTTGTAAGTTTGCATCACCCTATCATCCGCGTTACTGACATGGTAACGTTGACATAGTATCTTATTCTAGTAGCTGTGTGGATTTATCGTGTACCAATTATAGAATAGAATGAAAAATTTTTTGATTGCAGATTCTTGTACAGGACGCTGAGAAGAGCATTTGTGTAAAACGTTAATGCTGGGAAACAATAATTACTAGTGTTTATCAAGCGTCAAAGTTTGACAAATTGCATTTTTCTGCCTTTCACCGCTTACGTAGCGAAAACGGTGATAGATATAAAAAAATGCTGATATCTTTTTTGTAAATAATCGAATTCTCTACGAAAAAGTCCGCAAGAGCACCTGTCCATCGTGGACAGGTAAAAATGTACAGCGCTGCGGAGGCGCGATGAAAATCGAGCGTTTTGAGCGCTCCGGCAAAATATGTTGTTGAGCGCCTTTTTAATTAACATTTGGAAGGAAAATATTTCTAATATTAGAAAAAATTTTAAAAAATTATGGAATGTTCAGAATCGTTTTCTGAATATTTTCCAATCGAAATCGGAAAAAAATATCAATTTTTAGATTTTTTAGATTATCTGCAGTGTCTTTTTTTTTTTTACTTTCTTTGTCAACTGTGCACCCTTATATCTTTTTAGTTTCAGCAAACACTTTATAGCCAATTCAAGCGCAGGTAGGATTTTCCCTGCTCTATAAAATGGCTATCTCAGTTTTTAAAACGAATTTTTTTTTTGGTATAAGAAAACATCCAAACGTTATTTTGGATTCTTTTGCCTTATTTTGGAGGTGAAATTATTGCATCATCAAAAAATGATGCACAGTAAAGTTTCATATCTTCATAGGAAGAATATAAAACAATTTTTTAAAAAAAATTTTTGAGCATTTGTTATGAAGAAATTTTATAAACAAGTGAGTAAACTTTAATTATTTGATTTTTTTTTCAAATAATTCATAGATTTTATACAGACAAATACCAGCACTGTGTTGGATTTATTAAGAATACATTAGTAATATATCAATTTTAGATCGTTTATATATGTGTTATGTAATTTGGCTCTTCAAAGGTGTCAATATGAGGTACATATGCTTAACCTTAGAGACTTTAAATTCCTCTTCTTAGTCCTAGCCTCTTGACCAACAGACAGGGATGAGGGGATCTTCGATAGAGAAAGTAAAAATGTGTGATTTATATAAAACAATAACAAAGTTTATTGAATGAAAATTATTGAAAGAATTATAATATCAATTAAAACGTTACCAACAGATGATTTCCTTTGTTCAGGTAAAAATGTATTAAAATTAATGGCTCGCGAATTTATTTAGATATTCGTTGTTAACAATTTTAAAAATTATATTGGCTTCACATAAAAATTTACTAACTTCAACAGAATTATTGATACAAGACAAAATAAGACTTACAATTTTCGAGCGATGTTTAATGATGATCTGATCTCCATCTTGCTTTTCCGACAACTGACTGATGCATCAAATCTCACGTATTTATTTAGTCAAGGATGACATTATTAGAAGTCCCTTACTTCAGGCGCGCACAAGTCCCTTCACATGGTCCTTCCTTTTTTCGGAAAACTAATGCTCTCTTTTCCTCACGCTCTTTTTTTTAAACTTTTATTGCTTTTTCGCCTCGTGGGTTTTCCAAAGCAATGAAATGTCTAGAAGATGATTTCCTAAAAAATTCTCCGAAACCTTTTCTATTTTAACGAAATTTGAAAAAACTTAAGTAATAATCGTTAACTTCAATCATTGAGTTTCATTTTTAACCGCCTTTGAAAACATATGTATATATTAAATGATTATATGAAATAATTTAAATACACTCAGACATTACAGGTAATTGAATACCTAAATATTTATCCGGAACTAATGAACAAATCATTGCTTTTTTAATCCATTTTTAATTTATAAATATAAATTTAATTATTTTTATTACGAAAATATAATGGTCCTTTTAAACCACATAATCCAAAACTGAAATATTTTTTAAAGTTAGGTTGATCAAAAATTCAATTTTATTGTATTAAATTATCATCGAAATTGAATCAAATTACGTGTATAAATTTAATTTCGATAACATTAACTTCAATTTATTCATGAATTGATTTAAAGAGCTGAATCAATTAAAGTTTATTACTGAAAATATCAAAATAACTTGAAAATTTTATGATATATAATATAAAAAATCAACGTATTTTTTTCTGCGGAAAAACGGTTTGAAGGAGTGAAAACTACCTCTTTGAAATTTCTCAAAACGACTTTAACCATTAGAAAGATCACAAGAAATCATGAAAAATACCTTCATGCACATAATTATAAGACTTAAGGATACACATTTTCTTTTTTTTGAAAATAACAAAATATCTATAACGCGAAAACTATTAATCATTCTCTAATAGGACCAATTTCAATCGAAAAAGCATAAAAAATTACCAGATACATGTCTTTGCAATTTTCGAAATAACATCAAAATTGATGGCAAAAAACATCCTCTTTTTTCCAGATTTGTATCAAAATGAAAAAGATATTTTATTCATTGTACGTATTACATATATGATAATCATTGTGAGAACGTTTAAGACAATCATTTTTTACATCAGGCACAACGGAAAATTGCAATATTTTTACGTCGTGGAATTTCACAATGAGACTTAAAGTTATCTCCAAATGCAAAATCGACTGGTTTTTCGAATTCATCTGTTTTAAGAAATGTATAACTACTTTTGAACCATGAGTAACGGGAAAAATTAATGTATCGAAGAGATGAGAGTCGATTATGGATAAGTGATCGTAATTTCATTGGGTTATTTCTCAAGCGTAAATTTAAATTATCTCCTCGTAATAAGACACCGTCCGAAAAAAGTCTTATAAAATTTGTCCATATTCTAAACCCATAAACATCTGAAGGTTGAATTTGTCCAGTGGTCCCTCCAGGGATAATCATTATCTTAATTCCTTTATTTGATGATTTTACAGACGTGATAGTTTCAGGACAATGACAAGTCCATGAATCAATCAAAAGTAAACTTTTCTTTCCAACATTTAGGAACAGTACTTCCGTCAACCAGATTGTAAATGTTAAAAAAAAAATTAGGATTTAAACATCCAGAATATATAATGCAATATAATACATGAATTGAATTTTTCACCTGGAGTAAATTTTCCGTATTTTGATATTTCTATGTGTACATTATCGGGCCTAAAAGCGATGCTTCTACCCGTGGATCAAGTTTTTCAGTTGGTTCTTTCAACACAGGATAAAGGGTAGTCTAAGTTTTCCATCAGCTGATCTAGTTGTTTGTATAGTATAGCTATAAGTTATCGAAGAAACTGATTGGACTGTGCACTCTATTTTTTTTTTCCTCTGGAGCTAAAGTCCCCTCTGAATGTACTCTCAATTGGGAGCCACTTTCAACAGTATCATATATGATGTCTAAACCATATGATAGAATCTTCGATTTTACATCATCAACAAACACTTCTGACGTTTGAGAAAAAGGGGGGGGGGGTCTGGTCTACTATTACCAACGGCGTCAGCAACTTACCACTTGAGTCGGCGACTTACTGATTGTGTGCGTAGTTATCGATTTTCTCGCTAAATGGCGCTGTGCCGCCCAACAGTCGGTAATTGTTACCAATCTTATCGAACAGGATACGTTGTTGTAATGACGCGCGAAATGTTAATTTCAAGAATTTTTAAAAGTTTCATGACGCTAATGTTTAATTTAATGCATAAACCTTACTTCAAAGGAAAAACATATAATTACATGAATTTTCACATTATTTCCTTACAATATCCACTTCCTGCCCATTCAGTGTCGTCTATCATGGAATCTTGAGGGGTCTTATCTTCATTCGTTTCAATAAATCTGAAATTATTTCGATTTCCACTAATGTATTGGAGTGATAAGGTATTTTTTTTTATAACGTCGAGTAAAGTGTTGTATCCAATGTCGTCCTTTAATGCTTCAGTTCATCTTTTTGGCAGAAAAACTATAAATTCATCATTCAGTGTTGCAATGACTGCGTCACCATGTTTTGCTTTCACTCTTTTCAATCCTGTCACTTGATATTTTCTTGTAGTTTCTAATTCTGCCGTATTTTCTTCGGCTTTTGAGTATTATTCGCAATACTGTCGATGTAATCCATTTTTGAAGTTTTTTTCACTTAACAATGTTTTGAAATCGCCAACGGAATTATTGTCAGTATTATTACTTCGTTTTCTCTCGATGGTGCACAACTAAGTGTGGATTCGATGATTTCTATCGCAGAACTGACTGCAAAATGTCTCGTCTGTCTAATGTAATCTACACTCTATCGAGAAATTTTCGAAACACATTCCCTAACAGCGCGATTTTTGTTTTGTGATTCCCAGAATAATACGTCATATCTTTTCAGCTGAACCCTTTATGTTAGCTTTTCGGGTGAATGACGCCATAAAACATTTCTTTTGTTTATCTTAATCAGATAAAACTCTCTCTGACGTCGGAAACTTAACGGTCAAAAGTATAGATTTTATTCTCTCACTACTTGTCTTATATTTTAATATAAGAGACCGAGCTTGAGCGTTAAAAGTTAGTCCTGCGGAGAGAACGAGTGATCAATATGGATCTTGTTATTGATATAAAAGGCTATCGTTTTTCTAACGGCAAAGTGACTTTGAAAGAGTTGGCTTCATGTAAATGGCTAAAATTGATGAAAATTTGTGAATATCATTTTTTATTTGAACCACCATGTGATTTTGGTAAATTATATGTTTCTGAAGTATGGGACGTTGATTTTTGCAAGTGATATTATAATGGACTTGCATGGAAAATTGATGATACACCATATGAAACACTGGGCAAGTACTTCAAAGAGACACTGAACAACGTACACTATATTTTTGTACGTGATCATAAAGTGCAATATTTCTTGAAATCATTGATGAAAACGGATATTTCGATTATTAACTTAAAGAGAGAAGATTTTACAATTTATGATTTTCCTTAATTCATTTGTCCACATTATGACTAACCCGTGAAAGGAATAGTGAAAAGAGGAATAAATATAGGACTTCCACGTCTATACTTTTATCGATACGAGTGTGCTCTTGAGAATGTAAAAAAACTCAACCGATGGGTTCTTGAAAATATTTTGATTCTTGATGATGATATCAGACCAATTAAGGTTTATCGAGTAACCAAAAATGTATTCAAGTTGAATCCAACAGATTTAAAACTTTCAACAAAAGAATTTGTCATTGAAGAGGCAGCAAATAATATTGACACGGCATGGAATAAACTAACTGACGAAAAGAAATCAGATGAAGATTTTAAAATGTATCGACGATGTTATGAGCATCATCCACCAAAAGACAACCACAATGATGGCCTTGTTCCATTTGTTACGGATTGTAAAATGTGTCACGAAAAATAAAATGTTTTGTAAAATTTGTTTTGAAAAATAAAAAACGATTATTCATACGTGATTTATTTTATTCATATGATCAATTTTTTTTTTAATAATACAGAATTAATGATAGCATTACATTTTTCTATTTGTAATCTGAATCTTTCTTTATCTCGAGCTGCATCTTCCCAACATCCATGTCTAGCTGCTCTGTAAGCGTAAGTCCATGTATGCATTACGTGTATTTTTGGTTGAAGATTGGAATGAATAGATTTCAGTTTCATTTTAATAATTTTCTTGAGTGTCCACTCAAAGCTTTGTATTTAACAATTCGATCGTAAATGAATAAACAGTATGCCGACTAGGGTGTGAGCCCTTTTTGTGTCTATTGGTTATACAGTTTGTGATATATATGTATACAGGTATTGTAAAGTTAACACAAAATAAAATATAGACCACTTGGATAAAATAATCGATTATAATAATAGTAATAGTAGTGCTGGTACAAAGCTAGTGGTAAAATAACAGATTCTAATAACGATTACACTATTATCGAACTTGCTCTGGTTAGCTTGATCTCGGTACTGAGGATTATTAATTTTCATTCACGCGATGCTAGATACGCGGGCCGTCTCGACAAGTCTATGGTATACAACGAAAAGCCCAGATAAAGGGTGTTTTGTCTTCGACGTGGCTGAATGCACCCAAAGTCGCCAGAAGGGATACTGCACCGGTGTGCCTGTTATCATTACACATAAACAGCGACCCAATAAAGTCTCACTTTGTATTTATTGAATCGTCATTTATGTGTGATTTATGATGATCTGGAAAATTTTTCAAGCTGACTTAGTTGGGAAACTTTCCGTCCATCAAAAGGATACACCGTATGCAGTTTTCGGGTTTGGGGTTTCGTCATAAAATAAATTCTTTCTCATGACGAAACCCGAAGCTCGATTTCCGTCACACAGCTTAGAAAAGACCGGCGTCGGTTCCGGTCGTTGGAAGGGTCCCGGATGAGGGTGCACTCGACAATCTGACGCAGCTGGTCACTCAACCGGGTCCCCTCGTCCAGTTCAGCCCAAAAAGTGGTCTCTTAGAGTGCCGTGGTACAGAACTGCGGCGTGCAGGTCTCTTGACGAGTGCTAGAGTAGTTGTTGAATGCTCGAACGTCCTGTCCGTGAGCATTAATCAATGCGTCCACACCTAATGTAGAGATGATGCACCAGGTTTCGCTCACTAGCTGGATGGGCTGGTACTCTTCATAGTATAGACCAGATTGATGTCCAACCATGGTGATCCGGAATGGGTCATCAGAGTGAGCAATGGAACGATACAGAAGTAAAGCCAGACAAAATAGTAGCTGCATGTCTGAAACATGTGTACGAATTAGTAGTGGAACGACGAGGAAATTAGGGTTAGAGGGTGCGGACCGGATTGTCCCGTTCTGATGTTAACACAAGTTGCCCATTGTGAGAAACACCCTCGGCCTGAGCTCCTCAGCCTATCTTTGTGAGGTAGTCGTAACCCCGGCGTCTAGCCTCTTCGCTGGTTAGCATTAGTAATAGCCCAAGAGGGAGCAGGAAGCTGAAAGAACAGAGATGCAAAGTCCTGAGCGATAGTGTCGGCCTCGTTACCTTGGGTAAGCCCTGATGTCTAGAGACTAGGTGCGGGAGTAGGTCCACATTGAGTGTTGTGATTGGCTCCAGTCTCGGCGGGAGCTGCAGAGTATAGTGAGCTCGTCCCCGGGTTGGAACCTCACAAAGTCCTTGCATTATGGCGAGCTCTAGCCGGCGCCTCCTGGTCCTCCTGGCACGATTTCGACGAGTCCTGGCGGCTGGGCACCTGCGGGATCTTGGGGCGGTTTTCTGGTGTTCGCTGTGATTCCTCGTTTTTCCCTCCATATCAGCAGCGGGATGTTATTTGTGTGACACTCAGCCGCTATGGTTAGCTCTTAAGGGGCTAGTTGCCCCTTGAAACAAATTTCTGTGGGTTAGATACGGTCTACTTACATCGACGAACATGATCAGTACTTAGCATTTCTATGGAAGTTGAGATAGAAAGTTAAGACTTACAATCGAAACAGATTCTTATATACAGGGTCATTTCAAACAACCTACTGAGCCGGAAGGTATGGATTCAGGACAATGCACATATTAAGAATCCGCAAAGGAAATGAAAAAATTCGCGATACAATTTAAATGATAGCGAAAGATCGATAAGTAAATCAGCGGGCGGGATTAGCGCGGGCTGCTGCTATGTTGGTGAATGAACTATACCAGTAATGTAACAGGCCCAAGGGTTATAGCACAGGGAGTCTGCCAAAAGATGGTGGCATGTAAAAATTAGCATACAAGAGATTGAATTTCTTTTATTTACGATTTTTCGATCAAAAAATTGATATCAGTTCTGAATTTATAGATCACTGCCATTGGCATGGAATTCATTGATAGATATTGGAACTACGTTGACACTGACAGACTAGACTCTCCTGTGCGTCAATCTAGTTCCAATCTACTATCGTAAATTCCAAGTCGATTGCAGTTGACTTAAATTGTCAGACTTATACTAATTTGTTTATTTAATAATAAGAATCAATGTAAATTCAGTGATGAGTCAGTCTGACCATTGTTCATGAGAAGAATTTTTTTTTTTCGCGGACAGACGGGACTCTTCAGCGTGTCAATGTTTTAACAATCGTTCCTATTTCTCAAACAGATGCAGAGTGTCATGTGTCTAGATTTTAATCATTTTCTACATTTTATGAATAACTGTCTATCATCAAAACATATTTAGTCAATTGCGATTGCCAATAAAATTATCATGAAACATTTAAACAACTCTTAAAATTTATTTTCTGCAAAGGTTGATAATTCCATTTCTTGAATAAAAATTATTAGATTGTCGTGAAATTCTATCACAATGTTGTCTCCAATCCTCTAAACGATTCCCATTAAATTTGACATCTTTGGTCAACTGCAATAAACAAAAAGACAATTATTGAGCATAAAAAAAAACTCCGACACGGTTAAGACTGGCGATTCTTGAAGTTTAAATCGATTCTACTCATCGATAATTGTCATACTGGCTTTTGTGTAGATGTAAATTACTTTTGTACATTTTAATATATTAATTTTTAAAGGTTTGACAAATACAATCAACTGCGATTAGGAAAAAAATGATCATTAAACATTCGAACATTTTATTTTTTATCACATTTTATTTTCGATTATCCCAGTAACAAATTCATTCACAATGAATATACAATCTTGTTTCTATTTACAAAGTTTTTTCAAGTTGATATTTTATTTTACTATAAATATTTTAAAGATGTTAACTAATCGGATGTACTTAAATGCCCACTTGGAATATCGCATAATAATTTCATTTCTTCTTTATTCCCTGTTTGATTTGCCTTGATATCTTCTAACGTTATTTTTTTATGTGATTCGTTTTCATCTTCACGCTTCCTGTCATTGTTGTATTCCATAACAATGTTGCTACGACTTTTCTGATTTCGTACGGAAAAGCATCTACACAGATTTTCTGGTGAATACACTGCCAAATTTATGTGCCAGGGCAGGAATCACAGATGCCGATGAGCATTGTTCCTAACAAGCCGATGCTTCAGCTCATACAAGTAGCACAGCTAGAAGTAAACTAAATGCAACGTACCCAAATCGATGGATCGGAAGATATGGACCAATAGCGTGGCTTCCACGCACGCCTGTTTTGAACCCATTGGACTTTTCCGTATGGGGTCATTTACAAAATGTCGTTTATTATCGGACCGACTTTTGACTGTATTTGTAGAATTTATAAGTTTTTTTTATAAATTTATGGAAGTTTGAGATTTTTATAAGTGTAAGTTGAGTATCACTACGATAAAGTTGAGTTGCTTGATTGTTACTGAGCACCAAAAACAAAACTCAGTGTCACTGGTAAGGAATGTCTAAGCACTTACGCGCGACAGCGACTAAGAGTTTTGTTTACGTTTGAATCAAGGAGTACAAAGAGTTCGATGAGTGCATGAATACTGAAATCACTTTGCCACTGATCGAGTTGATCCGGCTCGAAGGACAATAAAAATGTTTGATAATTATAGGATGAGTAAAAATGCTGGGTTAACTCGATCTAAGATGAAATACACATTAATTAACAAATATAAAATTTATTAAATAATAGGCAACAGTAATCACAGTTCGATAATTTTATAATGAGCTTATGAGTTCGCTTGAGTTCACAAAAATTGAGAGCCTGATAGAATGATCACAATGAATGCTTGAATGCACTACAACGTGGGTTGTAAGGCCACGCCGTTTACAATGAGTCCAAGAATGATGAGTACGCGAAAGTGTGTGAGTTTATTGAGTACTAGATGAGTTCAGTGACTGCTGAGATGATGATATGAGTACTAAGTATGATCTCAATGAATGCACGTGAGTTTAATGAGCACAATGAACAAAGGAATAAATGCGTGAGTGACGAGCTACAGTCTAGCGTCGTTGATCGCATCTCGGCAACTCGTCAGCTATCGAGCTGCATCGGAAGAATTCGTCTAGTCCGGAAGCCGGCGTCGCTGATGGGCCCTAATTGGTCCGAGTGATGAGAGGTTTGATTGGTTACCGTTAGGGTAACCAGATTTAAATTATTTAGATGAGTGAGGTTAGCTCTTCAGTAATTTAATTACTGAACAATATGAAAAAAAAAAAATTAGGTTTATGAGAGAAAACAAAAGTGAGCAAAAGTAGGATGTGACGAAAGATAAGTGATTCCTGGCCACAGGAAAGATTTTAGTATCGTCGAGATTGTACCAGGAAGCGCAAAGGATGAGACATGATATCGCCTAGCGGTGTTGATTATCTTGGAGATGCCGCTCTCTTCTGAGTTGCCTTCGGCGTTGGTTCTGGCACCAGCAGCGTTCACATCGAGCAGAAGTAGAAGTGGAAGAAGGAGGCTGGATAGCATTCCACTCCTGCACGAAGCGCTCAAACTCATCCACCCTCAGCAATTCTAGGGCGGGCCTCAACCAGAAGTATAGCCCCATCCGTCCAAGGGGAGCCTGAAGGGCAATCCTACGATTGTCAATCGTAGGGACGACTGGAGCTAGGCTTCCGAGGAGGCGCTCCGTAAGTACTGGGGGAGGCTCGAGCACGTTCGGCCGCGCGTGAGGAGTCGGGTGCGGGACAGTATCCGGGGCTGGTAGATGGACTTCGGCCTGGGTGGTCACGGTCCTCGGAGAGGAAGCCTCGCTCAAAGATCCACCCAGGTCAAAGATGATATGGCTAATCTTCCGGCATGGCTCCGTCAATCTGCTTCGCTATTGGGGCGGTCTTGCCCGGGGGAGCTTGCCACTGGTGGAAATCGTGGTCTGGAAGGCTCAACTCGTGACTGGACTGATGACATGCGTTCCAGTACAACCTAGGGCCCCGGTCCCCATAATTTTGGATCCTTCTTCCAAGACTGCGCGGTCGTGTTCCGACTCCTCCACATACCCTGGTAAGAAGAGAGAGAGGTCACTAGATTGTCGTCAAGAGGCAATATAGAAGATCAAGTAACAGTCCCTGGTCTCATCAAAAGACAGAGAAACTGAGAAGACGAAGTTCTATGTTCATTAATACTTTGGCTCATTTCTTCGCCATAGAGTGGATTTGACATGCGTGAATGAGTAGATCATTAAAGTAAACTAGTTACGTTCTACGCGGAGTATCTTTGTATACGAGCAGAAACGAATGTAAATAACATGCAGAAGAGAGTGGATAAATATGAGAAACATGTATCGTCCAAAGCTTATGTTCAAAGACAAGCGAAACGTGAAGAATAAACGTGTGATATTTTAACTCATAACTAAACAATACTTATAATATGGTGAAAAGAAAACTCGCAATAGCTGGCAGGGCGTAGTCAAAAGATATTGTAGTCTTCAGAAACTTTCAGTTTAAAATTACCCTAAACCAATGTTAAAAATAAGTCAAATAACGTAGTATTAAAGGCTAGGTGGCGCAAGGAATTCACTCGAATGATACCTTTCCACTGGAGAGGAATAGAGTAGACCCGCGTTGCCAATGAAGCAGTTAGCTAAGCTCGAGATGGTTTATCTCGGACTAGTCAAACTAGTCCAGAAACTCAAAAGAAACTTGAATTTGTAACAAAGCTCTAAATGCGTGGAAATCCCAGCGTTTAATACCATCTTAAGGTTCTAATCAGCTAAGATTCATTTGAGTGGCACTTTCCTCCCCACAATATTGCGAAAAAGTGAGCGTTTGGCGGACAGTTTTTCTGAAGAGGTCCTTAAAATCAATGTTCATCTACTCAAAAAGCTATAAAAGTGGTTCCCCGGCTCTCCCACGTGTTTTTAGCTAGGTAGGCCTTAAGTAAGATTAAGTGAGTTAAAAAGAGTTCTTACCAAAAAAGGTCAGAAATTGCATGCAGGACCTACGGAGGTTCTATTGCATTAGTCGCCGCGCGGCTAATCCTCATGGAACGCAGAGAAAAAAGTTAAAAACCCAGAATTCCGTTTATCTTAATTAATAGACCGAAAGGGTGAGAATACCTACAGGGACGACTCAATTCTACCGAAAGAACCCCGTCAAAGCACAATTCTTGAGAAACAAACTTCCGAGTAGTTCTGGTTTAAACAAAAATAAATCGATTGATCGTAAACTATTTACTCAGACCCCCCTTTTATTTATTACAGCCACCACAGGATCAAATGTTAGAAGATATATATTGATCATTGTTACTTTGATTGTTTAGAAGAAATTTTAAAATGTGAGAAGGTCAATGACCTTTCTTAAACGAAACGAGAAAATCGTTGACGTAAGATGTTTACAGAAGTTGATAAATTTTCAAAATTATTCGAATCTGAATTTTAATTGCAAAACGTCAGCTTGTTGCAAAGTTCCGAGACAGCACAGAAAATTTATTGATGAGAAGGTGTTTCAATTATCATAAATTTTATTAGAAATTCGGTAGGTAAACATTTGACCATCAGGAATCCAAGGAAACAAGTGCGATAATAAAAAAGGGAAGGAATCGATCATTTGTCTAGGTAAAATAATAATAAGGGAAATTAAATGTGTTGCTCTACTTCACGAATACAAAAATCTTTAATTTGAATTTAAATGACGAGCAATCAAGAATGCAACATCTGTAACCTAAGTTGTCCTTTATTCTCTCTCTTTTTTTTCCAAAACAATAAACTTAGAACTAGGCAAGATAAATAAGAGAAAAATGTAGTTAAATTTAGATGAGATGTTAGGCACAATTGAAAAGTTTAAATTAAAGATGATAATTTGTGCGATCGCACGAACGGTGAATCACCGATAATCATTTATTGCAGTTTGCAATACGAATCAACAAACATTATAGAATTTTTATATATTGAAATATAATTATTATTATTATTATTTAAACTATTCGTCCCGCCTCCCCTGCGCTGAGCCTCGGGGCCATTGTGCTGGGTCCGTGTAACGGTAAAGGCGGTCGTCAAGCAGCTGTAGGTCGGCTCAGCCCGGCTTCGCAGCAAAACTGCAGAAGCTTAGCCGTTCCGACGTCTGCAAGAATCGGGCTGTTGGTTCCCAGGTTCCCTAGCAATCGCTGCCTTGGTTCCTTTAGTCCCAAACAGTCCCTTATCATGTGAAGAGGGGTCTCTTCCTCCTCCTCACACCACCGGCACGTGGATGTCTCCACGCGTCCCAGCGTTTTCATATGACGTCGGGTAAGCCAGTGCCCAGTGATGGCGCCCACGGCTACCCTCAGCCTTCCTTTGTCTAGTTCGATCAGGTCCCTGCTGATCTCCGCAGTGGGTCCCCTGACGAACGCCCTGGTGTGCCTCATTCCTGAGGTCATCCTCCAGAAGCCGGTGAACCTCCCGTACATCCACTTGTCCCCCAGCGCCTTCACAAGTTCCCCAGGGGCGTTAATCCCTACTGGGCCCTTGCCATCTCCGCAGCTGGCACCTATCCGGGCCAGCCTATCGGCTTCGGTGTTGCCGCGTATGCCACAGTGACTTGGCACCTTTAGCAGCTTGATTTTATTGCGGCTTGCCGCTTGTTGTAGCACCCTTCTGCAGTTGTCCACGAGTTTAGAACAAGTAGCTACCCGCGAAAGGGCCATTAAGGCAGCATAGCTGTCACTGCAAATATAGATATGTTGCCCCTTGCAACCCCTTCTGACAATAATCATTGCACAGATCAGAATTGCGTAAACTTCTGCCTGGAAAACGGATGCATCCCGGCCCAAGGTGTAGGATTCCTCCGCCCTTGGTCCACTGCACCATATTCCGGCTCCAGTTTCTCCCCCCTTGGTTTTCGCCCCATCCACGTACCAGACAGGCCCCTTTGGAGTTAGCGATTCCTCGCCCTCCTCCATCCAGGTCCGTCTGTCCATGAAAAGGACCTCATAACCAGGTGAGAACTCGAGCTTTCTAGGGCAGCGGTCGATCCTTTTGCGATTGAGTCCCGTGGGGTCCTCTAAGGCCAGAATCTCCGCATGCCCTGCCCGAAACCTCGTCCACTGTCGATTACACCTCAAGCGGATGGCCGCCCTCATTGCCAACACCTCCACCATTATATGCGGTGGAGGGATGTTCAGTAGGCAGCCCATGGCCAGGGTCGGGGTCGTCCTCAGCGCCCTCGTTATGCCCAGTAGCGCCGCCCTATAGACCTTATTTAATTTCCTCCTGCAGACGTCCCTCCGGACGGAGGTCCACCATACAATGGAGGCGTATGTTAACTGGGGTATGACGATGGCTGTATACAGCCATTTGATTATTTTCGGCTTCAAACCCCATGTGGTGCTGAACATTCTTCTGCAGGTCCAGAAGGTAGCCGTAGCCTTCTTAACCTGCCTGTCTACGTGCGCCCTCCAGCGGAGTTTCCTATCAAGGGTCACTCCCAGGTAGCGCACCGTTTCCAAACAACTCAGCTGTTTACCAAAGATGGAAGGAGGTCTGAATTCAGTCCTCCTGCCCCTCGTAAATAAAACCAGTTCAGTTTTGCTAGGGTAAACCCTAAGCCCCCGAGCCTGGCACCATTTCTCGACAACGTTGAGGGCCGTCTGCATCCTAAGGGACAGACTTCCCAAATCATCGCCTGTGACCGTAATAGCCACGTCGTCAGCGTATCGTTGGACGCTGAAGCCAGCCTTTTTTAGGTTCACAAGGAGTTCGTCCACCACCAGTGTCCACAGCAAGGAGGATATGACTCCGCCCTGCGGGCACCCCCTGGCTACTGCAGCCGAAACCTCCGTACCCCCTAATTTGGCAATGGCCGTTCTATTCGCGAGTAAGTTCTTGATCCATCGTGCAAGCGCGGGGCCTGCTCCGAAGTTCTGAACTGCCTCTCCCATAGTTTCAAAGGGTGTGTTATCAAACGCCCCCTCTATGTCCAAAAAGACTCCGAGTGCCGACCTGCCCCTCTCCAGGGCTCTTTCCAGTCCTCCTACGAGGTCGTGGAGGGCAGTCTCTACAGATTTGCCACTTTGGTAGGCGTGTTGTGTTGGGCACACCGGCTTAATACGCAGTGCGCTCTCTTTAAGGTGACAGTCCACTAGTCGCTCCAGTGTTTTGAGAACAAAGGAGGTGAGACTTATAGGCCTGTAAGCCTTAGCTTGATCATAGCGGTCCTTCCCTGCTTTGGGTATGAACACTACTCTGACCGTACGCCATGCCGTCGGTATGTAACCCATGGCAAGGCACGATCGGTATATTTGTACCAGTCTGCGCCATAGCCGCTCGCCGCCCATTTGCAACAGAACCGGGTAGACCCCGTCTGTGCCCGGGCTTTTGTAGCGATCAAAGGTGCCGACCGCCCATTTAACTCGATCATATGTTACCACTTGCCTGGCGATTTCCCAGTCAGCTCTTTCGAGCCCGAAATCGTATAACTTCGCCGTGACGACAGTTATGTCGATGACCTCCTGCCTGACCGAGGTAACAAAGGTAGGTTTGCACCCTCTGTTCAGGACTTCTAAGCCTTGCTGAGTGAGGTATTCTAATAAACTAGCCCCTCTCTCGTTGGTGTCACTGCTGCCCCAGAGGTTATGATGCGCGTTGACATCACAACCCAGTATGAGCTCGCAGTTCGTCCTCCGGCAGTACTCCACGAGTCGCTTTACTTCCTCAGTGAGTGGCGGTTCGACGGAGTCATAAAGGAGGTATGCGGAGCCGATGACGACTTTAACCGGCTCCCTCGCCAGTTCAATCTTCACCTGCACTGCCGCTAGATCCCTCGTGCAATATTGGCTGAGCCCCACAGCGTCCAGTTCTCGCCTCGCAAAAACGCAAGCCCTGGGGTCTCTATCGCCCTTATGGCATGTAAAGGATCCATCTGCGCCTCCCCTCAGAACCTCCCCCTCCCTACAGTAAGGTTCTTGGAACAGGGAAACAGGTGTATGCTTCACCGCCAGGTCACGACAGTGTAATGCCGTGGTCGTATAGCAGCGATGCAAGTTGATCTGCGAAATCCTCAACTGCCCCGGGATCATGGAGATTCCGACGCTGTTGGATTTCGCGTGCTGAGGTCGGGATGCGGGAAGCGGAAGCACTAGGAAGATGTTACCCCTGCGCAGGCGGGCCGGCGGAATCACCGTCCCTTCCTGCGCTCTCTCCCGCGGGAGGATTGCCCTCGGGTTCTGTTCCGGGCTTTACCATGTCGGTCAGCCTAATCTGGGACAGAACCTTCCCCACCCTGGCCAGCTCCTGGTTCTTCGTGGGTCGCCCCCGAGTCCCAGTAGTTGGCGTCGCCCGTCCACTGCTCTGAGGTTTGCCCTCACCACAGTGCGCCTTTTCAGGCCTCTGCGGCGGCTCCCTTAGAGATGGGGGGTTTATGGGCCCTCCTGGCGCTCCCTTCCCTTTCGAGGAGGAGGCTGCGTGCGTCTCCACCCGCTTCCTCTTCTCCTCTAGGGGGGGTACTACCTTGGAGGTCCCTGCCACCGGTACCTGTCTCTTTACCGGGGAGGATTGTTTCCCCTCCGCTACCTTCGGCGCCTCGTAAAAACGAGCCCTGCCTAGGCCTCAGTAGGGATTCATTCCCAGCCTCTTCAAGAGCGTGAGCGACTCGTCGTCTACACCGAGAACTAAGCTAGTTAGCATCGGTGTCGCCTTCGTGCTCCAATCCCTCCAAAGGTTTGTATGCAATCCAGCATTCTGACCTTCGAGCCTTTTTAGGATCACCGCCGCATCCACCGGTGGCCCGGGAAACGTCGCGGTAACCCTATTGAGTCTAGGAATTTTCTCCCTCTCGAGAACCTCGAGGGTTACTCCTTCCAAGACCTTGATGGAGGGGACCGTCTCCTTGAGCCAAGTGGCTGCCCGTTCATCAGGACAGTTAATCCACAAAAGCCCTCTGTCGAGATTATGACCCTCAAATCCCAGGACCTTGCCATTTTTGATGGCATCGTCCAGGGCCCGAAGGAGTCCCGCCAGCACTGCCTCCCCCTGCTGCCTGCTGAGGGTCACAGAAGGGTAGAGATCCGGCGCGATGGCCACCCTCTTACCCCCTGCGGCCGCATCGGCGAAGCTGCTGGGTCTAGGAGCTGTGCGAGCCTTCTTCGCTCGACATTTTGCGTCGGGGCAATCCTCTGACCTTTGCCTTTTGGTGTTACCTAAGGTGCCGGTAGTGGACCCCGACTTGTTGGAGTTAGTGTCCCCGGTTTCGACCTTGGAGGTCGTCCCGGTTTCACGTAGAGTAACCTCGCCTCCGAAGATTCCACCGGTTACCACAGGGGTCCCCAGTATCATCGGCGTCGGTTCAGCCTCCACTCCGGCTGCGCCGTCCCTAGATTTCTCCAGGTCCAGCCGCTTAGCCCTCCGCCTCCTCCTTCTCTCTGCCCCGCAAAGCTTATGCTTCTTTGGGCGTCTAGGTGAATCAGGTTTTTCGGCCTCCTTCCCCTGATTCTCCTCGCCGATAGCAGGTCGTCCCTGACTAGGCAGCTCAGCTTGCGCCTCGCCGTCCCTGCCGGTCCGTCCTACCTCGGCATCTCCAAGTCCTGTCTCCTCACTAGAGGAAACAGGACCTCCACTACTTCGAATGTTAGCAAGATCATCCATTCGATTCCCACGAGTATTGAGGAAATAAGGTCCACCTGTGCAGAGCCTCTTGCCCAGGTACGGCTAGCTACAATGGGGGGTCGCCTGGTGCCCCAAGGGCATCGTTTGCGACACAGTGTCCCAGTGCCATTCAGTCTTCAGCACGATGGCTTACACCTTGACTTGGGGAGTTGGTCCACGGTGCCTCTTAGAATGCATACGCACTCAAGCTGCACTTGCCAGCGGCTTCCCTCGTGTTCGCCCTCGGTACGCCTCGCGGCCCCCGAGGCTACCACTCGGTACTACCCGGACAATGCTCCTATCCGCCACCTGGAGACGCGCCCGGTCGGTGCTCAACCAATGTTCCACTCTCTCGTTTATAGAGATCACGGAACCCCGGTATTTTTATTGAAATATAATAATATTTTAAATACGTCAGATAAAAAAAGAACGAAAGAAAGTAGAGCACAATCTGATGTATTTTAATTTGAAAATTATTAACTTTGATGATTATGGAGAAACTACAATAATTGATAAAGCAACAATCAATTTAGATGTAGATTTTTGTCACTTCTATTAGAGTAGCCACGAGAATTTAAGTTTCAACAGTTCTATTTAAACTAATTTAAATTAAATTTTAACAACGAATAACTCTTACGTTTTCATATAAGAATCGAACATGAATTATATGGAAAGGGGTGAGGTATACAGTCGTACCTGTAATGAAAAGTTTCTTTTCACAAAAAAAAAATAAATTTCATATTGCAAGAGTGGAGAAGGTCAATGATTCTTCAACATCCCACCGCTGCGACCAGAAAAATAGCTGCTATGTCCGAATATGTTATTATTTATTAAATTGGAGGAAAATCGAAATAAAAGGATTTGTGGGTTGAATAAGTAACGTAGGGATTGGTTGGAGGAGTCGGACAGGAACAAGTAGTTTCGGAAAGAGAGGAAAAGGACCTCTCGCTTATTATTATTAAATTGAAGTATTAAAGGGAACGTTAGAAGAGTTTGAACTATTCCCTTCTCTTGCAATATTACGATGAGATTTAATTATCGGTAAACAAAATTGACTTACCTTTTCCTCGGTGAAAAGGAAAAGAGAAGAATATCAAAAAAAAAAATTGATCCGCTAGCGGTGCTCCTCAGGATAGGACGAACAGATTGTTGTTATCCAAAAACAAAGAAGTTGCACCACATTTTGGAACTTGTGTTTTTCTTCTTATTCAGCACTCACTGGGGTGTGAGCCCTTTTTGTGTCTTTTGGTTATACAGTTTGTGATATACATGTATACAGGTATTGTAAAGTTGATACAAAATAAAATATAGACCACTTGGATAAAATAATCGATTATAATAATAGTAATAGTAGTGCTGGTACAAAGCTAGTGGTAAAATAACAGATTCTAATAACGATTACAGTATTATAGAACTTGCTCTGGTGAGCTTGATCTCGGTACTGAGGATTATTAATTTTTATTCACGCGATGCTAGATACGCGGGCCGTCTTGACAAGTCTATGGTCTACAACGAAAAGCCCAGATAAAGTGTGTTTTGTCTTCGACGTGGCCGAGTGCACCCAAAGTCGCCGGAAGGGATACTGCACCGGTGTGCCTGTTATCGTCACACATAAACAGCGACCCAATAAAGTCTCACTTTGTATTTATTGAGTCGTCATTAATGTGTGATTTATGATGATCTGGGAAATTTCTCAAGCTGACTTAGCTGGGAAACTTTTCGTTCATCAAAAGGATGCACCGTATGCAGTTTTAGGGTTTGGGGTTTCGTCATAAAATAAATTCTTTCTCATGACAAAACTCGAGGCTCGATTTTTGTTAAGAGGCTTAGAAAAGAGCTGACCATTCTTTAAAATTAATAATCAGCCGTCTAAATTTAGAAAAGTAGAGATATGAAGAAAAAAAAAAGAAAAGAAAATTTATTAATTAAAAAAAAAAATAAATAAAATATATTTTTCTTTTTAACCGGACATAACAAACTATTGCATTTAGATCGTCATTTGAAGGCGTTGAAACAAGTTCATGCTTAGCATTGACAATAATGCGATGATAATTCTCAGCGAATCCCAATAACATATTTAATGGCAATAAAATGTCAAAGTATCCTTTATTATCCGTAAGTTTTCCATCATTGTCAATTCAACCTGTGTTATTTAGGTTATTTAATTGACTTGCATGAAGTGATTGATATCCTCTAATGACACCCGTAAGACCGACATTTTTATTACGATCAATCTCAGTGCCATCCAATTTATATCGTATTTCTTTGAATAAGTAACATAGTGCCATGTTTACTAATTTCGTTGTCGCTGCTACAGCTGTGTCATTAGTTTTCGTAAATTTACGAGTAATATAAAGAGACTTCTTGCAAGGCAATAAGCACAAGTCTTGATGTTGAACAGCAATCCGAATTTCATCGTTGTTGTTGAGTGAAGCTGATGCATAAGGTTGATGAGCATGTAATTCATAATGTAATATAGACTCATCAAAAACAACTCCTCTGTTGATAGCTAATGTCTTCTTTCCCGCAGCCATAGCAATAAACCCGCAAAACAGTATACTTTTACTTTGAATTTTTTTGTATGCGGAGGTCAAAGCTCTTCAAAAACAAAATATTCTGACGACTGAGTAGTTTGAGATTTTGTCGTTGACTGACAATTTTTTGGCATGGTAACTCAGTTTCATAGCTTCTCCCAACAATCGTTCTATAAACAATACCCATTGTTTTACAGATTTTACATGCACACGGATTGTTATTATTTCTCCACGAAAATTAACCAATTCTCCGTCTTGATCAACAATTTTCAATTGCATATGATGTATTGCTTGTACGGCGATTGGAAGATAAATGACGTTAGACGGCACTTTAATGATTTTATTTTCTGGTGGAACTGATGGGAGAAATTTATGAACTGTATGCACTAATTTATTATTGATGTATGCTCCTGAAGTAATATTGTACTAGATTCTCAATGATTTTATTTTCAAGATGGGAACTGATAAGTCTTGGACTAAAACCCAACAGACGACTAATAGAATCATCAGGCTCAGAATTTATTGTAGCATTATCACTGTAAATCTCGCTGTGCAATCCACTGTTGTTAGGTTTAATAGAAATTGACAGTTTAGGATCAGCTTTCTTGAAATAATTTTCAATATCTTTAATTTCATAGCTTCCTGTTGGTGTTTCGATAATTTTGTTTCGTTTATTTATAATATAATAAAATTTGTTATTTCCATTGTCAATACTTGGGATAGAATTGAATGTTAATAATTTCACAAGACCCAGTCCATAATTTTTTGTTCTGGTTAATTTGATCGGTGGGAAATAATATGCCTCTAATATAGAGGATTGTCCAGACAGTTTTATGGTGAACGAATCGTCCATGACTGAAGAACTTTTATTCATGTTTATCGCTTGTATATCATCGAGATTAAATTCCATACCAAGTTCCCAGATGTCTTCAACATTTTCTCTGAGAAACGTTAAACATAACAGTCCACAATTTGTTGTCGAATAATCTTGTTGCTCTGTATGATTATATAGTATGCTACCAAGATCAAGATATTTTTGAAGTTCAGGTGGAGGTTTTGCATTACTGAAACTGTTAAAGTATATTGCTTTATTCTCTCGTTTTTTATATGCCACCCAGTGAGTTCCTGGTCCATCTTTATCATCAGGGTTAATAATAGCTGACTCATTTTTCCATGGTTTCGATTTCGGTAAATCATTTTTCATAAAAACTTCACGAAAGTATGGAATTTTCATAATTTTTGCATACTTCAAAATATCGATGTTTGTTAATGCTCGATGTGGTAGCTCTATACGTTTTTTTCGCTGGTTTTAGGTATAGACCATATCTTCGTTTTCGACGTTTAAAACATAGACCTCTACCTAAGGATATGGCTTTCATTCTTCGATTGTGACGTTTTGCTTCATCTAATTGATGATGAGCAGCTTTAGCACCACTGACTGCCTTTGCAATACCTGAAGCTCCACCAGCTAAAGCACCAATTGTACTTAGACCAGCAAATATCGGTATAAGTGGTAAAACACCTCCAACCTTAGTCGGTACAGGTAATACACGAGGAACTCGAACATTCTTTTTACCACCAATCGTTTTCACTTCTTTCCATGCAGCTATAAATGCCGATTTTATAGGATCGGCACCGAAATTCATCATCAACTTGGCTGAATCCACAATCTGTCGTAAAGATTTTTTCTTCAAACCTTTTCCAACTTTTTTCTTTTCCACTTTTTTCTCCAAACCCATTCCGAGGTCTGATTTAACTTTCATAATATTGCTAACTTCTAATGCAGCAGCTCTTTCACTTAAATTTGCGTCTTTAGCAAAAACTCTTTGCTAAGCTTTTTCAGCAAGCACTCCATCAGCTGCGTTTCTTGCTTTTATGTTTTCTCGATTTTTCGGATACGCAATATCGTGCTCTTTACACGCTGCGTCCAATGGATTTACACCAAGATCACCCCGTTCTAATCGTTTTTGTAATTTTTTTCCGGGTCCACAACACTGATACCCAGGAATATGTAACTCGAATGGCAATTTATTTATGATAGTATTAACTAAGCCGGTGCTACGTTTGTACTGTGTCATAAACTGAGCTATACTAAAATAATTTCAACGCTATGGTAATTTATTACCAAGTACCGTTCGCGGCGTAATATGCGACCCTCGAATTGTGCTAAAACAAATGCTCTCTTAGCTCCTATTGTACACCTAAATGGATGATGATTTGTAAATATGTATTTATATTTTAAATCCATACATCAGCCAAAATAAAAATTTCTTGAAAAATTACTTTAATCTGGAGGAGGTATGGGTCGTATTTCTTTTAATGGAAATGAAGAAGTTGTGAAACCAGGGCAAGCAAAACCAAATTCAATAATGATATTTGATGATGTAGCATGTGAGAAACAAGATAATATGCGTGCTTTTTTTTGTATGGGATGACACAGAGATGTTGATTGCTTTTATCTCTGCCAAACTTATGCTTGTATTCAAACCACAACCACACGCTTTCAAACCACACATAATGATACTGTTGATTATGATGTGGATAATATCGCAATGACTGATGATAAATTTTTTATCACTGCTCATCAAAGCACACCGAAGAGAGAGTTACCTGCTGTATCATATTTGAAAGAATTCGATTCAAAACATCAAGTAAAACAATTGTCTACAAAATTGGGTGTAAGAAAATTAAAGAATAAACTGATGATTGGTAATGCTGAAGTAAGATTTGATGATGAATTTGTTTACATCGATAATAAAAAATATGGAAGTACTCTAGGTCTCTTAGAATTACTTTTCATGGAATCATCTGATCCAAATGTAACAACAGAAAGTGACGAAATAACTTATGGACAAATTTTCAAAAGCACTAACGCCTATTATAAACATTACCACCTTGACAGAAGTCTCAGAGAAAATAAATATTCAAAGAAATATCAAAATATTATCAGCTAATAATTACCGAAAAGCGGTAAAGGTTGGCCGAAATACATGATTAATCATAATCGACTACTCGACTACGTTTATTGGGACGATCCCAATGAACTTGTTGATCGATTTCGTCTACTTGTGTCACCACGTGCTGCTGGAAATTTTAGTTATAACAATGAAATAATGTCAATTATTTAAGAACTACGTGAAGCTGGAATTATATATTAATCAGATGCTCAATGTCATTACTCATTGATCAATTATCTCTTGAAGTGAGAGGATGAGTGTAGACATTTTTGGACGTCAGTTGGACAATGATTCACGGAAAAGTGCTGTCCGTGGTCCACGCGGTAATGGATTTAAATTAACATCCGATCAACAATATGATATCAATAATAAAAGATTATGCAACCTTGTTGCGCCAGTAGATTCAAATGATGCTGTATCATTAAAAGTTGTTTATTCAAGCATCAGTAATACGATAGCATCTTCAACACAAGAGATACAAAATCTCCAAACAAAAAATTGAAAATATCAGTGAGCAAGTAAAACAGCAATTCGAATCAACACAAGCAGCACAACAAAGTTTGAAGGCTGAATTAAATAAAACAAATGAATTTTATCAATTCGATCAATTAAATACGTTCAAAAAGGCAGATAATAGGCATACCGACATTCTAAAACAGCTGGAGGAAAACGTTCAGAAAAAATTGAAAGAAAGACCTAAAGTTCAAATGCCATGAATAAAGAAAAAAAAACAAATTATAGAAGAGCTTCATAGACCAGTGAAAAGAAATTATCACCAACGACATGTGGATATACGTGGTCTTGATAAGACTTGGAAAGCCGATCTTATTGATATGACTACATATAAATCCTACGATCAAGTATATCAATATTTATAAAGTTTAATAGTTATTAATATTTCCTCTAAATGTGCTTGGGCTGTGCCAATTAAAAATGGTAAAGATGTCACTGCTGCAATGATCACAATTTTGAAAGGAAAAAGAATACCCAAGAATTAACACGTGGATAGAGAAAAAGAGTTTTACAATAAAGATTTTGGAGGACTCATGAAAGACAACAAAATTTATATGTATTCGACATTCAGCAACTTGAAAGAATCAATTTGCGAGTGAAAAACAATGAAAATTATAATCGGATCGACATTCTACCAAAATTATTATCATCAAATAACAATACTAAACATCGTACAATTAAGATGAAACCTGTGGATGTGACTTCAGCTAATGAAAAGCAATTATTTGATACTGTTTACAGAAAGCTTAAAGTCATGAAGATGAAGAAAAAGGATATAGTTCCGATTAGGGGACACCTCCGATTTGGACCAAAATTTTTTTACCTGTTTACCAACATAAATGATGAAAAACCCTAAAGGCATTTTTTGTGCAAATGCCCCTGAAATTTTTTACGAGGGTTTAAAGTTTTGAATTTTTAAGGCGATTTTTCATAGAAAATCAACGAAAATTGATGAAAATTTTATCATAAACTAATTCTCGTGATTTTTTTCCGCATAAATGATAAAATAACAAACAAAAGTAACTAAGAAAAATCCAAGAAACATTAAATTCGGTTTTTCAAAACAAAAATTTAGGCATTTTAACGATCTTAAGGCGATTTTTCATGGAAAAACAACAAAAATTAATAACATTTTTATAACAAACAAGATCTAATATCATAATTGCACGTGACATTGTTCGCTTAACTATCTTACGAATTTCCCGAATAACATGTTTTAATATTTTCAACCAACTCCAAAAACGGATCTAATTCTAATTTTCGACAACGACGTCGCCACAGAAATTCACACATATGATCTACCAATGACTCTTCACGCACTCCACCTTTCGACAATTCTTTGCGCATCCATCGCCACGATGACTCAATATTTTGAGTGATTCACAAATTCACCAGAATGGTTTACAGTTAGATGACGATAACCATGTTCTTCGAGATCAACGTAACCCCGCCAACAATCTGTATGAATTTCTGTCCCTGGTAACACATGCTTTTAAATGAGATTAATGAGAGTTTTTCTGTCGCGCTTACTATCTGGACAAATTTCGAGACGATAACGATGCGCAAAACCACGTTCTATCATACCTAGGATCCATGATCCTTCACCAACTCGACCTTTCTGATATTTTCTACGCCCAATTTTGCACTTATCAACCTCTACAATAACACCAATACCACCTAAAAGACCTTATTCGTCAAACTTCTTATTAACTGCTATTGTACAGACTTCACGGCAATAACTGAACCGATCGGAAATAGTTTCACGAGATATTACTTTATTTTCAACGATAGAACACTCTTTGACTGTCTGATCATACGAGAGATTAATTGAAGAGCAATAAGTTACCAAGATACAACGTTGCACAGAAGCACGACGATGTTCAAACCACGTATTCTCAGCTACCGCCACACTATGACTCGGCTTTCTTTTGATGCGGCAAACAAATCTGTTACAACCTTGATGACCATCATCACGATACATCTCTTTTTTATGTTTTAAACAATACCGTGATGATGGAATCATCCCTAGATCTCTCAACCATTGCAATGTAATGGCCTTGTCATTTGTGATGGTAGCTATTTTGCATGAATTGTAAAATTGATCCATTACCTCGCAATAAATAAATACAGAATGAGGAGTTATTAGCAAATATCGGAAGATATGTACTAATAAGTAAACAGATAATCGGGGAATATTAGCGTAAAATAATCGATCAATCAATTTCACTTATATAGATTCTGTTATCAAATACACATATGAGATAATTATAAAGATTTGCCACCTATTATCACATTCAATAACTATGATTCTCAAGAAATAAAG